>CAMZMU010000042.1:36262630-36647764 GCA_947311845.1 Poa pratensis
ACGAGGCAGAAGATCAGCAGGGCCGCGAGGCCGAGCAGGGGCCACGGCGCCGACGGCAACGCCCACGGCAATCGGGGTGCTTGACGACGACTTGCCCGATGGGATGGCGCGGCGCCCGCTGACTGCGGCGACGGTGGGGGCGGATAGAGCGATAGAGGCGGAGGCGACGTTGAAGCCGGCCCGTCAGGCGGCGAGAATGGGACGTCAGGCGGCGAGGGGTTGACGTCAGGCGGCGGGGAGATGAGCCTGGCACGTTCGCCGGGGGAGGTGGGGATGCCGATGACGGCGGCCTGCGCGGAGGAGGTGACGCGTTACCGGCGTTGGCGTTGGCGTTGGCGTTGGCCTTGGTGGAGGTGGCGATGGGGACGGTGTTACGGGCGTTGGAGTTGGCGTTGGCCTTGGTGACGGTGGTGGTGGAGGATTGACGACTGGAGGGTTTACTGGAGGATTCACCGGAGGGGCCACCGGGGGAGTGGCCGGGACCACGGGAGGAGAGGAGGCGTCCCGGTTGAAACGGAGGAGGTGGGCTCACCGGAGTGGTCCGGTGGAGTCCGGAGGAGGTGGAGTAACAGGAGGCGTCCCGGCGGCGTCCGGAGGAGGTGGAGTCACAGGAGGCGTCCCGGCGGCGTCCGGAGGAGGTGGAGTCACCGGCGTAACCGGCGACGACGTAGGTGGATTCGACATGGTGGCGTCGATCGTGCAAATGCCTAACGTTAAACTGTCTGGCAGGTCTAGGAAGAGAGGACAGAAGAAGACTCGCTACTTAGCGAGGTGCAAAGAGATGTATGAGCTGGATCGATGCAGTTAGCCTCCATGCATGAGGTGGTTTTGCTTAATTTGGCCGTGTAGAAATCTTCTCTTGGCATTGCTTGCTGGGTTCAAGCGACAGCAACGTATGGATTTTGGGCTGCTGTAAAAGAATAGTCTTGTCGGCTTTTCTACCTTTTTCTAATATCCACTATCCCAAGAGTTGTTAGATAAGAAGATTGACCAAGCAAAGTCAATGCGTGTCTGATGGATCATGGCGCGTCGATCGTTTTAGTTAGCGTCTAGCTTAATGCTAATGATTTTTTGGTGGCTGGTAGACCTGGTCAGATGAGATCGATGCAGGCAAACAGGAGGCTGGCGAGCGGCTTCAACAACTTCGGTTGCCCGGCGGGTGCAAGCAACGACCTGGCCTGCCTGACGGCTCACTGTCATTGCGTGCAGTGCTAGCGAATTAAAATACTGCTGTACATTACCAAGTTGCGCTGCTAGCTGCTGACTCGTACTTTTCCGAGGAGCAGTACCCGCGGACGCATGATCTGAATTGTAGTACGATCTACCTTAGAACAACTCTAACAGTAGGAAGGCGCGTTTTAGCGTTTGCAGGGCACCAAAAAAAATTCTGCTTTACCAGCTGCCCTTAGGGCACCTCCTCTCCAACATATGCCCTAAATTAGTGCCCTAAAACTAGATCCAACGGTAGTGAGGGAGCAAAACACATCTGACCTTCTACGACTGTTGCTCTGTCACCGGAGTCCGGAGGTCAACGACGAATCGACCGAGCCGGGCTGGAGGAGGCGTGCTGCTTGGCTGAGCTCGAACGGCCAGCCCGGTGAAACCTAGCTAGCTGCGCGCGCGTGGCCGACGGACGATCGATCGATCGATTTGATCCACCTGCTTGCTTAATTGCGGACGAGATCGATCGATTCGGACCAATCGATGGACCGATCGATTCGGACCAATCGATGGACTGTGGCCGTGCATCCATCCGAGAATTGCACAGGCCAATCTCCAGATCGAGGAACTCGCGCTGCGCTTGTCGCTCGACCTGCGCTGCGCCCGCTTGCGGGAAGGTCGTCGGGCGGCAGAGATGACCGGCGCCATGGCCACCTCGAGGAACTCGACCTCCGCGTGTGCGGCAGCTGCGCTCGTCCGCCTCGGCCACCTCGAGGAGCTCGCCGGAGCGGCAGAGATGATCGGTGCCATGGCCACCTCGAGAAACTCGACCCCGCACGCGCGGCGGCTGCGCCCGTCCGCCTCGGCCACCTCGAGGAGCTCGCCGGAGGGGCGGTAATGGCCGGCGACGGGGGAATCGCTAGGGGAGGCTGAGGGAACTCCGTTCTGGTGAGCGGCGGCGCCGGGAGTCGCCGGAGATGGCCGGAATCGGCCGGGACGGCGGGAGCAGAAAGGGGATCGGGAGGAAACGTGAAACTTCCGGCTGGCAGTTAGTCTGCGCGCGCTGAAAATGAGAGGATATGGCACGGGGCGCGCGCGGCCCTCTCTGCCCCCCATATTTGGGGCAGAGAGGAGCAAATTTTGGGGCAGCCCTATTATAGGGCACCACATAGGGCAGTTGTTGGAGCCTGTTTTTTGCCCTCTGGTGCCCTATAAAACGGTTTTTTAGGGCACATCTCCTAATAAAGGGTAGCAGTTAGAGTTGCTCTTAAGATTGCAAGTGGGATGGGCATGCCACCAGTTCCGTGTCGCATTCCACCTCAAATTACCCAATTATCCCGGTTAACAAATTCACCTATCCCATACGGGTTAATTGGGACGAAGCCCACCTAATCCACAAGAGCCCATCGTGTCCAACCTACACCAAGCGCAGCAGTAAAACGAGAGCAAAACTAGCACGCAGGGAGGGCCCTCGGAGGAGCGGCCTGCCATGGCTGGCCAGCAGCACCGGCACCGGCTGGAAGGACAGGACCTCCCACGATCAGCCACCGCGCGCGTCCACCATTGGCGCCGCCACCGCGACTGACGGTCGGAAACCCTAGATCAAGGGCGGGAGAGGCGGAGGAAGGAGGCGGTGGTGGACGGAACAAGGGGAGAGAGGACAGGGGCCGCGTCGTCCTCGCCGGCCGGCCGCGCGCGCTCCCAGCGGAGCCGCGCCGTCCTTGCTGGCCGACCGTGCGCGCTCCCGCCGGAGCCGCGCCATCCTCGCCGGCCGATCCGGCTGCTCGTAGGCGCTCTTGCTGGAGCCGCTCCATCCTCGCCTCGCCGCCGATGTCTCCATGCCGCCCACCATGCGTGCCGGGGACGGGAAGAATTCGTCCTCCAACGACTGCAGCTGATTTAGGTGGATTTTGGTGGGATAAACGGGACATCCCGTAAAAGCCCACCTAATATTACACGTTGTGGGATAATTGGGAGGTGGGAGACGGGACAAGTGGAGTTTCATGCGAGGTGGGAAGTGGACGTCCCAGTCCCATCTCACCAGCATTCTTAATCTGCCTAGAGGCGTGTGCACATTTCCATTTCGACTAATTCCATTCGAATGGACGACTAATTATCTTCTTCGATGACTTTACCCTAATGGGGTTCAAATTAATTAAGCTGCAAGCGCCGGATCAACAGTGTCCTTACTGCTTCACGAGGGGAAAGAGATGGTTTTCGGGACAATCATTTTGAATACTACAGAGATCTCAATACTCCATATGACCTAGAAATATTAATTGCCGACCCTGGCTCCCTAGTCTATTGGCATGTTGGTTGTGTTGTATATAGATCAAGCTTTGACACGTGAAAGCAAGGTATGATCAAACAAGTGCCAAAAACTAATAGACTAAGAGTGGATTAATGCCTATTCATTATTCATCATGTTGGTGGCGGAGAATTTTGTTACAGAGGTTGATGATGCGACCGGGAGAGGTTCCGACTGCTAATTTTCCGCCGGCTCCCTTTGACATTTTTTCATATCGGTATCCAAATCCTTGGTGCACGTTCTATTTCCACTAATTCCACTCTTTGTACACATGCCTGAACCTTCCCTGCCCAGCAGGTTCGCCTACGAGAACCTTTCTGGCAGACGCCAGCTCGTCATACCCAATGTCCCGCTGGTCATAGCCGGAGCGGGGACCCAGGCGTGCCACCGTCGCTCAGCCACGACTGCATCAGCGGTGGTGTCGACGAGGGAGTGTAGACAACACATGCGACTGTTGCAACAACGTCGTGGGCTGGCTTCGGGTCAAAGAAGAATGTTATATCCCGTTGCCACCGGCGAGTGCCGTGACGTGAGATGGATACAATAGCAGTTTGTGGAGAGCAAAAGAAGACGAAGACATACGAGAAGAGCAGACGAGTTTGGTCTAGTTCTGTTCGACCCCCTCGGCCGTTGCTTGTGCTCTGATATGTAGACTCCATACTCTCATTCAGTGGGACCAAACCTGGCGCAAAAACCGCAGATTTCTTCAAATCCGTGTTGTCAAGGCTGCATTTCACCAAACATGATGTGGGAGTCAGTACTCGACCCGACACGAACATCGACGTGGTTGTGGCGATGGGCGCGAGCGCCCCCACCGTCTTCTTCAAATCCACTAGCATCTGGTCGTCCTTCGCAGCAATACGACCCAACGCCACACGAAGCTACGCAAAGCTCTCCCGGATGGCGCTCATGGCCGCCTCTGTCGTTGTCGCCTCTAACCCCATTGCTTCCACACGACCAATTCAGTTGGGGTAGGATCTAAAAAAAGTATTTGTTTTTGAAAAATTTAGTGGGATTTTCGTGGAGAAATCGTTGGCTGTGATACCAACTGTTATATTCCGTTGCCGTCGACGAGCGCCTTGACCTGAGATGAATACAATAGCAGCTTGTGGAGCGCTGCTAGACTTGAAAAAGAAGGGGATCCTAGAGCAAACGAAGACGAAGATAGACAAAACTTAAAAAAAAAAAGACGAAGATAGACGAGAGGAGGAGACGAGTTCAGTTCAGTTCGGTCCGATCCCCTCGGACTGCTGCTCGTGCTCTCCTTTTTGTAGACTCGAGACTCCCATCCAGTGGGCCCTAAAGAGTAAAGCCCATGTGCTTCTGGCCCAACACATGCCCATATACGGGTGTTACAAAAACATCCACTGGCATAGTGAAGAAGCACGAAAGCGATCGGTCAGCCCAACACACGCGCCCACAAACACATTCAGAAACAATTTGAGTTCGGATGACAGCAGGTTCAGTCTCTGGATGAAAATTTAGCAGCACTAGCTAAAGAAGTGGAGCACTGATCAAAGACAGTGCAAACGCAGCGCGCGTCGCTGTCATCAGCACCGTGCCGTAGCATCAGGAGAGAATGGCGCGAGTAGCGTCAGTTAACGCGTGGTTGCACGCACTACAACGTCAGATGATGGCATCGGCGAAAAAGTCAAGCGCGCGCGTCAAGAATGGCGGTCTCGCGACCGGGCATTATGTATAGTTGTAGACTGTAGTAGTATGAACTATGAATTGAACGTGTACGTACCTGGGGTCCCCGCCGGCGGAACCCTACGGCGACGGCGGCGCGGCTTGTACACGAGGAAGAAGATCAGCAGGGCCGCGAGGCCGAGCAGGGCCACCGCGCCGACGGCAACGCCCACAGCAATCGGGGTGGTTGACGACGTAGACTTTTCCGATGTCGACGGCGCCACGCTTGCTGACTCGGGCGACGGCGGGGGCGGATACAGAGATAGAGGCGACGGAGGAGGCGATGTCGAAGCCGGCTCGTCGTTCGGGGGCGGCGGCAAGAATGGGACGTCAGGCGGCGGGGGAGATGAGTCTGGCACGTTCTCTGGGGGAGGTGGGGACCCCGTCGGCGGCCTGCGCGGAGGAGGTGAGGGCGTTCCCGGTGTTGGTGTTGGCGTTGGCCTTGGTGGAGGTGGGGACGGTGTTACCGGCGTTGGTGTTGGCGTTGGCGTGGGCCTTGGTGGAGGTGGGGACGGTGTTATCGGCGTTGGTGTTGGCGTCGGCGTGGGCCTTGGTGGAGACGGCGACGGTGTTACCGGCGTCGGTGTTGGCGTTGGTACTGGTGGAGGTGGTGGAGGTGGTGGAGGAGGAAATACCGGCGTAGGCGGTGGCGCCGGGGCCATCGCGTCGTCTGGAGGAGATGCATTCCCTCTCCCTGGGGCCGTCGATTTAGGAGGAGAAGCAGGGGGCACCGCGACCGGAGGCGGAGGAGATGGTGTCACCGGGGGCACCGCGTCCGGAGGCGGAGGAGATGGAATCACCGGGGGCACTGCGACCGGAGGCGGGGGAGATGGGGGCACCGCGACCGGAGGCGGAGGAGATGGAGTCACCGGAGGCGGAGGAGATGGGTCCACCGGAGGCGGAGGAGATGGGGTCACCGGAGGCGGAGGAGATGGAGTCTCCGGAGGCGGAGGAGATGGGGTCACCGGAGGTGGAGGAGATGGAGTCTCCGGAGGTGTCCCGCTGGGAGGAGATGGAGTCACGGGAGGTGATCCGCTGGGAGGAGATGGAGTCACCGGAGGCGTCCCGCCGGCGTCCGGAGGAGAGGGCGTCACCGGCGACGACGGAGGTTGATCCGACATGGTGGCGGTGCGTGGTGCAACTGCCTAAAGTTAAACTCCCGATCGGCCCGGCTACGAGTAACAACTAATATACGATGGGCAACGGAGAACTAGCGAGCGAGGTGCAAGTGGAGCTGGAACCAGTTCTCGTGCCGTCATATGGTTTTGCTTTGTTTGGCCCTGTAGAAATCTTCTCTCTGCTTTGGTTGCTGGGTTCAAGCGACGGCGACAGCAAACATCATATGGAATTTTGGGCTGCTGTAAAAGAATAGGCTTGTTGCCTCTGACATATTTTTTTTCTAGTATCCACTATCCAAGAGTTGTTAGATAAGAAGATTGACCGTGCCAAAGTCAATGCGTGTATGATGCATCATGGCGCGTCGATCAGTGTCAGCTTAATGAAAATCATGCTGCTCAGCTTTGGATGCCTGGTAGACCTGGTCAGAGTGATGCAGGCAAACTGCTGCTGAATCGGCTTCAGCAACTTCAGTTGCTCGGCGGGTGCAAGCAACTGCTGCTGAATCCTACTTTTCCGAGGAACAATGCTAGCAAATTAAAATACTGCTGTACATAACCAAGTTGCGCTGCTGCTAACTCGTACTCCGTACTTTTCTGAGGACCAGTGCCTGCGGACGCATGATCTGAATTTTAGTAGTACGATCTACTTTGAGGCGTGCGCACATTGCATTTCGACTGATTCCAACCGAATAGGCGACCAATTATCTTCTTGGATAAATTTATCCAACTGGGGTTCAGACTAATTAAGCTGCAAGCGCCGGATCAACGGTGTCCTTACTGCATCACGAGGGGAAAGAGATGGTTTTTGGGCAATCATTTTAAATACTACAGAGTCCATATGACCTAGAAATATTAATTGCCGATTCAAATATGGCTCCGTAGTACGGAGTATATCGGCATGTTGGTTTCGTTGTATATAGATCAAGCTTTGACACGTGAAAGCAAATGTATGATCTACAAACTAATAACCTGAAAGTGGGAAATCTGTTTTGTGTCATAGATGTAGATGTACCCACCGTTCAAAAATTGTATTTTAAATTGTCAAAAAAAAATTATGCGTATATCTGAAAATTCTATGTTTGCCAAAAAGTTTGTTGAAAAAAAAATATTTTTGTTGCTTGTGTAAAAAAGACAAATTTCAGTTCTACAAAATGACTTTTCGTGAGACTTTTTTTTTTGTCTTTTACCACAGTCCACAAAAAAATGTCTTTTTTCGTGGAACTTTGTGTACAAACATAAAATGTTAGGATGTACATCCAAAAATTTTGTTTGGATTTTTTTGACGTTTTGAAATGCATTTAAAAATATTTTTCATAATGGGTGCATCTAGAGCTACGAGTCAAAACACCGTGTCCACTGAGAGTGGACTACTCCTTATTAATTATTCACCCTATTGGTGTTGTAGAATTCGTTACAAATGTTGGTGATGCAACCGGGAGAGATTCCGGCGATGTTTGCTCCTTCAATCTTTTTTGGAGTGGTCTTCTGTTTTTCCGTTTCAGTGTTTTCCTATGTCTCGCAAAAAAATCACGAGAAGGTATATATATATGGTTTTAGCCTTTTAGGTAAAGTCGGACCCTCAAGCGCAAAATTGAACACAGTCCGATGATAAGGGGAGGTGGACCCCACCCAACACGCATGGTAGGGGAAGACGTGTCGTACACCCCTCTCCCGCAGAGGATCTCAAAAGGTGGGATTCCGGAGGCCTACTATCCCATCCTGTTGTGCACTACGAAATACGGGATGGGGAAGATCTGAGCGATGACGCAATGTTTTAGAACCAGGTGACGTGTCAAAGGGATAAGGAGCAACCTCTTATATAGACATGTTAGAAGGCGAACGGTCTACGAGAAGCCGAAATTGAAAGACCAAGAGACCATTCGGTCCGTCTCCCACTAGTTCATGTCGAGATCTTTCAGTTTCGTGACGTGGCGATCTTCCGAGGAGCAGAAGTGCGTGTGTAGGTGTCCTCTTTTCATGCTCATACAAATTGTAGAAGACCCCCCTTATATGGATGCCCAAATACCGCTAAATTAGCAATGTGGGACTAAGCACCTCTTGCCATGCATGAATACGAACAATAAATAACTACATTTCCCCCGCCAAAGTGATAGTACACACACTTGTTAGCCTAACCCTACGTAGTGAAAACTGTTTGTATGTCATCAACATACAAACAAAGAATAACTATCTTCCGCTCGCCAAAGTGATAGTACACACACTTGTTAGCTTAAGTGCCTAACCCTACAGCAGTTAAAGTTCTCTAAAATTGCTCGTGCCCCGGCCTAGGGGGCTGGCTTAAGACCATATAAATATTTCAACAACTTGCACACCTTTCTTTCTTGACCATTTCCTACAAGTCCATCTAGTTTTTCCATGTAAAGTTTCTCGTCCGATTCTCCATTTAGAATTTTTTTCTTAAAGTCCATTTGATGAATGAGAAGATCATGTGAGGCAGTCATGCTAGTAGTACTTGAATAGCAACCAATCTGGCTATAGGTGAGTAAGTATCAAAGAAGTTTTCACCTTCTTTTTTGGGTATAACTCTTGGTCGTAAGCCATTCCTTGTACTTCTCAATACAACCAACAAAATGGTCTAAAAAAATTCTTGAACACACACTTACATCATACAGGCTTGCACCCACAAGGACGATCAGTGATCTCCAAAGTTCCATTAGCCAAAGTGGAATCTATCTCACTACGAAAAAATGCCTTCGGTAGTCAGGATCTAGAGCTTGAAAGTGCATGGTGCCCCCTATGTGTGGGTTTATTTATTAATGATAATCCATGTGGACTAATGTTTGATGACCAAAGTGTTATTCAAGGGGTTATCCGAATAATAGAGTGTTGAGCATATGGTGAGTATGTCTTGAAGAAGAAAATTGTGTGAAACATGAACGTTTACCTTCAAGATATTATCACAATAAAGAGAGAAGGAAAGATGCGAGATTGATCAAGAAAAAGTGCAAAGATTAGGAATATGAAGATATAAACGGTGAGACCCATTGGAGGCTCCTCAGCGATTTGGCCTTTCTGGCCATCCGATCCTCCCCGCTCCGTGCCTCCGCTCCATCCGATCCCTGCCGGCTCCTGGAGTCGGAATGAATAGGGATTTGCAAAGTCGCTAACCGTACCAACCTTATTACACCCACTCTCGCTGACATCCTACGTGGATCACCGCTGAAGCCCGAGGGCCCGCCCGTCAGCCTCACGGTTCGTGTTTAATCGGTGTGGTGGAGTGGCGACAGTGCCAAAGATTCGAGCGCGTTCCTCCCATTGGTTGGTTTTGTTCATTTACCGTACTGGGTTTTAGCGATGCCCCTCTGGGATAGGTTTCTTCATACGTGGTTCCTCCCTCCTCTCTCTCGCTGACGATGGGCTCCTTCCGTTCGGAGGCCCACAGGTCGGTTGCTCGGGACGTTGCGTCGCTGATCTTTCCCTTCCATGCGTTGTCGCTGTGTATTTTCTACTGTATGTTGGGGCACGCTGGGTATTTCGCACGATCTTCTGGTACGTTGCACTGTTCGTGATGTCAGGGAGAATTCGGGCCTGATTTCTCTGTCTGAGGTGGCCTCCCTCCATTCGTCGGTGGGTACGTTGCACTGTGCAAGTAGTCAGAAGGCCCGATTTCGCGTGATGCTGGCGGCTCGCCATTAGTTCCGAGTGGTTACCGACCTAAATACTGTGCTTCACGGAACGGGGTATATAGGCTGTTTTCTGGATCGGATGGTTACTGCAGCTCTCATTCCCCCCTTTTCTTTTTCCTCGTTGTTCTTGCTCCGCCATGCTTTTCTCGAGCTCCCCCGTGGTTCCATGAATCCGTTTGCTGTTCTTCCGGTCACGCTTGTTCCCGTTGAGATCATGTTGGGTATTCTTAACGTGTCTGGCTCTCTTTGTTTGGTCATTCTTTGTTCGTGTCGTTGACCGTGTGGTGGATCCGTGTTTTTCTGTTGTTTGTTGCTAATGCGGTTTGTTTTTCTTTGTTTTCTGGGTTCCTAACATCTCTTTCCTGATCGTTGATTTGTTTTTTTCATAGGTCGCCGGTTTTTACTGCTTTCGGCTGTGGTGCGTGATGTTCCGGGTCTTGCCACCTCTTCGCCGGCGGCGGTTGTTGCTCAAGTATGGATGTTCGTTTATGTGGTTAATCTAATGGTATGTTGTAATCTTTCGTTGTTCGGTTTGTGTTTTCATATTTCCGTGTCTGTTTGTTCGTTGGTTGTGGGCATTTTTTTGGAAGATCCGGTTTTGCTGTTTGGCTTTTGTGTGCTTTTTATACCTGTTTTATGACTTCTTATGACTTTTTCCCTTCCAGGTCGTCGTTTATTCGGGATTATCTCACGCGAGTGGTTTTTCTTCACTCTTTGGCCTTTTGTTCATGTTCCTGTGCTGAGTTATCCTGGTTGGTGTGCGCTGCCGGCTCCCCGTTGGTCTTTCGTGTAATGGTACTTTCTTCTTTTCATGGTGTCTGTTTTTTTACGCTTGGGCTCGCAGCATCGGTTTTCCAGGATGTTGCTCTGATCATGTTTGTTCGTTGGGTTTTTCCATGCAGCTGATTCTGTGTGGGTTGACCTGTTGTTTGTGTTTGTATGTTAATGTGTTTTAGTCTCCGTTGTTCTTTTTTTTCATGTTGCTGACCGTGTGGTCGATCCGTGTTCTTTGGCATCTGTTGCTTTTGCGGTTTGTTCTTCTTTGTTTTCTGGGTTTCTTACGTTTCTTGCGTGTTTGTTGTTTTGTTTTTCCGCAGGTTGCCGGTTTACTGGTTTGGGTTGCGGTGCAGGATCTGTCGTGTCTTACTTCCTCTTCGTTGGCGCCGGCTGTTGTTTGAGCGTGGATGAACGGTGTTGTTTATGTGGGTAATCTAATGGTATGATTGATTCGTTGGTTTCCCTTTTGTTTATGCGTTTTGTTTCTGCTTGTGTTCATGTTTCCATGTCTTTTTGTTCGTTGTTTCCAGACGATTTATTTTGTGTGTCGCAGATCGGGTTTTTGCTATCTTCGTTTTATATTTTTGCTGTTCGGTTCCTTTTGTGTTTTTCATAATTGTTTTGTGATTTCTTTTGCCTCTTCTTCCTGCAGGTCGTTGTCTTCCTCGGGATTATTTCGGACGCGAGTGTTTTTTATTTTCTCTTTGCCTTCATGTTCCTCCTCTTTCTGTGGTGAGTTGTCTTGGTCGGTAGGAGTTGCCGGCTCCCCATTGGGATTTAGTTCGTTGGGCCTTTTTAGGGAACTCATTTTGTTTCGATTAATCTATTACTTCGGGTTTTTCTCTCGTGTTTTCTTCTGCTTTCCGTATTTTGTAATTTTACATACCTTCTCTCTTTTAGTCTTTTTTATGTTTGTTCTCGTGCAGGTCGTCGTTTTACTGCTAATCGTTTGAGCAGCGGGTGGTTAATGTTTATTTATTCGTTCCGGGTGCATGTCCCGCTGGTTCGGTGGTCGCCGGCTTGCCCCGTTGGGTTTTCTTTCTTGCTCACTATGGTACTTCCTCTGTTTCTCGGTATTTTTCCTATATTCGCATTACCATGATCAGATCTGGCATGTTTTTTTTCTCACGTTTCTTTTGCGTATCCTTTTATTGATTCGCAGTATGTAGAAGCGAGATCAGTGACTTGGTATTTTTTTGAGTTTAGGATATCCTTTTGTTAAGTCAAAATTTATATGCGTATCTACATAAGTGGTAGAGGAATTAGGTGCGTAAAGTGTTTACTCTACACGGAACAGGGTAGGCGCAGGAATGAATTTGATTGGTGGTTATGCCGACTCCAGGGAGTCGGTGTGACCGTACGTGCGTTAAGACGGACAAGTCAGTATCGATATGTCCCCTACACGATGTTGGTTTTCTTATTCACCAAGTTGTCGTCTGTCCATTTATTTTATAGAGTTTTACACAAATCGTTTACTCTTTGTTTGTGTTTCCTTCGACCATGATTACTTTTGTTCTTTCCTATCTTTATACATATCGATTTCTTGATAGAACTACGATCTTATCGGTCATGTTTACTGTTGGCACCACACCGATTCGTTTTTCCCGGTACTAGTCGACTCCCAGGAGTCGGCAGGTCTGACCTTCTCCGTCTCACTGCTCGACGATCCCACCGACTCGAGCGAATTCAGGGAGTCGGTGTGATCGGACGGTGCATTAAGATGGAGAAGCCAATATGGCTGGCTCCTCGAAGAAACGTTCCTTTCTTGTGAAGTCTCGAGAGGTTGTGAATGGTAGGACAGACAACACGGAAAATAACATGGAAGAGAATCAAAATCAATAAAACCCGTAATTTTTTTTACTTTTTGTTAGGGCAATTTTTTGTGCTTCCAGGTTGTTGACGCGTCTTTTGGCCTTCACGTACTCTACGACTTCACGAAGTCGCCGGTGTATTTATATCTGGTCATTTTTATTCCACTGTAGGACGAATGTTTGATATTTTTTTTGGACGGTTATAATATTTGATCATTAAACATGGTTAATATATGTTCTTCCTTTGTCGTGCTGTTCTCCTTTTTCTGGTTAAATATTGGTTGTCGGCTGTTGAGGAGGCGAGGGATCCGTCGTGTGGTTTGTTTGATGGGACCTGGGGAGTGAGAGGTTCGTGTAGAGATAATGGGTGTGGTAGGTTGGTAGATTGGAGTTATTGAGCTGCCCGTCTTAATGCACAACCTGACCCGCTGACTCCAGGGTCCCGTCTTTATGCACAAACCGACCCCGCCGACTCCAGATATATGTCCATCATTTGTAGGATTGTTGTCTTCTATTTTTTAGCGTCACCAAATGTTTTTTTTCACGTTTTTATTGGTCCAATCTTTTGTCCTCTTGGATTGTCGACGCGTCCCTTTGTCGTCACCGATTTCGCCGACTCCACGCGTTTGGTGGCCAAAGTTACACCAGAAGGGATAGACACGTGACCTGGAACCGCGTGGTGATGAAATCGACTCCAGGGAGCCGATGACACCGGTCGGTGAGTAGGAATTGTCGTTTGGCTTTCGTGTGCGGTGCAAAACTCTTCGATGATGTTATGTGTTCACTCTCCCTTGGTCTTCACTACCGGTTTAATACACAGAGGTACCACAAGTTTGACATAAGGCTGTTTAGATTACGGTTTCTTGTGAAAGTTAGTGCTAAACGACAGAACACCAAATTCTATGATTTAATATGCTCGTGTGAAGTTATTGGAAAATATTTCAAGGCAGTAACAATTTATGGTGTGCATCGCTTCATGGTACGTTCCAAGACTTCGTCATGAAGGAACCTGCGTCCAAGGCTTCCAAGGGAAGATTCGTTCTTTCAAGGACGTGGCGGCTATTTGTCATCGTTATGATGCCTATTTGAGTTGACTGGTCCACAGGTCGGAAAAGTTGCCGGCTTAAGGTTCTATTATCAAACCGCCGTCCCTTATCCAGCTGGCTAATGTATATTAATTTCACACAGTCCAAATCTATGTCGGATCAAGATAAAGCGTTTTTTATTAATTATTTCAGTTTTTCCTTCATGGGATGTGCGCGAACGACAGTCCTTCTTATAATTTCCATGCTCATTATGTGGAGCGTTTGCTTTGATTTTATCGGTTCATATGACCGTTTCTTTGACGGTCGATAAAAATAAATGTGTTCCGCCTTTATCCTGCCGATTCCTGCCCGTGCTGTTAACTTCGTGGATCCTCTTAATGGCGTCTCGCTATTGGCTTACTTCTACGGTACGTTGGGACCTGAGCGGGTTTTCGCAGTTCGTTGCCCCGTACACTGTAGTCGTGTTTATATACACCCTTCCAGTCTTCCAATCCTTCGCTGGCCTGGCATCTAATTGACAGCCACTGTAACTATGGGGAATGCCTACATTGGTTGCCGGCATGTCTGAGTTGTCGTCTGGTTGCATTTTGCTCGACCGATATAAACATTTCCCAACTGTCATAAATGTCCAAAAATAAATATAAACATTTCCGTCTTCATGCGTTGTCTGATCCTGCCGGCTCCCTGGAGTCGGCGTGAGAACCGTTCCGATAGTACAGTTCTAGCTATTTGTTGTGAGTTCCTTTCATCGATTGTTTTGTTTTTCCTGGTTGTCCTTCGACGAGCATTATTCTCCTCGATTTTTTTAGTTGACATTTTGTGTTGGGTTTGCCAAGATGTACATTGTCGTTCGTTCTCCTCCTGCTTCTCTTCTAGGGAATTTTTTTTCTGCTTTCCCTTCGTCGTGCATTCATTTGCTTGCCTGTTTAGGCCGTCCGTGCGTGTGGAAAGGTGGCCTTTAGCGGAAAGTCTGTTCCTTCCTTCCGTACCGTCTGGTCATGTCGGATCGGACGGTATATTAAGATGGAGAAGCTAATATAGTTAGATCCCCTATAGTTCCTGGAGTCGGGGTGATCGGACGGCGCATGAAAAAGGAGCAGCCAATACTGCTGGCTACCCTACGGCGTTTGGAGTTGGTGGTCATTGCCTTCCACTCGCATGTCGGTTATTCCGTTTGTTGTTACTTGATAAGCATAGAGTGTTCACTCTCCAAGGAACAGGGCACGCGCAGGAATAAACTTGAACGTAGAAAATGTTGGTACTGGCCGAGTCTCGGAGTCGGCAGGACTGACCTTCCCCGTTTCGCTGCTCGGCGATCCCGCCGACTCCAAGGAGTCGGCAGGACTAACCTTCTCCGTCTCACTGTTTGGCGATCAGATGTTAAATGTGTCCGATTACGTCGACTTCCGAGAAAACTTTTGTTGATACGATGTTTGAAAAAAACGAAGATATTTTAGTGCTTTTGTAGCAGTATCTATGTTTGCGTTACTGACGAGGTGTACCCTCATCAAATCCCATGGTTAAGGACTTAGGGTTGAGATTATGGGGAGAGAACGTGGTAGTACTGGTAGTTTCGTCGGCTGACAAGCAGAGGCAAAGATTTACCCATGTTCAGGCCCCTCGGGTGGAGGTAAAGACCCTACTTCCTACTTGTCTGATATTGATTGTGGATTATGCGATTACAGGGGAACTCCGGCGAGATGATGATCTCGCAAGAGCTTTGGTGGTTCGAGTATGGCTTGGTCCCAGATCGGTACCCCTCCCAGCCTTTAAATAGGCTGGGTCTCGGGAGTTTGTAACCGACCTAGTTTACACGTAAGGAAAGCCTAAACCGACTATGCCTATGTCTAGTCTTGGAGGGTACTCCATCCTCTTGGGCCTCTTGTCTTGGGCTTCGAGTAGGCTCTTCGATATTGGGCCTTAGTCGTCACGTGCACCAGGTACCCTCATGATAGGGTACCCGATATGTATACCCATGTCAGTAGCCCCCGAGTACTTGTCTGACTCGAAGAATCGGGCATGGACTCTTTCGTAAGTGCACGTCATATGCTTTGAATTCTGTATATATAATTTGGAATTCCTGTATGAATAGCACACGTTTGGATATGTCGAGTATCTCATCGACTGTGTTTTATGATGATCAAGAGATAATAGCTTAGCAGGCCCAGTACACTCGACGGATCGGGACTGGTTAACTACACATTCGGGTAAAACCTTACTAGCTTTCAATCAAACTCGAGTCCCCGGACTCGAATCTGGAACAAACTGGTCAGATTCGACTAGTCCGCTGAGATCTTACTGAGTCGATCTGCAGTATAACTTTGAATTTTACCCAACGCGTCCGTCGGGATTTTCATCATGTCTGCTGACACGGAAAGTATAAGGATTGACGTTGCTGGAACGGTCCTTAGCCCAGCTCGAAAGTTCGGCGGGTCTTACCTTTGCACTATGCGTGCAGCATCCGAGGTATTTGCGACGGACGCAACTCGGGAATGTTTCGAGTATGATTTATGAACTTTGTTGGACGAGTCATGCCCTTTGTCGACTGATATTTGCTGTTATGCTATCGGGTGCGCGACAGCGCTCCCGATGGGAGTAGCCCCCGAGATTGTGCTTTATTGCTTTGCAATGGAGGATAATCTCAAAAACCCTTCTTACTCTGCATATGTTAATCGAAGAAATTTGTGCCATAATTCTATCGGGTGCACGACAGTGCTCCCGATGGGAGTAGCCCCCGAGATTATGCTGTATTACTTGTAAATGGAGGATAATCTCAATCATTGTCCTAAGCATCTTCAGTCGAAGAATTTTTTTGAACACGCTCCCGATGGGAGTAATATGACTTAGTCGAAGGAACGGTCGAGTGACCAATTTTTGCCTTAAGAAAGTTTTGCCACACCCGAACTAATCAGGGCAATCGAGTGACCAATATGCGTTGAGTATACTCGAACGTATTTTCTGAACAGATGCTTCAATGACGTCAGGGATGACGTTTATTTCGACTGCAATTTCTGACACGCGTGGCGTGCGTTATGCTGCGATTGATGGGACGTGACACGTAGGTGGGCCCATTTGTGCAGAGCTGACCGAAGACGGTGCCGTTTGGACTTGATTTGACTATACGGGCCCACTTTTTCCGCAAGCATGATGATGGCTCCTCTTTTTACGTGCGTAGTGGGCAGAGTGGCCGGCGACGGTTGCCCTCCGCGTTTGCCACGTGTATGGTCAGATTGTGTGCGTAACGCACGATTTGGATCTGAATGGCTATGATTGCTTTTGACCTGCGGTAAATAGGGAACGGCGCTGACATTTGGTTTTTACCTTGCCATTTGCTCTGCGCGCCGCCCCTGTTCCATCGTCTTCCTCGCGCTCTGCCTCCATTGCTCCTGCGCTAAAGCTTTGCGCGCTCTCCCACCTGCTCGTTGACGATGAAGAAAGTGGCAGGCACCAAGCGCTCCGCCTCGACTGCTGCCGCCGCGCCCGATGCGGCGGCGAAGAAGGGGAAGAAGACTGCGGCTAGCACATCTGCGGCCGCCGTCGATCTCAAGAAGACCAATGGGGATTGGATGAAATCCACCCTGAAAGAGATGCAGCTGGACAAGCTGCGCGAGGAAGGATTGCTGCCACCTTCCGACCAGCTCCTCGTCCGCGCACCTGCAACTTGTGTTGTTGCAGGTTTTGTTCAAGATTTCCAGGCGGAGCAGGCTCGCGTGGATGAGCAGTTGAACATGGCAACTGACGAACCCACGACTGGCCGCCAGCACTTTCGATTGGACAAGCACCGAGCACGCATACTCGCGACTCTGCAGATCGGGTGTGGCGGAGCACTATGCTTCTTGAATTGTGCAGGTCGGCCTTCAGTCGAATCAACCAGATGGTTTTTCCGACTGGGCCACAACCTCAAGGAATCCACGCGTGCTCGATCTCTTCCGGTCAACAGGTTCCATTCGAGGCTTCATCACCCAGAAGCTTGTGGACGGTGCCAACGCAACCATGGTATATCTCCGAAGTCAACGTCCAAATTTGCAGCTACGTCCACCCGTGCCTGGATCGTCTTTGTCCCAGTCGAATCTTGACGAAACATTCGATCACGCGAGGACATTGGTTGATTGCTATCAAGCGCAACTTATGGGCCCTGTTCTTCCAGCAAAGGATGAACCAGAAGATTAGGGTATTTATGTATAGGGAACAGCCCCCGAGTGTAAATTTGCCACTTAGTACATATTTGTTCACTTGTATGTATGCAGCCCCCGAGTGTATCGAGTGGGGTTTATGAAAAACAGTTTACATAGATCATGAATTACATAGCCCCCGAGTGCTCGAGTGAGGTATGAATTTTATGAGAGTTGAAGCTTCAACTTATGCCTGCAGGCTCAGCCCCCGAGTGATTGATTGGGGTTGAGCAACTTTTTCCTTTGTGTTTAGTGTTACGATCCAGCCCCCGAGTATTCGAGTGTGGCTGAATTATTATGTTTGAAGGAGCGAAAGCTTTTATGTTGAGGTAGCTCAGCCCCCGAGCATACGGGTGAGGCTAAGTTTTGTGCTGATAAGTTATGCGAGTAGTAAGCAGGAAAAGTATGAGGAATTTATTGACTATATTCCATTTATGAATGTTAGGCTGCAGGCCGCCTCATTAAAAACCTTCCAGTCCCCTTAGGTACCCTGGTAAGGAAAAGAGCGCGTCTGAAACCTGCAGCCATCCGACATATGAGCCTATTACATTATGCGACTGAGCAATCTAAGCATAGAAACGGCGCAGCTGCGCAACGTTCCAAGGATTGTGGGAGAGTTCGCCGGTCTTCGCATGCTTCAGTCTGTATGCTCCACCACCTATGACCTCGGTGATGATGAAGGGTCCTTCCCATGGAGAAGCAAGTTTATGCACCTTCTTTTGCTTCAGTCGAAGTACCAAGTCACCCACCTCGAAGGACCTGGTACGCAGTCGACGGCTGTGATAGTTGCGTAGATCTTGCTGGTAGACAGCTGTGCGTGCTAGCGCCGTGTTGCGTGCTTCTTCGAGCAAGTCGACTGCATCTTCGAGTGCTTCATCTGCATCTTCTTCATTGTATGCTTCGACTCTTGGTGCGTTGAACCTTACGTCTGATGGCAGGATTGCCTCTGCGCCGTAGACCATGAAGAATGGAGTGAATTGCGTTGAGGCGTTGGGTGTTGTGCGTAGGCTCCATAGCACAGACGGGAGCTCTTCTACCCAAGCACCCGCAGCCCTTTTGAGTGGCACCAGGAGGCGCTTCTTGATTCCACTTGTCACAAGCCCATTGGCCTTTTCGACTTGGCCGTTTGATTGCGGGTGCCACAGATGCATAATTGAGCGTGATATCTTGCTCTTTGCAGAAGGATTTGAATTCCTCAGCCGTGAAGTTTGTACCGTTGTCAGTGATGATGCTATTGGCACACCAAAGCGGTATATGATGGATTTTATGAAATTGACTGCTGTAGTGGCAGTCGAACTTGTGATGGGTACTGCTTCAATCCACTTGGTGAACTTGTCGACCGCCACCAGAATGTGAGGAGGATTTTTTGAGTGGCCCAACCATATCGAGCCCCCACTGGGCGAAAGGCCAGGCCAATGGTATTGTCTTCAACGCCGATGCGGGTGCGTGCGGCTTTGTGGCGAATTTTTGGCAGCCGATGCACCTTTTGACTATGTCCTCCGCGTCTTTGAGTGCTGTGGGCCAGTAGAAGCCTGCGCGAAAGGCTTTGGCTACGAGTGATCGACTGCTGGCGTGATGCCCGCAAGTACCTGCATGAATATCACGAAGGATGGCTTGGCCATCTTCAAATGCTATGCAACGCTGGAACATACCTGATATGCTGCGTTTGTAAAGTTCACCGTTGATGACAGTGTATGCTTTAGATCGTCGAGTGACGCGTCTTGACTCTGTGAAGTCTTCGGGTACCTCGCCGCGGAGTATGTATGCGAGGAAGGGTTGAGTCCAAGTTGGCTCGATGAGGAGTACCTCGACTGGTGGGTCCTCTGTGCTAGGTGTTTTGCTCTTGGCTGGTGCGGCTGATGCAGGAGTTGCCGCTTCTTTTTGATTGATCTGTGCTCGATGCGCTCGAAGAAGACACCAGGTGGCACTGGTGCTTTGGTCGCACCAATGTTGGCTAACTTATCTGCTTCTTCATTGCTCTCACGCCCTATGTGCCGCAACTCGCAGCCTTCGAAGCTGCCCTCCATGATGTTGTACAGGTCACGGTAGGCGATCATGTTATCTGCGATTGCGCATCGCAGCCTTCATTGTTTGCTGCACCACCAGATTCGAGTCGCCGTAGATCATCAGTCGAGTGCACCCGAGGCTTTGGCCATCCTCATGCCATGGATCAGAGCCTCATATTCTGCTTCGTTATTGGATGGGAACTCGAATCCCATTTGCAGGATGTAGCGGAGCTTGTCGCCTTTTGGTGATATGAGGATGACACCTGCGCCTGCGCCTTCGTTTTTCTTCGAGCCATCAAAGTACATAGTCCAGGAATTGGACACATCTGGTGCTCCTGGGAGCTGAGCTTCAATCCACTCGGTGTGGAAGTCGGGTAAAACTTGTGCTTTGATGGCCTTCGGGTAATCATACTTGATGTCTCTTGGTGCTAGCTCGATGAGCCATTTTGCTACTCGCCCAGTTGCATTGGGGTTTGTGAGGATGTCCCCGATCCCTGAAGTGCTGATTACAGTGATCGGGTGCTCGGAGAAGTAATGCGTCAGCTTCCTTGAGGACATGAACACGGCGTATGCCAGCTTCTGATAGTGCGGGTACCGCTGCTTTGATGTGGAGAGCACTTCACTCAAGTAATAGACTGGACGTTGTATGCTTTGGGCGTGTCCCTCCTCTCTGCGTTCGACCACAGAACAGTGCTCACCACCCTATTAGTTGCAGAGACATATAGGTATAGTGGCTCGCGTTCCCTTGGTGCTACGAGGATTGGAGGGCTTGTGAGGACTCGCTTGAGGTCCGTGAAGGCTGCTTCGGCTTCTGGCGTCCACTCGAACTTATCTGCCTTCTTCATCAGTCGATAGAACGGGAGTGCTTTTTCGCCTAGCTTGCTGATGAATCGACTGAGTGCTGCTACTCTACCCGCCAACTTTTGCACGTCGTGGAGCTTTGAAGGCCTTTGCATCGTCAAGATGGCCTGTATTTTCTCCGGGTCCGCCTCGATTCCTCGAGCTGAGACTAGATACCCGAGGAGTTGCCCGGCTGGCACGCCGAACGTGCACTTCTTCGGGTTGAGCTTGATGTGGAAGCGTTTGAGGTTTGCGAATGTCTCTCGCAAGTCATCGAGTAGTGTGTTTTCTCTCTTGTGGTGATGACGATGTCATCTACATAGACCTGGACGTTTCGCCCAATCTGCTTCTTGAGGCAATCTTGCATCATGCGCTGATAGGTTGCGCCTGCGTTTTGAGCCCGAAAGGCATTGTGGTGTAGCAGTAGACCCCGAGTGGGGTTATGAACGCCGTTTTTTCTTCATCCTCTTCCTTCATCCTTATCTGGTGGTAACCCGAGTAAGCATCCAGGAAGGACAAGCGAGCGCACCCGGCGGTGGAGTCGACGATCTGGTCGATTCGAGGTAGTGGAAAGTGATCCTTTGGACACACTTATTGAGTGCTGTAAAATCTACACACATCCGCAGGATGTCTGTATGCTTCTTCTCTACAAGTACGGGGTTGGCCACCCATTGTGATTTCTTGATCTCTCTGATGAATCCTGCTGCGAGTAGCCTGTCGACTTCGGCTTCGACTGCAGTTCTTTTTGGGCCGGATATGCGGCGCATTGTTTGTTTGACTGGTTTAGCACCTGGAAGTAGCTGGAGAGAGTGCTCGGCGAATTCCCTGGGAATACCTGGCATGTCTGCTGGACACCATGCAAATATATCCCAGTTCTCACGGAGGAATTCGACGAGCGCGCTTTCCTATGCGATAGGCAGACTCGACGAGACATTGACTGTCTTGGTCGGGTCAGTCGGGTGCACCTGATGCGATCTTGTGTCGTTGGTGGCACTGAATGCTCTGTCGACTGCCACCTTTTTGTGCTCTGGCATAAGTGTTCGATCGTTGGAGACCGCTAGATCAGCGAGTGTTGCTTCCATGCCAAACATCTCAGAGATTTTGCTGAATTCTCGGTCGCAAGAGTCAGACTTTTGGAAGTTCCCCTTGACTGTGATTACTCCTTTTGGTCCAGGCATCTTCAGCTGGAGGTATGCGTAATGTGGCACCGCCATGAATCGAGCGAACGTCGGGCGTCCAAGTATAGCATGGTATTGTGACTTCCAGTCGACCACTTCGAACTCAATCGACTCTGTCCTGAAGTGGTGCTTGTCCCCGAACGTCACGTCGAGTTGTATGGTGCCCTCTGGGCTTATTGCTTTCCCTGGAACGATACCGTGGAAGGTATTTGAAGATCTTGGCAGGTTTTCGACTGACCTGTTCATTTTGCGGAGCGTATCTGCGAAGATGATGTTTATGCCGCTCCCACCATCCATGAAGACCTTGGACATGGCGTAGCCTCCAATTTGCGCGTCGAGTACCAGAGCAGAGTGCCCTGGTCGAACAACCGATGGAGGGTGGTCCTCTTTGCTGAAGCTTATTGTAGTTCGGATCCCTTCAAGTATTCTGTTACCGCAGGAGGTGACATGACCGCCATGTTTACCTGTCGAGTGCGAAGTTTTTGCTCCCTGTTGGAAGGTCGACCTTTCTGTATCATGTACATCTGCCCTTGGGGCGGAGGGTACTGTGGTTCGTCCACCCGAGGCACGGGCTGTATGGCACCCGCGAGATTTCCGCCTGGGGCAGGCTGTGGTGGTGGAGGTGGTGCCATCAGAACAGGCACGTTGTTTGGCTGAGGCACGGGTGCAGGTGCTTGTGCGGCTGCTGCCTTTCTGCGATTTACGTAATCAGTCGCCATTTGGTCGAACTCCCTGCAGTTTCTCATCGAGTGGTTGGATCGCAGTTTTCCATCGTCCCCCTTGTACAGGTGGAATCTGCAATCAGCGTCCATCTTTTCTTCGAATGATCGCTCAGATTGTGCCCGTGACTTGCGCCAATCCTTCCTCTTGTAGCTATCACTGCACTGGTTCGACGATCATCTCGACTGTCTCGCCGATCATCTCGACTGTCTCGCCGATCTTCCGACCGTCGGTCGCTTCTGTCCTGATCATTGCGGGGTGTGGAGAACCCAGCCGCCATGAATTCGGGTCTGTCATCGTCGTAATGACGTTTTGAACGTTTGCGCCTTCGGTCGTCTCTGTACGAGTCTCTATGGCTTCGACTGCTATTCTCATGTTTGTCACGGGGTGAGGACCCGCGTGTGGTGCGTGCCATATCCTCTCCATCTGCCCACTCAGTCGCGATCTGCAAGAGGTGGGCTACAGATTTTGGCTTTTGGCGGCCAAGTGCTTCTTTGAAGTCTCGCCTGGCGAGGCCCATGACGAAAGCATCCATGGCCATATCTTCTGAAACCACTCCAACTGAGTTACGTATCTCAGTCCATCGTCTGATGTATGACCTCAACGTTTCGTCTGAACGCTGAACGCAGGCCCGCAGCTCCTCGAATGTTTTCGGGCGCTCACATAGAGGCTCGAAGTTTTTGACGAAATCCCTGCGGAAGTGATCCCACGAGTCGTATGTTGATGGAGGTAGGGCCTTGAGCCAGTCGCGAGCTGTGCCTTCGAGCATGAGTCGTATGTACTGCATGGCTGTAGTGTTGGTGCCCCGCTGGCACGCAACTGCCAGCCTGTAATCTTCCAGCCACCCGGAAGGTTCCTGTCGACCCGTGTACTTGGGCTGTTCGGATGTGAGTTTGAATCCTTTGGGCATCCGTGTCTCGCGGACGCGTCGAGTGAAGCACAGAGCTCCATGTGGCTCAGGCTCTCGATCAGAGTATGAGTCGCTACTGTAAGATCTGCGTGATCTGCTCCTGGACCTGCGCCTTCGCGAGCCGCTTCTTTCCTTCGAGTGGTGGCGACGACCACTGTGATTATGCTCTTCCCGAGGCGCGTCGACTAGGGCACGGTCTCGACTCCCACCTGGAGTTCTTGGAACTTGGCGTATGGCCTTTGCAGCTAAGGCGAGTGATTTGATCTGTTGGCGGTGTAGTTTTGCGTTGGGGTCATCCGCTGGGGGCTTGATTGCCTCCAGGTATGCTGCAGCGGTGTAGAGAGCACCTGCTGCTGTTTTGGGCACCGGCAGTCCTTCCTCGTCGTATGTCATGAAGGAGTTGCCTAAGTTGCGGGTGAGTGCCGCCTTCTCGCCTGGCGAGAGGTGTGACAACCTTGATCTGGTCTGTGTCTGCTCGCCCGGTGGAGCTCAGGGAGAGCTGTCTTCTGCGCGCACTCGACAAGCTAGCTTGCTTTTTGCGTTCTTCGAGTGTGGCTCTTATCTGCTTCAGTCGAAGTGACTCCTGCCAGTTGAAGTACTGGAAGGTCAACATCTCTTCTTGTGTTGCGTCTGCTGGCATCATTGTGCACTCCTTGATGACTTTATCTGCTTTTGCTGCCATCTCAGCAGTGATTGTGAGAGTTGTGCTCCATCCGGCATAGTACTGTGCACGGGAATTCTGTAGGCCTGCGACTGGCCGCAGTTCTGATGTTTCTGCGGCGATGGCAACGTAGACCTGCTGTGGTATGACCCGAGGGTATATGTATGTACTTTCGAGTCCCGTCATGGACTCGACATCTTCATCGAGGCTCATGTCTGAGCCTGTATGTTCATCGAGTGGTTCGTCTGGACGGATCTCGCAGTCGACGTCTTCGTCGCCTATGCCCATCTCGGCGTCGGCGAGGTTGTTATGAGTCTCGAAGTCGAGGTTGTTGTTGGCGCAGATCTCGGAGTCGACGTGGTTGTCGATATGAGTTTCGAGGTCGTCGAAGTCGCTGAGGGAGATCCCGCAGTCGAAACTATCCTCGAGTGGGAGATCCAGCTCGGGATCGTTTGTGCGGTATGCTGATTCGGCCTCCTCGCCCTGGAGTTCTTCAATGAGCTCGCGCATCTCTCGTGTGGACATGGTTGTTGCAGACGAACAAGCTTGGAGGGTCGATGATGGTATGGACGCAGTGGAAAGATCCGCAGTCGAAGGAGCCGCAACCGATGGAGCCTCGGGTGCGAAAGTCGCGAGTTGGCGTGGATCCGTCAAGTCCTGCACACCAAGCTTGTTGACGAAAAAATTGAACGAACCAACGGTTAAACCCAAACCTGACTCGAGATCGGAGAAGGCCTCCTGGAATCCTGGCGAGTGTGGCTCGAAATCCATCAGAGGATCCGATGTGCTTTTTGCGGGTGAAGCTGGCGTGTTGCCGTTTGTCGAGTGAGCCGGCGAGTTGCCGTGTGCCGCCTGAGTCGGCGAGTTCTGGTTTGTCGATGCAGCCGGCGAGTTGCCGTTTGTAGATCCGATCGGCGAGTCGCCGTTTTCCGATGGAACCGAAGAAACCGCGAGTCCAGCACTATTCTTTCCCACAGACGGCGCCAATTGACGAGGTGTACCCTCATCAAATCCCATGGTTAAGGACCTAGGGTTGAGATTATGGGGAGAGAACGTGGTAGTACTGGTAGTTTCGTCGGCTGACAAGCAGAGGCAAAGATTTACCCAGGTTCAGGCCCCTCGGGTGGAGGTAAAGACCCTACTTCCTGCTTGTCTGGTATTGATTGTGGATTATGCGATTACAGGGGCTCCGGCGAGATGATGATCTCGCAAGAGCTTTGGTGGTTCGAGTATGGCTTGGTCCCAGATCGGTACCCCTCCCAGCCTTTAAATAGGCTGGGTCTCGGAGTTTGTAACCGACCTAGTTTACACGTAAGGAAAGCCTAAACCGACTATGCCTATGTCTAGTCTTGGAGGGTACTCCATCTTCTTGGGCCTCTTGTCTTGGGCTTCGAGTAGGCTCTTCGATATTGGGCCTTAGTCGTCACGTGCACCAGGTACCCTCATGATAGGGTACCCGATATGTATACCCATGTCAGTTACCATTATCAAATCTGCTAGGCTATTTTTATATTCGTTCTCTTCTTACGCTGACTCTAGGAATTCGACGACATCAGACGGTGCATTAAGACGAACAATCCAACATCGTTTGGTCCCCTAGGGTCATGGAGTCAGCGTGACCAAACGGTGCATTAAGACGGATAAGCCAAGATCGTTGGCTCCCCTATGCCGACAAGCTTCGCTAAACCAACGGCTTGACAGTCCCATGAGGATTTGTCCGAAGCTAACTGTAGGCCTGACTGACGACGTTTCCTAACCGGTGTGACGACTTTAGTGGTCGACTCATATCACCCTCTCACATCATTAAATAGAATGACACGTTAGGATTTCCTCTGGTTAAAAAATTGTATCCAAGTCACCGAGCCGGCGAGCCAAGATCAACGGGACTGGCCTTCTCCATCTTAGTGCACGTTGATCCCTTCGACTCCTAGAGTCGGCGTGACCTGCGTTACTCCATGTCATCGTCATCAAGCTACACACTGCAGCGACTTCAATTTCACAAAAAGAACGTCAAGGAGACCATCACCAGAGCGACGTCGAGGATGCTGAATGCTCTCGCCTACTCGGTTTGAGCGTTGTCCCTATACCATCTGACATAGCACGCTTTTTTCCTGGCACAGTTTCTTTTAGGTGATTATGCATGGAGTCTTTGACCTAGCGGCAACGACTTTCATCTGGACATATCCAAGTTTCGTACTGCCCACCATGCATATAGTTAAAAAATTCCTACAGCGTATGGCAAGATACTCCCTACGCCCATGTTTCATCTTAAAGACCGACATACATAAATCGAGGACCAGGGACGCTTGGCGCTGACTCCAGGGAGCTGGCATGGTCAGACATTGCATTAAGACAGAGATGCTCATATCGATCAAGCCAATGCCGTTAGTGACGCCTGATACTCCTTTTGGAAGTGGCGTCATGGTCTGTACATATTTTTTTTGCTGGGAACGGAGCTGACTTACTTTTATCATAGCTGCTCTGAGGACTTGGCAGAAATATGTCCTTGACGTTGTACGCCAGTTGTACGGACGAGCCGTGTTGACTACGTTATTCATGTCCACCCTAGGTCACCTACGTCAAATATTGCCCCTGTGGATCATCTTCGCCGAGTTCATGCTGATCAAGCTCAAGGAGGAGCTCCTGGTCGGTCGAGACGGGTGCCAGGTGACAAAGATTTGGCGTAACTATCGGGGTTGCCGACCAGATATAAGCCGGCGAGTGGGAGGTCAGCGTCGATAATGGAAGGAAACCATGCTTACATAGAGATTCTTGGTGGTTCATCCGTACTGTTTCGGGATTCTTTTCCGTCTTAGCAGGCGTCTCGCCATTCGTCCGCAGGATGTTCCACTGCAATTAATACGGGGAGGATGCTTGTCACGTTGACTCCAGCGAGTCTGTGTGGTCGAAAGGTGTATTAAGACGGAGAAGCCCATGTCTGTCGAGCCGGCCAATGCCCGTTTTAGCGTGTGCTACCTGCCATTTCGGAACGACAAGGAGATATTCCTGATGAAAGGAAATAATGGCTGGGAGTGGAACGCAACGATTCAGATATCTTCAAGCAACCAGTTTCCCAAGAGAGCGCATATTTGAGGAACAACACATCAACAAACTGTCTTGAAAACAAGATCTAAAAGATGAGCTAAATAGATACGATTGTTTAGAATATAATTTACAAGAGAAGCTAATAATATTTTCCCATTGTCTACAGTGAAGAGCTGTACTGTAGCCAGCAGCTATGTGACCAAAATGTAGCGTGGTTGCTGCTTATATGTGTGGCGTGCTGATAGGTTACATGGTAACGCCATGCGCCTGGTGCCGGGTCACTTTAACTCTGTCGTAGTGGATCCATGATCCGTGTTGGTCAAGTGATGGCGATCTTTCTTGTTGACTGGCCGGTCATTGGAGATTGCGCGCAGGATGATTAGGGCTTCCGTCAATATGTTTGTTGTCTTCAATCCCTCCTCGAGTTGATCAAAAGGGGAGAGGGATGATACATCATTGCTTTGTTCTGCATGTGCTGTAGCTTGATTAGTTCATAGAGAAATTCGTTTGAATATGGTAAATATGACAGGTGAATGCAAAAAAAAGTTACCCGTGCAGTTGTGGGTGGTGACGCCGATCGTCCACTGTATATTACCGATTTCCTCAAGTACCCTGTTCAGTTTAGCAGTAGCGTCATTTTCAAATGAAGCTGCCCTATGTAGTACAGAACTGTTTAGGACCTTTCGATCTTGGATCTCTGTCTTCAAGGCACCGTTTGCAGCTCGAAGATTGTCGCAGTCCTTCTTTATTTCGATTAGTTCGTTGTGCTGTTTATCTTGCAGGTTCTTGATAATTCTACCTGCGTCGCTGTAAGGAATAGATTCCATTTCTTTCTTTGTCAGTTCACCGATGACGCCCTCGTCGTGTTTAAGTTGTTCTTTGTATGTATCGAGGTTGTCTTCAAGCTGCCTGATGTATTCTTCTCTGTCGGCCAGTGCCTAATTTGTCTTTAGGTGATCCTTCTGCGACGCCATCAATAAGCTCTGTTTATGATAAAAATTACAACAACACAGATGAGATTGTGCTCACGTATGGTAGTTTGATCAAATTGAGTTAATTTGTTGTGAACCCGGTGACGTACTTCCATTTTTTGAGCTTTTCCACCTGTTCTTTACTCTGTTGAACCTTGGCTTCCAGTTCCAGTCTGGAGTTCTTCTGTTCGGTTAGAGTCTTTTCTGCTTCTGCTGTTCCTTTTTCCATTATAGCAAATTCTTCCTGCGATGTATATAAGATGATCGTTAGAGCAGAAAGCAGAGGTCCGTACTATATTGAAAGAGTCATGATACAGCCGCAACGTAGTCACGTCGTCAGACGGTCAGGTGACCAGATCCGGCTTAGAAGGTTTTATAGTTACCTTGTGTAGACGATATAGTTGTTTCTGCTGAATGGATCATCGTTCTGTCTGTTTGTTTTCCTTGGCTATGTAAGAACATAGTTGTTCTTTCAGGGCTACTATTATGGGTGGCTGGGATAGTGAACCAGAGGTACATATTTTCGTGTTGCTGATGTCATCGACAGGAAGACTTGCATCAGCGATGTCTGGGGCGTTCAGTGCAGTTGTATCGAGCTCAGGGATCATCCATGTCGAAGGGTCCGTCGGTGCTGTTGGTGGGGTCTCGTGATGTATGATGCCAGTGTTTAATTGCATCGTCCATTCACCTGGGTAATCCTTACAAATGTCATCGAGATCGCTACATAACGGTCTGCATGAAAGGAGTATAGATGTTATGAAGGTAATATAGCACGCTGTTGCTGAAGATAGAAATTAAGAGGTACTTCAAGAACTATGCCCCTCTGTTGTAGGAATCAGTTGAGCCCAACTATGTCCACAGCCGAATTTAACGTGTGTGTGGTTTTCGTCTGCTCCCAGGCATTTTTTTTACCATTTGAAGAGCTGAAGTCGGCGATAGTTTGTTCGTCCTTGTTGATTGTTTGTTATCGATCTTCAGGACGTGTCTTCTGACGCTTCAGAATTTGGGAGGTCGATGTTTTGGTAATGACGTCCCCTGGTCTCTTTCCTCCAAGAGGATGTCTGTGTTGACGAGATCCTGACGGAAAACCTCCTTGTCCGTTCGCCGGCTCTGGTTCATATGTATGATCGTGACCGTTGTTACTCGAGTCGGCCACTGTTTTGTCTTCAGGCGGAGATCCTAACGTGTCGTTGTCCGGCTTCATTCCTAAATGTTCGTGTTCGTTATCTGACGCGACGTTGTCGTCGCTCGAGTCCCAGAAATCCTGTTTACAGGAGCAATTTCGACGATCAAAAAATTTGCAGTTGTACGACGTTGCAGACTAAAGGTAAATATATTGGTTATTTACCTCTGATGGCTGATTATTCATTGAGGAGGTTCTGATTCTTTCAGTTCTGCTCTTGACGAATTTGCCATCCAACAGATTTGTCATGAGTACAGAGAGCTGATCATCCAAGTTCATCTTTGAAACCTGGGCCTAGAGATTGGGAGACTGGCTTATGTATGTGTTCATAGGCTGGTCACGACGATTCAGCCACGCGGCGACCAAGTTCTCTGTCTCGAGGCCTTCCTTCCTTAATGTTTTAATCTTATCCGTCAATGATATTACAATCGGCTTATCGGCTTTATTCGGTCTATTCGACTCACCGGAGCTCGGCTCATATTTCCTCTTGTGGTAAGGGGAAGGCCAGACTGCTTGATCTTATATTTGTTCGAGCGGTAAAAAAATGTTCGTTGCCAGTTATTTACCTTGCTGATGAAATTAGTCCGAGGATAATCCGTCGCTCCACGTCGAACGGTGAAGCTGACGCTGCCGCATTGGAGTAGTGGCCCCTTCTTATGCTCAGTCTGAAGCTTACGGTTGAAAATCCCTTTCCATAGTGAGAGGGAAGGCTTGATGTGGAGAAATCCTTTGCACAATGCTTCAAAACACGCGACGTGGAGCATCGAGTTAGGGCCTAGGTGGTAGGGTTGGAGCTTGTAGAAATGGAGTAGCTCGAGGAAGAAGGGCGAGCACGGCAACGACAACCCGCGGTCGAGGAACGCGGTGAACAGAATCGCTTCACCGCGTTTCGGATTTGGGCGAGCTTCTCTACCCGGCGCCCGGCATATCCACTCTGTGCGTGGTGGCAGTATGTCGGCTTCGGTGTATGCCGTCAGGGTGGCCTCCGTTACCGTCGACCCTCTCCAGTTACAGCGTTTTTGTATCTTGGGTTTCCCTGGATCCATGGGGTTGGGGTGAGGAAGATGAAGCCGGATGGGATAGGGGTGGAAATGGTGTTACTATTGAGCCGGCTGTCGAGACGTGTGTACAAAGCGCCTGTGTGTATAGTAATTAAATTACTCTCATCAAAGTGTTTCTGGAGCCGGCTGACACTTTGTTTAATGTTGTGTCCTCTGTACTTGGCGCGTGGGAGGGCGTGGTGTTGTGATGATGTTCGTTCCTTCCCGAGGCAGGGCGGCGAGCGTCTACGTATAATCTTATCTGTTAGATGAGTGAATCTTTCAGCCACGCGTTTGGGTATTCCATTTGATCGTAGGAGGTGTCATTATAATTACGTTGTTACTTGCATGCCATATAGTAGTTGCATGAATCTGTTTTCTGATTATTATTTTTCTTATTTTGTCCTCGACTTTACATATGGATATAATTATTTATACCCGTTAATTATTAGCATCGTGTATGGAGTGTCGTCAAAGCAGGACTTGGGGGGTCGTGCGCCAAGGCGCACCCCTAAATCTAGTGAAGTTGATCAACACACAAAGCCTAGATGATTCACCAAGTGAGGTCAAGTGTACTCGTGGTATGGTAGGCAATTGTGAATATAGATTTGTGAACTAATCCATAATCTATGTGCTTAGTATTTCTATGTGGGGTTAGGGTTTACATCAAAATGAAGATTTCATATAGCCCATGAGAGGATGACATCAAGTGGTGGTCGTCATCAATATTGAGAAGTGCAAGTTCAAGAGAAGTATCTCGCAGAGATCATATGCTTGAAGCTTGCACTAGTAGGGAAAAGCTTATAGGGCCCTGCTTATTAGTAGCGTGCGGAATAGGTAGCACGCTACTACTAAGTACTAGTAACGCGCGGCAAACTGCGCACGCTACTAGTACTAACTAGTAGTAGCGTGCGGTACCGTGCCGCGCGCTACCACTACTCTCTGCCGAGACCACCCCCCATCCAGAAAGTACTAGTAGCGTGCGGTGGCGCGGCGCACGCTACCAGTACTCAGATACCAGTAGCGTGCGGCTAAAAGGACGCGTGCTACTAGTACTTTCTGACAGGACGCGCCCAGGGACCATTTTACTGGTAGCGTGCCCTATGGACCGCACGCTACTAGTACTCAGATACCAGTAGCGCGCGCTTCGCCCCGCACGCTACCAGTAAGTCGTGGAGATCTACTTTAAGAGAGCACCCCCACTTTCCCCTTCTTCTCCCACCCCACTTTCCCCTTCTTCTCCCACGCGTCCACCCGACGACCGACGAACTCCTCCTCTCTCCATCGCTCCTCCCGTCCTCTAGCTCACCGCTGCCGTCCTCTAGCTCCTGCCGCTATCCACGGCCATGGCCATGACAGCTGCTGCTCTCCTCGCCGTGCTCGTCCCTGACGCCTTCCTCACTGCTGCTCCTGAGCGCCGCCCTCGGCTCCCCAAGCTCCGCCGCTCCTGGACCTTGCAAAGCTCGTGCCCGACGCCGTCTCTGGCGGCTCCTCTTCCCCGACCTCGCTCACCACGGCACTCCCTGTTGCCCGTCCCCAAGCTCCGCCTCCCCTGGTGACCGCCGTCGAACAAGGTCGCCACGGCTACTCTCCGAGCTCACCACCGCCGGTCGTCCTTCTCCCTCCCGTCGCCCGTGTCCGTGGGTGGACGCACAAGCAGCAGCAGCATCCAGATCGACCGTGACATGCGGAGACTAGATCTAGGTTTTTTTTGTTTCCCAAAACTGTACTAGTAGCGTGCGGCACTGCTGGCACGCTACTGCTAAGAATAATACTCGTAACGTGCGGTGGCACACGCACGCTACTAGTAACCATGTACTGGTAGCGTGCAACGCCGCACGCTACTACTACTTAATAGCAGTAGCGTGACTATTGTAGCGTGCGCCCGCACGCTACTAGTAGGGCTAAACCGCACGCTACTAGTAGGCTTTTCCCTACTAGTGTTGTCATCCATTTGGTGATACTAGTAGGGAGAAGATATGCCTAATAGAGGCTCTCCCATAGTTTATTATATGTGGGAGGAATTTTTGAATCTTTACCAAGCAAGCACAAATAAGAAAAGTGTTTCAACTTGAGACGGATATGATCGTCATCATCTAGATCAAATGGAATGTGCAACGCAAAGGTATAATCTTGACATGTTCTCTATTTTAGCAGTCTAAAGGTATTAGTTGGTAGATCGGGTTACATAATCGATAGTATTCTATCAAGGGGCTTCCGAGTGAGTAGCTTGATCGTATCATTCGTAGAAAGCTCATACTTTGTATCATTGATATCACCTTTATTTATTCTTATTTGTCATTTATTCATGTGAGGTTTTGAAAGGACAAGGATGTCGCCTAGAGGGGGGGTGAATAGGCGTTTAAAACTTTTCCGGTTTAGGCTTGCTAATTGCGGAATAAAACTAGGTGTTTAAATTAACAAGCCAACAAACTTAATAAACTAGGCTCACCTATGTGCACCAACAACTTATGCTAAGCAAGACAATTAACAAGGTGATAGCAAGATATAATACTTCAAGCTCGAAGGCTATCACAATGTAAAGTGCATAACTAAAGAGCTCGGGTATAGAAATAACCGAGGCACGTGGAGAAGACGATGTATTCCCGAGTTCCTCCTTTTTAGGGGAGTACGTCTCGTTGGAGGGGTGTGAGCTTCAAACTCAAGATGCCACAAAAGGCTTCACCCTATTCTCCGATGAACCTTGCACAAAAGCTCGGTTCACCTTCCACTATTGATTTCCTTTGGGGCGGAAATCGAGTCCCTTACAACAAACTTGAGGCACAACGGATCGGGAGCTCCCAAGCGGCCACAAAAGGCCTTGCACCGCCACAAAAGGCGCCACTCGCCACAAAAGGCGTTGACCACAAAAGGTCACAAGAACACCATCTAGGGTCCAACGACCCAAGAGTAACAAGCTCACAATCTTCACTTCCACGAATCTTCGTGGAGAGCACACCGAAGCACAAAGCAAATGGCAAGAGCACAAGTGCTCAAATCATTCACTCTCAAATTCCAACAAAGCAACAAATGCTTGTGGGGGAATAAGAGAGTAAGTACAAAGAGGAGATGCACCAAGAACTCCAAGATCAAGATCTACAAGGTTTCCCTCACTTAGAGGAGAAATCGATCGGTGGAAACGTAGATCAAGATCACCTCTCACCTTCCCTCAAATATGAGCAAGAACCATGGGAGGGATTGAGAGGAAGAGCAAGTTTATCAAAGAGCAACAATGGAGGAGAGAGGGGAGAAAAACTTGCTCAAGTGTTGTCACTCAGTTGAGGTCACTTTGGGGGAGAAGACCCCTTAAAAGGGGCAGCAGAAATCTGCCCGTTGGGTTCAAAAGTCGCGAGGACCGGCCTGGAGACCGGTTCAAACCGGGCTGAAGACCGGACGCCTCACAGACCCGTCCGGTCGTACAGCCGGCCTAAACCGGGCTGAAAACCGGACACCCAACAGAGGCAACCGGTCGTACGGCCGGCCAAAACCGGCCTGAGGGCCGGCCTACAAAAAACAGCAAAACGTGCAACACGAAAACGAACATATCTTGATCATCCGAACTCCGTTTTCGATGTTCTTGGGCTCGTTGGAATCGCAACGAAGAGCTTCACAAGATCATGCAGAGAAACATCATAGTTAAACAAGGGAGGAAAAAACCAAATGTAGAAAGTTAAACTTTCTCTATAAAAGAACAACCTATAAAACCTCCAAACCAAAACCGCAATAAGTTTTCCATCCGGACTCCGTTTTCAATGATCTTGGGCTTGCTCCGAAGATAATCACAAGCACTACAAGATCATGTAAATACACATCATAGTCCATCATGTGAGGAGGAGAACACAAGAGGAGAGTTTGACCTCTCTACAAAAGACGAACCGGTAAAACCTCCAACATCAAAAACATCACAAGATATTCAAATGGAATCCGTTTTTGATGAACTAGAGCTTGGTATGGAAATGAACACAAGCTCTAAATTCTCACATGGATGAAAGCCAAATAAGAACCAAGAAAGATGATAATGCCAAGTATGCAAAGGTTTGAGCTCTCCGCAACGATGCGATCAAGTTACTCACTTGAGAGCCCCTCTTGATAGTACGGCATCTATCCTATAACCCGGTCTCCTACTAACACCATGAGACCGGTAAAATAGAAACCCTATCAAGATCATACCTTTGACTTGCGCAATCCACTTGAGCTAGATGGTGACGATCTTGATCTCTTCAAGTGGACCACTTTTCTTGATTTGTGCTTGCTAGCACATGCTTGATGAAGACATCTCCAAATGCTACCCCATACTCCATTAAGGGAGAGCCTCGCTAATCTCCGTCTTCATGTATCCACTTGCGCTTCATATTCTTCTCTTGATATAGATGATGGCTTGGAGATAAACATGAAGTTCACACAATCTTCTTTTCCAAGCCATGCTTGCAATAAGCTCAACTCTTCTCATGACCATTCTTCATATAAACCCTTGGATGGAACCTTGGTCATCATGTAATCTTCTAGAGTCCAACACATGAACTCCAATCTTTTCCTATGGACAAGATCTACAAGTATATCTCAAAGCAAACATTAGTCCATAAGGATTGTCATTAATTACCAAAACCACGCATGGGGCAACACATGCACTTTCAGGTTTCGAGTTCGTCTTGATCTTCATGACATGCTCAAGTACATTGAAAATGAGTTTCTCATGCATCTTCTCCTTTGGTTGTCGGTGTTGAAGACTTTTTCGGTTCTTCTTTGAGGAGGGTTATACACCTCTCCATTATTGGTATTTTCCCTATTGTGGTTTACTGAGATTTAATCTATAAACTTGTTTAATAAAGAGAAGTATCAATTTTTTTTGTCATAAACTGATGTTTAGACCAACGTATGGGCATTTCTGCCGCGTTGTGTGGTGTCGCGGCCGATGCGGTCTTTGCCCGAGTTGGCAGTTCGGCGGCGAGGTTCCGCTCCGGCTCATGTGGCGTGGGCTAGGTGTTCCAGGCGAAAGCCTCGCACTGGTCTTAGGCTGGTGCCAACAATGACGACGCCTCCGTTTGTTGCTACTCCTTCCTGAAGGCATCGTCATGGAACTCTGGCCCTGTCCATACCTCGAAGGCCAAGGTTTATTCGGGTGAAAGCCCAACTCCGTTGGAGGGGGTGGTGGCGGCGTCTACGTCGCTATCTTCTTGAAGGCGCCGCCTTGAAGTACTTGGTACTGTGCAGCCTGGCTTGCCGGCGAGGTTGGAGGATGCCGAGGCAGCGGCCCCGGACGGTGGTTGTGCACCGAGGTGGCGGCCTGGGAAGACGTTTTGTGGCCTTTTGTTTTGTGGATTTTTTCTCATGATCTTCTTTTCCGTTCTTCATTTGCACAAGGGCTAGCTTGTACATATTCTATCTACTATCAATCGAAAAGTCAGCAATTGCTGGGTCTTTCAAAAAAAAAACTAATGTACTTACATACAGAGCCTTTTCCATGCATTTCAAAAAATAAAATCGCATGAATCCGAAAACAGAAGAACCAGCACGGAAACAAAGAAAGGCAAACCAAATCCCAGTGGAAGAACCACCGCGATCACGTACACAAGCAATGATTCCTTTGATGATTCGCTCGTGACCTTGATGAGAATTCCGGTGTCTCGTCACCCCCGGCCGGCACGTCCGGCCTGCCTGCTGACGGTGGCGCGCCTGGCAATCCGCTCCGTAGTTCCAGTTCTAGCGTCGCCGCTGCCGGTTCTGTGCGAGACGTCCGTCATGTCTTCCGTGTCCGCCGCGCTGCTGGCCGTGTACTCGCTGGACGGGTTCAGCCCGTACTCGCTCGTCGGCGCGCTCAGCTCGCTGCTGGCGTACTCGCCGATGGTGCCGCTGCCCGGCCTGAACGCCATCTTCCTGAGCTGCCTCACCTCGTCCGTATCTCCGGCCCGTGACGACCGATGCATCGCGCTCTGGCCCGGCGCCATGCCGGCGTTCAGGTCCTCCACCGACAGCTCGCCTTCCAGGTACCGAACGATCTGATCACATTCCATCGGAAGCAACCTTGTTACTGACTGTGGGAACTAGAAACTGCGCGAGTTAGTCGGAGATTTAGACGAACCTGGGCCATCCGCGGGCGAGACCTCGCGGTTTGGCGAACAGCAGCGGCGGCACACGCGACGAGACGCGTCATGTCGTACGCGTCGTAGTTGGTCTCCAGCCTCGGGTCAATTAGCTCCTCGTAGTTTTCCTCCTCCACGGCCTTCGTCAGCAAGGGCTTCGCCTGTTCAACACAGAAGAGATGAATCTATTAATTGCTACTCATTGCATTTGTAGTTGGCATTGTCGGTAAATTTGGACAAGCTCGCAAGAACGATATTGAAGGGGCGCAACCATCTGAATCACAATGTTCCAAATATTTTCCTGTAAACATTCAAGTGACGGTTCAGAGCTTGATGGCAACTCACCCAAGCAACCAATGTTTCAGGCTGGTGATCCGAAGATGTCATGATAGGTTTATTTCCGGTGATCAGCTCCAGAAGCATTACGCCGAAGGAGAAGACGTCGGACCGGTCGGTGACTTTGCCGGTGGCAGCATATTCCGGAGCCAGATATCTGGAGACATAAGTTTTAAAAACACAAGATTAGTGCACACCTCCACATACATTTGATTCGTGTACCAACTAAGCATTCTTTGTTGGGGGCGTGCGTGAACAACTATCTTACCCAAAAGTTCCCATTACGCGCGTGGAAACAGCAGTCTGCTCTATTTCTTGGCATTTTGCCAGCCCAAAATCTGCAACCTGTACGTACCAGGAATAAATTGACTGAAAATGACTGAATCAGGCGATACCACAATGGTGTTTGGTTTTGACGATTTACCTTGGGCTCGTAGTTGTAATCCAGGAGGATGTTGGCTGTCTTGATGTCACGATGGATAATCTTAGGATGACCTGAGATAGAAAATAGAACACATGCATTTGGTGACACGAAAAACGGGCGAGGCATTCCTATCAAAATGAACTGTGTGCCAATACGGTAAGAACTCACAGTCCTCGTGGAGATACGCGAGGCCCTTTGCGGAGCCGACGGCAATCTTCCACCGCCGCGGCCAATCTAGCGCCGCACGGCCGCTCCCTGAAACCATTAACCATCAACAGAGTCTCATGTCAGTCAGTCCCCTTGGCAAAACCAACACAGAAGAGAGAGAGCAGTTGCAGCAGTCCCCTTGGCAATTCGACAGACGATCGAGGAACGTACCGTGATGCAAATGAGACTCGAGCGTCTTGTTGGGGACGTACTCGTAGACGAGGAGGCGCTGCTCGGCGTGGATGCAGAAGCCGACGAGGGAGACGAGGTTCTTGTGGTGCACGCGGCTGATGATGTCCACCTCGGCGCGGAACTCTTTGTGGCCCTGCCCGCTGCCGGCGCGCAGCTTCTTGATGGCCACCTCCTGCCCGCGCACCGTGCCCTTGTACACGTGCCCGAACCCGCCCTGCCCCAGCTCGTTCGCCTCCGAGAACCCGTCCGTCGCAGCCGCCAGCTCGTCGTACGCGAACGTGCCGCCCGTCATGGCCGGGAGCTCGTCGTACCCGGGCGTGCCGCCGCCGCTCTGCCACGACTGCATCAGCGGTGGTGTCGACGAGGGAGTTCCCGATAGCGCGTGCGACTGCTGCAGCGACGTCGTCGGCTGCCTCGGGTCGTAGAAGAAATCCGCTGCCACCGTCAAGAAGCACGAAAACTCGTTCAGAAACAATTTGAGTTTCGGATATGAGTGACAGCATGTTCGGTTTGTCGATGAAAATATAGGAGCGCGCAGAGCACTATCGAAAGAAGTGGAGCACTGATCAAAACGACGCGAACATCTCTGGTGTAGCATCAGGAGAGAATGGCGCGCGGACTCGCACGTCCGTTAACGCACTACGACAGTACGACGTCACATGATGGCATCAGTGAAAATGCCACGCGTGTGTCAATGGCGGTCTCCGGACTGGGCATCATGTATGGCCTTAGTATGAACGTGTACGTACGTACCTGGGGTCCCTGGCGGCAGAACCCTACGGCGACGACGCCGCTTGGACACGAGGCAGAAGATCAGCACGGCTGCGAGGCCGAGCAGAGCCAACGCGCCGGCGGCAACTCCCACGGCAACCGGGGTGTTTGACGACGAAGACTTGCCCGATGTTGACGGCGGGGGCGGAGGATACAGAGATAGAGGCGACGGAGGAGGCGCCGGCTCGTTGTTTGGAGGCGGCGGCGAGAATGGGGCGTGAGGAGGTGGGGGAGATGAGCCTGGCACGTTCGCCGGGGGACGCGGGGAAGGTGGCGGCGGCTTGAGCGGAGGAGATGACGGCGTTACCGGTGTTGGTGTTGGTGTCGGCCTTGCTGGAGGTGGTGACGGGGACGGTGTTACCGGCGTTGGGGTTGGCGTCGGCCTTGTTGGAGGTGGCGACGGGGACGGTGTTACCGGCGTTGGGGTTGGCGTTGGCCTCGGCCTTGGTGCTGCTGAAGGTGGTGGAGGAGGAAATACCGGGGTAGGGGCAGGCGCAGGCGGCGGGGGGGATGGAGGCGGGGGGGATGGGGGAACCGGACCATTTAATTTGTCCGGAGGGTCCGGCGTGGGGGATGGAGGAGGCGGAGGGTCCGGAGGACCCGGACGGTCGAAGTCCGGAGGAAGCGGCGTGGGGGTTGGAGGAGGCGGAGGATCCGGAGGCGGACCGGCGTCAACCACTCCCGGCGATGTAGGTGGATCCGACATGGTGGTGCGTCGTGCAAGTGTTTAACGTTGAACTCTCAGCACGGCGGAGCTATCACCAATATATGGATGGGCAAAGAGGAGAGAAGAAGACTAACGAGCAAGGTGCGACGAGTGCAAAGACATGTATGAGCTGGATATATGCAGTTTTGGGTTGCTTAATTGGCCGTGTAGAATTCTTCTCTTCGCTTTGCTTGCTGGGTTCAAGCCAGGGTTTTGCTAGATAAGATTGACGGTGCCAAAGTCAATGGGTCTGAATGATCGATGGTTTCTGTTAGCTGTATGGGTGTAAACGAATCGGATCGGATCGGATTTTGCTTCTATCATATCCTTTACCATATTTTTTTCTCGGATTCGGATCGGATCGGATAATGAACGGTTGCGGATTCAGGGGCGGATAGATATAATCACGGATTCGGAACGGAAACGGGGCGGATTCGGGGCGGAAAGAAAATTAGTCAGATCGGTATGCGCAATGTACATCATCAACCCACATAACCAAAAAAATAGCTCAACAACGTAATAATCTAACAAAGTTGTACTCTATTAGTTTAGACAAATAGAACTAACTACAAATTTTGCTCCACAAATGAAATTCACAACTCACTAACTACAAATTGTGCTCTATTAGTTTAGACATTTCGGTAGAAAATCGGATTATTCGGATTATAACCATCGGATAATCCTAATTAATATTCGGATAATCCATATTCGGATGCTATTTTACATATCATATCCTATACCGTATCCGGGTGTTCAGTTCGGAATCGGATATCCTTATCCGGCAGATTCTTCGGAACCAGATATGGATTTTTTTTAAACGAATTCGGCGACAGATTCGGTACAAAAATTATCCTATCCGTTTACACCCCTAGTTAGCTGCGTTAGCTTAGTGCTAACCATGCATGAATAGCTTTGGGTGGCTGGCAGGACCTGGTCAGACCGCAGCGACCACCAGCTAGCAGCGTCTTGAATAACTCCAATTCCCCGGCGGGTGCAAGCAAATGCTGTCATTGCGTGTAGTGCTAGCGAATCAATACTCTAAACCGAGTTGCGCTGCTGCTGACTCATACTTCTCCGAGGAGCCGTGACTGCGGACAATGATCTGAATTGTACAAGGATATACTTTGAGGGTTTTCATTTACCGAAATGGGGTTCGGATCAACGTACTCACTCCGTTCCAAATTAATTGACTTTCATTTGTCCACACATAGATGTATCTAGACATGTTACACATATAGATACATCCACATGTAGACAAATGAAAGTCAATTAATTTGGAACGGAGGGAGTAGTTATTAAGCTGCAAAACGACGAACAACAATGTCTTCGCTGTTTCATGAGGAGAAAGAGATGGTTCGGGATCCTTATACTATAGTGATCTCAATACTATAGTATGACTGTAATTGCTGATTCCCGTTCGTTCTGTTATCAGCATGTTGGATGCGTTGTATATAGAGCATTTCTTTGAGACGCGAAAGCAATTGGCAGGAGTGATAAGCTCGTCGCCCTTCTGATGGGCTGTCAGCAGGTCCATGTTTTTATTGTATTGTAGTATAAACAAGTTTGCTCCTATGAGATTGTATTAGTAAAGTGAAGCTTACGAAAGTTTCAGAAGATAAGAATGCAGAAATAATAGTTGACCGTTTCTCGTGAGCTGCCTTCTGCATAGATGAAAAATAGGTCTAATAACATCATCAACAAATTATACGCACACAAAAAATAGGCAGTACAACTTCGTGGGATATAACATCTATTTTCATCAAGTGGCTTCGTTTTGCTCGTATTTGCTTCAGTTCTTTCATATGTTGAACGGTCTATTTAGTGGTACCGCCATTCCTTGAACTAAAACCACGACAAGAATTATGCAACATCAACAAATTATATGCACACAAAAAATAAGCAGGACAACTTAGTGGGATATAGCATCTATTTTCATCAAGTGGCTTCGTTTTGCTCGTATTTGTTTCAGTTCTTTCATATGTTGAACGGCCTATTTAGTGCTACCGCCGTTCCTTGAACTAAAACCACGACAAGAATTATGGAACGGGGGGAGTAATAAAGCTGATTAGCGGTCAAAAAACAATAATCCACGCATCCTTGGTAAGGTAAGAAAAATGACTGGTGTGGCAATATCGTAGTGTTGCCGAAAATGGGAGTACTTTTGCAATTGGGCATGGATGGGTGGTGTGGAGGCTGTGGTGGAGGCGGGACACAACTCTGATGGTGATGATTGATGAAGGCGGCGGTCGTTCTTTTGCCGGAACAGATGGTGGTGACAAGCTGTAGCGTGAGATATATTCTGGGACTGGGCAAAGTTGTTGTTCTAGGGGGGTCAGTTCCACTTCGCTCCCATGAGGTGGAGTATTCTGTAATCTAAACCATGTCACGGGATGCACTTCTTTTTAATACATGTCAAGGGCGAAAAAACATAATGGCAAGGGTAATGTAGATTTTTTTAATGGGGGGACACAATAGAGGCATACTATAAGTCTCATTGACATTGGTTTTCTGTTATTATATGGTGTAGTGTGGAGTACATGGAGTACATGATGTAACATTAAGAAAAAAGAACAAATTTGATGGTGGAATGGTTCGTTGATTCTGTTGAAGAGACGGTTCAATGGCACGTCTGGACAAATTTTGCAAGTTGGATACAGTCATACAGGCCACCCTAGTGGGCTAATTAAAATTATAAGTTGATTCTCCATTCTTAATATGATTGCAAATGTCAATGTTATCATCGTACTGGCCAAGTGGATCTAGTCAGAAGTTCCGGGCCCTTAGCGTGATCCCAATGCTAGGTGATCTTAAAATGATCGCAAACAAATTTGTTCTAGAATAGTATTGTAATCCCCTTATAACACTTAGTTGCCAAGTCGGACTGTCAGAAAATAAACAGGAGCTGACCAAACTATTATTGTTTCGTAAAATTACGACAGTTAACTACTTTTGTCAATTACCTGCTGAGAAGGGTGTGCAAAAGCTCATCAAACTACTCCCAACCACTTGCCAAGAACAGCTCAACTCTAACATAACCTGTACTCCAGTCTATGAAGGACTCTGATGCAAATTAACAGTTAGTAACCAGGAGTTTTACATTCAACCTAGATGATAAGTTGTAGTACACATCAGGATTAGGTTTTTGAAAGCAATAAATGAAACATGCACATCAGGGTTAGGTTTTGAAAGCTATAAATGAAACAGAACTCCCGTGTAGTAAACCACGTAAGCAACAGAACAAGGCCTTGTTTACTTCTAGTGTATTTGGAGTGCATTTTAATTTTTAGGGGATTGGAGGGGATTATCCTGAATCCCGGAAAATCCCCAATAGTACGTTTACTAATCCGGTTTTGCAAGAGATAATCCCTAGATATCCCCCACCAACCACCTCATTTTTCCTAAATTGAAAAATGAAAACTCTATACCATGCTAGTGTATTATGGGGGAAGAGTATTTGTGGGGACTTGTAGGGATTGGGTGAAACCAAAAATTTCACCAAATCCCCTCACATCCCAATCTCTTTGGGATGAAAATACATCCGTGGTAAACAAGGCCCAAGAGGGAAATGTAGTATCACACTCGCAGAAGTTGCATAACGCTAGCATCTATGCAAATGCATGCCACATGGGCATTGAGATTATGTGAAAGGAATACCAACATTTCATGCTAACATGGATAACAGAGGCTTTTAGAATGAAAAACTGGATTGACACCTCTTGGTTACTTTCAAGTGGTATTCTGATCATTGGTGAAATAGGGAATATCCAACATAAGCATGAACCAAGTCTATTTCAGATATATGTTTAACTAGCATTCAGAAGGTCGACAGGACAATAGCATCTCAAAGGTGCATCGCCAAATAAACATGTGCAGTAAACAATCTGTTACAGAGCTTCGATTCTAGGTTAAGAAAGGTTATACGATGGCATTTTTTTCATAAAGCAAAATGCTGAACTACTTTCTCATGCAAACTTGTCACAGTTTAAATATATCCTTTAAACAACTCTACCAGACTAATTCTTCCAAAAATAGAATATCAGTATCTCACAAAATCGATCTTGTGCACTAACAGCAGTTAATGAAAGACCTCAAGAAAGTAGAGAACTCAATTAGAAAAACATGCTTATGAATATATGCTATAAACCGCAAAACAGAACCAGTACTAGTGGTCTCACTTCATTTCTACATCGTTGGAGTTTTCTAGGGCTAAGTGTTTGATAACTGATCAGTGTTCATCACTAAGAGTCGATATTGTGTTTTTTTAGTTGCGCCAAGACCAAGAGCCCAAGAGACATGCTTGTGCCATATCAACACGTCAGTCAAAATGTGGCTAGGGCTACATGTGGTTTGATATGCTCTGCTAGATTTACACCATTAACTCTAGAAAACATACCAGGAAAATTATATGTACATTCGAAGCTTCAAGCCTCATCTTTTTACCACAATTCCACTAAAAAAACACTACCTACTGCTCCAGTTATAATACTACCAATTTTCTAACATCTGCACTGAAAGTTGTGGAATTGAATAACCACTTTTTTTAAATGAGTTCTCAGGTGGAGTGAATAATAGCGTGATAGTACAAATGGAAATTGTAAGTTTGCTACATCTGTTGGCAAACTAATTGTAAGAAACTACAGATCAAACATAAAACAATATAGGTACATATAAGTTAAAAAAAAAATAGATGACTGGTGAGGCAGATCATAAGTCAAGCCATGAAGGTACTATATGTAGCAAGTATTCATGCAATATATCAGTATTAGCGGCACTTAGATTTATAGTTAAAAGCCAAATGAAGATTTTATATATCAGTAAGACAACGTGACTTATGAACGAAGATCATAGAACCTCAACTGTATAAAAATGAAGCTAAATCAATCACATCAGAACTGCCTAGAGATACCATGAATTCTCAAACAGAGATTGGAATCCACTCAGATCTATATAACTATGCGGGTATGGCCAGCAAAATATCAATGCTCTAAAACTCGGAATCAATCTTAATTTTGTGTTCAGACACGCTTGATACCATCAATTCTCAACAGAGATTTCAATCCACTCGGATCTGTATAACTCTATGCAGGTATGACCAGTGAAACATCAATGCTCTACAACTCAGAATCAATCTTAAGCTCACAAACACGCTTGCAATCGTCAGCAGGACACAGACTAGTCTACAGCTACATATCACCTCGAACTAATTCCCGTTTGATCCAAAGCACAAATAGAACCACACAACACAATAATTCACCTCAATTAACCAAATCAAACCGGTCAGGTTTCAGGAGTTGAAAGGATAGCATTTCATTACAGCTTATTGAACAGATACCACACAACAGTGAGAATTCCAAAATACTCCGATCTGATTACAACAGCACGGGAACAAACCGAACGGTGATTCCATCTCCCTGATCGAAGCCCGGCAGACGGCCCGGTCCCCGAAATCCAACCGGAGGAGGCGCTCACAGGAACTTCCTGTAGGGCCGGCCGGCGTCCTCGTCCTGCATATGCTGCATCCATTCCAACCACACGCCCAGATTTGGTTTAGGGTCCCAAAAAAAAGAGAACGAGATGCGGGCAGATATGGGTCTGGATGGACGGAGGGTCCGGGGGGCTTACGAATTCGCGAACGATGCCCTTGTAGACGAGGAAGGGGACGGCGAGGCCGAAGATGCCGATGATGGCGAGGCTGCGGCGGGTAAAGCGGAACCTGAGCTCGAGGTTCTCCCGGTCGGCGTTCCAGTCCTCGATCCACCGGTTCTTGTTCACCTCCATGCCGCCACCCATCTTCTCGTCTCCTCGCTTTGATCCGCCGACTCCTGCCTCCGCTCCGCTCTGAGAATGGACCGGTGGCTCGCCGAAGAAGATTGGTCTGGCTCTGTGGAGAGAGACTGGTAGTCTGGTAGACGACCACTTGCTCTGTACCGGTTTAGTAGGGCCGTAATTACGTGACCAGAGCACGAACGTGGTTATTCTTGTCTGTGCATTCAGGAAGTGAACACATGTTTTCTGGAGTACGTTACCTCTGTTTTTACGTGCTAATGGGCCGGTGCATGCGGCAGGCTTGGTAAAAAGGGCGAATAGGGTCGGTTGCCCAAAACCCCACCGATCGAACCCTCACTCCGGCGGCGGCGGCACTGACCACGGCCGGCGATCGTCGCTCCCTCGGCCGTCCCTCCTTCCGTCTCTCCCTCGACGAAGCTCCTCCAGTCCCAGCTGCTCGACACGACTGCCGACGGTATGTGATCTTCTCTTCGCTTCGTGCCCTCGACCATTCGCTTCGCTGAAGCCGGCGCCATCTACTGCAGGCCACTTCTCCCACTCTCCGTCGACCGGCGACCGACGTGAGGCCGTGACCATCACCGCCGCCGCTGGTAAGAAACTAAGAACGTCGCTGTGCAGTGTGCTGCCTCCCGATTTATAATTGCGGAGTAAGAAATTGATATTTTGTACACTTGTAGATGTACTATATATTGGTATGAACTGTAATGTTGTGATTTATAATCTGTGATGGTAAAAAAATTGATATGCGATGTTCTGATTAAAATCGTGATCTATAATATGTGATGGCGTGACTTGTGAATAAAAATTTGTGATATGTGCTTGTATGCCTTTTTTTTCCTTGGCATGTCAAAGAACGGTCCTAATAATAATGAGCATCTTAAAATTACAAAAAGAAAGAGCATAGGTTGAACTGCTAAGGATACTCTTTTTATATTGTAAAATTTTCAGTCAGATCAAGCCTGGAAATGTTGAAAGCAAGAGGAAATCTTGAAGAGAGGTTAAAAGAAAAAGGATGTATAGATCGATGTGGTTGAAGTTCGAGAAGTTGTCAAACACCAGGGCATCTAATAATAGGAGAGCTATTTGGTATACCATCTCTTTTTTCCCGTCACCGCCTATGTCTTCTAGGCATAGCCGGTCCCAAGCCCGGATAAAGGAGGAGGGTTGTGATAGGCTTGGCGAGCCAACGTAAAAACTAGCCAGTCCCATGGATATGAAACCCACGAGAGTAGTACTAGGGTGGGTGACCTCCTGGAAAGTCCTCATGAAAGGTTTCATATCTAAGGGTTGTGATAGGCTTGGCGAGCCAACGTAAAAACTAGCCAGTCCCATGGATATGAAACCCATTTGGGCGAGAGTAGTACCAGGATGGGTGACCTCCTGAGAAGTCCTCGTGACAGGGTTTCATATCTAGCCTACCCCAACTTGTTTGGGACAAAAGGCTTTGTTAAGGTTAAGGAAGGTAATAAGTTTCCATTTTCTTATGGTTTTAGCAAGATGTTTTGTTGATGTTTAGGAGAGATCTGCAAACATTAAATGACTTTGATGATGAGGTGGAGAAAAATAACCAAGTGATCAGACCTAGAAAGCTCTTGGTACATGGAGCTAAATCAAATAAAAACAAGGTATTGAATATATGTGCTGTTATGTTGCAGGTTTCCCTCTTTTGTTGGATATCTTTGTAGTTAGCTATTTTTAGCTTCAGTAAAATCTATAAATGTGCCTTCAAATGCATAAAATTTTCTCTGATAGCCTTAGGAATGGTAAACTAGTTCCCCTAGTCTTATTTAAGATATTTATTTATATTTTATTATTCCTTCTATCTGCTCCTAACTTTTTTCCTTATCTGGCCGTGTGGCATGTCCTCAAGTTTGTTTCCGGTGATGATGACATTCCAAAGCGAGACGATATTGGTGAAAGACGACGAAAACATGAGTTACGTGTTCTTGCAGGAGTAAGAGTTGAAGATGATGAGTTCCCACAAGATGGTGATCATGCTGAAGAGAAGGCTGACCAATCCAGTGATGAAAATGATTTCTACAAGTATGTAAAAAGGCAAAGGACTGAAAAACTCTTGAGCAAACAGAGGTCATCACTGTTTGTTCCACCAACAACACGGATGAGGATAATAAGATGCTTCCCTTAACTAAATGACGCGCCGATACCTTTTTGTTTCTCAATGACAGAGCTACTACCGGTCATCCACTGGAGGAAGAAACTGAAGGAGATGGCAAGAGGAAGATCTCATACCAGGTAAATTCTTCTCCTTGACTGAATTGTATTGTTCTTTCAGTTTCCTGAGGCGTTTTTTCTATTAAAAAACAAATCCATACTCGTGCAGATGGAGAAGAACCGGGGTTAACTCGTTCAAGAAACAAGAAACTCAAGAATCCACGAAAGAAATACAGGGTAAGTAATGACATTTGACTTGGGTGGATGTCAGTAACGTGGTATTCAGAATAAACCCATCTCATGTGTTGTTGTTCAGGCCAAGCATCAGAAAAAGGTGACTGGTTGGAAAGGTCAAGTGCGCGACGTCAAGAAGCCTTCCGGTCCATATGGGGGCGAAATGTCAGGCATCAATCCAAATGTGAGTCGTAGCACCAGGCTCAGGGGTTGATGGCGTTAGCTCCAAGTGTGCCATGTATGATCATCATGACGACGTGGAGATGTCCGGTTGTTGTTCCGTAGTTGCTACGTACTAGTGTAATATTCTTTTGTGTGGAATATGAAAGTTTTCTTTGATTGTGGTTTGCAAGTTTTTCATTGAAAGAAGATAGACATAAATGTGCATGACTGAAAAACACTGGAAAGCTCTTTGGGACGACTGAACTGTGACGGCAAAGAGAGCCCCAGTCTAATCTCGTGGATTTTGCCGAAATAGAGTTGGCCGTACCAAGAAATCAAGTTGACTCCTAGCGTAAAATATACTAGGAAACTGGGGTAATTAATAACGCACAGTGCTATATTTCTGAAAACCATATAATACTCGCTCTTACACGCCGTTGCATACTACTCCTGGTGGTAGTCACGGTGAAACAATAGTGGGATCTTAATTTGACAGATTTCAGGGTCCATGGACCTTTTTGTCGGCTTTTAGAGCATCTCCAGTCGCGCCGTCCAGACTAGTCGCTGGCTTTGAGCGCCCAAAGCCGGCTCAATCTAGGTTTTTTTATGAAAAATTCAAATGAGAGGGTCATTAAATAGTGGCGGGAAATCGATGTTTCAACCGCCAACGGCCATGGTAGGCAACAAAGTAAGAGTTTCGACCACGATCGGGCACACTCGGCCACGATCGGCCACAAAATAAGAGTTTTGGCCGCGATCGGCCACACTCGGCTACAAACTCGAAGTTGGGCCATCAAAATACGCCAAAATATGTCGGGAGATGTCGATGCCGGCCACAGGTTGTCGCCGCCGCCGGTCTAGATGGTGTCGTCGGGCTGGGGCACGTAACCGGCACCAGGCTGGGTCAGGTCGGGGTCCTCGTCACTGCGGCCCTGGTTGCCGTCGGTCGCGGGTTGGAACGAGCCCAAACTCTTGCAGGATCGCGGCACGGAACATGTTGTGCGCCGCCCTCGCCAGCGGGTCCATGCCGGAGACGTCGGCCGTCAAGATCAAGAAATCTTGGCTCCGCTTCTTGACGGCGGCTTTCTTATGCTCGAGGTCGATCTTGACGTCGGCCTTTTGCATCAAGGTCGCCCACCTTGCGTTGTTCTCGTCGCGCCTCAAGGTCGAGTTGGAGGAGACCTCTGCGAGCACCTTGTCGATGGACGACTGAACCCTGTCCGTCTTTGCCGCCGCCGCCAAGGCCGTCTTCGCCTTCTTGTTCCCGACTGGCCGCCCCTCTGAGTTTTCCGGATCGGCGTTCAGGTTGACGCGGCCGTTCTTGTTTACAGTCTTCCGGTGTGCCTTCCATTTCTCACAATTCTGGAGAAACTTGTAGCAATGCATCAAACGGAAGTCTTTCTCCTTGTTGAGGGTTCGGTACAACACAAGGGCGTCGATGATCTACAACAAAGGAAGCTGAGGTTGATCGCAGGCCGACGACGATCAAATAAGACGACGAAAGCAAAACATCATCAAGGGGATCGCAAGCCGGCGGTCACCTAATCCGACGGGCCCTTCCCACTTTCTTGTCGATCGCGGATGTTCCCATGGCAGCCGTGGAACTTGTTGACGACGCGTTGAATGATGCGCCACCTATGCTCGATGGCGCCTCGGGCGCGCTCCATGGGCACCTTGTAGTACTCCTTGTTGAACCGGTGCTCCTCGAACTCGTCCTTGATCCTCGACCAGTATGCGATGCTTGTCTGGTTCGCGCCGACGATCGAGCAGCCGGTAGTGATGGCCTTCCATGATTCGACCATGCACTCGTCCTCCTTGGTCGTCCAAATTGTGCCACGGCTGCCCTTCTTCTTCGCCTGTGCGTCCTCGCCGGCCACAGCATCGTCCGCGCCCTCGTCGTCGTCCTCGTCCTCGTCGTAGTACACCTCATCCTCGTCGAACTCGTCGTCATCTTCTTCGGCGCCCTCCGCCGCCCGGCACTGTAACACCCCAGAATTATAATCAGTAATATTATTGCAAAAATGTGGGCCAACAAAAACTTTTGTTGATTATTATGTGTTGTTTGCAAATTGTTGCTTGTGGTAATTAATTCTTGTTGCTTGTGTTGCTTGTTTGTTTGAATTAACAAGTTGAAATACACAAAAATAAAAGTGGACACAAGAAAGATATAAAAATGACAAGTGACACACAATTCTCCAAGTAAGAAGCAAATCTTGTTCAAACAAAAATTCAGAGGAATGGTATATGAAACCCCTCATTTGTATTCTTACTACTTATCTCTCCCAAATAATATTTTACACCTATTTTTAAAATTCAAAAGTAAAAACAATTGAAATAAAACAAAATGCCATAATTAAAACCCTATGAAAGAAAATGATTCAAAACATTTTATTTTGCAAAGCCAAATTTTGTGGAGCTTCTACATGTTATGGGGAAGCCCCACAAATATTTGCAAATTTTTCCAAATTGTTTAAGTGCTCCAATTAAATCCTAGGAAAGCTACTGGACTAAAAAGAATAAAGAAATAACAGAGAAAAGAGGAGGCAGGGGGTTTTCTGCAAAACCGTCATCCCCTACCTCTCTCCCTCGCCCCGACGCAGCGCGCCGTGTCGCCATGGCACTCCTCGCCGTTTCCTGGCCGCCCAGGCCCCCCTGCCGCGCTCCTCGTGCCTCTGCAGCCTCTGCACGCAGAGGAGAGCACTCGAGCACACCCCTCGCCCCAATGCCGCCCTGTCCCCTATTTCTCCACCGTGGGCAATCCGACGGCGCCGGCCAAATTGGAGCCCCTCGCTGCTCCTCGACACGCAAGGCTCGGGCCACGACCTTCTAGAACACGTCCGGACCCCCCCCCCCCCCCCGACCCCTCTGCCTTGAACTTCTTGCACGCGTCGCGGAGGAATCGAAAAATATCTCGCCGGAGGCGCATGGACGCCGTCCGTGCGCTTCGTCCACGATACGCCGGCCCTCGCGCTATAAAGCCACCCCGAGCCCCTCTGGACACTCCACACCATCCTCACCCCCTCTCCCCCTCTCCAATTGCACCTTGCATCGCCAGGAGGGCGTGCATTGCCGCAGCCACTGCCGCCGTCGAGGTCGATCATGGCCGCGACGCCACACCCTCTCTTTCTCTTCTTTCTGGCCTGCACTCTCTTCTGCACCCACACCGCACTCACACGCCTCGTTTTCCCTCTGTTTCGTGCACAGGGGAGACGCCAGGAACTCGCCGGAGTTGCTGGAGCTAGCCGTGGAAGCGGAGGAGCTCGCCGTCGACGATACACGCCGTCCCAGCAAGCTCGAGTCCTCCAGCAACCTTCCCCGAGCCTCCGCCGTCGATTCACATCATCACCACGACCTCCCGAGCCCCCTAGGTGAGCCAATCATCCACCTCGCCGTCGCCGGAGCCTCGGCGCCGCTTGTTTTAGGTCGCCGACGTTCGTCGTCGACGTGGGCAAACGTGGGCCGTTGGATCTAAATCCAACGGCAACGTACCCCTTTGTTTAGACGTTAGGCTGATAGGCTGGCCCCACCCGTCAGCATTTTAAACATTATCCACAACGCGGGATTTTTCCCTGTGTCGCTGACGCGTAGGCCCCACCTGTCATAGTTTTCAACTTATCCAGAGAACAATTAAATTCGAATTTAAACTTCTCTGTAATATCAGTACTGGACCTAACTTCAAAATTCAATAACTTGAGATCTAGACATCCAAATAAATCAAATCCAATTGTTCTGGAAAGCTTATGAAAATGTTTAACCAACCCAAGTGGATTCAATTCATTTATATAAATAATAAAAATGTATTATTAAAAATACTACAGAAGGTTTAAATTCTAAACTTGTTTGTTTCTGATACTCTGTTAGTCCAAATAATTCCAAACCAATTTTGCTAGCTTAGTACTGCCATGTATTAGCTTCCCTAATTTTGGTAGAATTATTTGTGCAGTAGTATTTGTTTAGTATAAAGTTGAAGTTTAAACACCCTTCTGCACTAAAACATTTAAATATGTTTAATGGTTAACCCAAATGAATTAGGACCAATTTTTTAGATCACATTTAGTCATGTTTAGTTACCCCTAAAAGGATTAATTTTAGGATCAACAGAACTTAATTGGTAGCTAAAACTTGATTATTAAGTTACTGGATTCAAACAATTGTGTAGGGAGTTTGGTAACTCCAAATGATCCAAATCAAATTGGGTTGTCTTCTACACATCAGTAGCTTTCTGCAGAAATTTAGTTTGTATTTTTGTGACCAACAGAACTCAAGTTATGCAATTAAACATGTTCCACAAGTTTCTGCCATAATTTTGGACATAAATAAATATTGTTTAGTTCAATTAATTTGAAACCAAATTGTATTGTTTGATGTGTGCAGTAGCTATTTGTGATGTTTATGGTTGTTATGTTGAGATGATTGCTTGAGTAGTTTAGTGATTGGTTGTATTTGTTTGTTTATTAATTAGACGAGAACGCTGTCGGATTTATCGAGGAAGGAGAGTTTGTTGAATCTGAAGATCAAGACCAAGTCCACTTTGCCGAGCAAGGCAAGCTACTCTCTGAGCTTGCACCTAAATACATATGCATCTACTTTGATCAAATGATTTACTCTTAAGGCAATGGTTTACAAAACCTTTTCAAAAGTATATGGATATTATTTTGCCACCCTATGTAGAAATAAAGGTAGTTTATATAAAACTGTAGGATGGGAAACAATGTTGTTTATTCAAAACTCCTTTGAAAATACTTGAGTGATTATGGAATACCGAGATGTCGGTGTTGAAGTGGAGAAATGGAGAATGGTGATGTTTATGAAAAATGCACAGTGTCCTAGTACTATGACGACCAATCTTACCCTGTGCGACCACATTTACCCCATATGGGAACAGGGCTTAGTCATGTAGTTTGCTCTTATTAGTATGGGATACCTCATCGACGGAGATCACTCCGTTATGCATGAGGGGATGGTCCGAGGACCTACCCCTGACCCGGGTCCTCACACAAGTTGGTGGGGAGGATAGAAGGTTCCACCATAAACCGCCGGACAAAACTATGAGTCCTCACACTTAGGGTTTCTGACGGGAAACTGGACTGAGTGTCGATGGAAAGTGTCATATGGGAAGGATCCTATACTAGCATGAGCAAATAAGAGGCTATGGTCGGTGGCTCAACTTCGCATACACCTGGTATGGCGGGACGTGGCTGACACGATGAGTTACCGGATGAATGTGGGCTAAAAGCGTGCTACCTCTGCAGAGGGTTAAAACTATTCGAATAGCCGAGTCCTCGGATATGGACAGTTGGGAGGCTGTCCTAAGACCATGTGCAAGTTTTTGAAAGACTTTGAGTTTTAAAAAGAAAATGAAGTGGAGAATGTTCCTTACACCTATACCAACGGATCGGTATGAGGTTGTTGGAGGAAGTGGACCATGACGGGCTATGGTCGGAAAAAGGAGGAGTTTTGGAGAAACAGATAAAAATGGTGATTTCTTTAAAGATAGTTATAAAACTCTTCTTACCTTTTTCAATAAAGATATAGAGATGTTTTAAATAAATAAAAGTTGTAAATTAAAATAAAACTAGTGCATACTCATGTTGGGGTAGTTTGCGAGTACATTCAAATGTACTCATATTGGTTTCGTCCCTGGCTATTGACCTAGCCAGACTACGAGGAGGAGCACTACGCCGAGCAGGAGTATGGCGACTTCTACGCCAACTAAGGATCTCCACAAGTCAGCTGCCTGTCGGGTTGTCGTCGTTAGAATATGATGTCTACTACGCCGTAGCTTCCGCTGATATTTTGGTTTGGCCCATGAAGGCACCTATGTAAGACTTGGTCTAAATGACCATTTATGTAAGACTTTTAATTCGGTATTGTAATGGATGTAAACTTTGGTATCCAATTCGGATTATGTGCAACGACAGACTGATCACGGGATCGTTGTGTTAAGCATAATCGGGTATTTCGGACAGCTAGTCCGGGGTCCCCACAGACTTGGTATCAGAGCCATCCTGACTTTAGGAAACCTTAGTTAGCATGGTCGTTAGACAAATGTTACAAAAGATTAATTTCTAAAAGAAAGGAGTGAAGTATTTTCGAAAACTGCTTATCTCCAATCCTCTTACTTATGCAAAATTTTACTCTCATTAAATATTACATTTTCCCTTGTATCCTTAAAATTTTGCACACTTCTCATTAAGCTTAAAATTTGACTCACTTGTTGCCCTACTACATTTAAAATTTTGATACACTTGTCACTCCTAACTTAAAATTTTGTTAAAAATTGTAGATGGCACTCCATTGGACCGAGTTCGTTCAGCTTGAGAAGGACAGCAAGCTGACGTTCGAGAGGGACTTGTTCGAGTTGAGCAAGCTGTTAGGTCCCCGCTCCAGAGTTCAAAGGAGCTCAGGTTGACGTTCACGGAGTCGGGAGACTGAGTTGGCTCATCGAGTCGTCAGTTCGCAGGAACATCAAGTCTCCCAGTTCCAGGACGATCATCTTCACCACCAAGGCCTCTATCTGGGTTGACGGTCTCTGTACTGCCGCACAGAGGTTGCTAGCCCGACTTTGTGAGGAGCACAAGACGAGTTGGCAAACTCCCGTTTCCGGTTCTACGGGAGGCGCAACAGCGACGGACACCCTACTCCTACCCTTACCACCCGATGTTTGGGAGCTACATCCTGGACATGGAGCTCTTACTTCACTACACCCAGGATGATCTGATGCGCACTAAGGTTCAGCTTCACTTTGATCGCATCTCGCTTGTTGAGATTCGCGAGAATGAGGAGAAGCTGCTGGAGGAGAAGGTCGCTCTTCTCACGAAGAGGGCCCAGCTGAGGAGGACCATCGTGAAGCTCCGCAAGAAGGTGGCAGAGCAGGACCAGCTGATCGAGGAGCTAGAGCACCATACTGACGAGATGGAGGAGGAGGGCGAGGATCTCCGCAAGGAGAACAACGCTTTCCTCAGTGACGATGATGACTTCGTGGAGGAGATGGATTATGATCAGGAGGAGATGAGGAGTTAGTTGACGAGGAGGAGGAGCCACTCGAGGCAGTACTCGAGGACGAGGAGGAGGAGCCACTCGAGGCAGTTCTCGAGGACGAGGAGGAGGATCCCGAGGAGCCACCCTACCAGTCAGATGCTGACGTGTTAGAGCTGGAGGTTCCACCTCAGTAGGCGAGTGACTTGATCACTACCGCAGGATTAGGTTGACCCCCTATCGCTAGTCGAGTCGAAGTAGTGGTTCTTTTGGAAACCAGATGTTATGTATCTTAGATGTAGGGATGTTGTAAGCTTGATGTTGTTGTGAACTCCTTGATGTGATGTTTGTAATATATAAGTATGTTTGTCTTTGATCTGTGTAAATATTTTCATATAATCCTTAAATTAATCAACCACTTGCGAAATCGTCTTTTCCCTTAGTCGAACTTTTCTTGCCTTGCCTCTTATACCCGGTGTGCTTCAGGATGCCGCCCCGTCGTGCGGAAGGAAGCACCACCACCACCGGACCCAACCCCCGCCCAACTTCTCGCGCTTATCATGGAGGAAAATGCCCGGCAGAGCGCCAAGCTCATCTCGCTGCCCTACAGCAACTCGCAGCCGCTTATAACAACAACAACAACAACAATAACAACAACAACAATGATGGCAATGGCAATGGTGATGGAAACCAGCGATCCACCTTAGGCGATTTCCAGAAGACCAACCCACCCACCTATCCAAGGGACTTCACCCCTGGAAGCCGATGATTGGCTTCGCACCATCGACAACAATCTGGAAGTTGCTGCTGTGGGAGAAAATGAGAAAGTGTTGTATGCAACCCACTATCTCGCTGGACCTGCACGAGCTTGGTGGGAAACTACCAAGGCTCTCCAGCAAGCTGGTCATGTTATCAACTGGGCTGAGTTCCAGGAGAAGTTCCGCAAGAAGCATATTCCCAGCGGACTTATTGAGAGGAAGAAGGATGAGTTCCGCAGCTGAGGCAGGGAAGTAAAGATGTGGTCGGTTATCTGATGAGTTTACCGACTTATCTCGGTATGCTCCTGATGACACCGACAGAGAAGAAGAAGATGGAGCGTTTCATGAGTGGACTTCATGATGAACTGCAGTGTGCTCTGGTTATCCATGACTTCTATGATCTGGAGTCACTTGTGGACAAAGCCATCCAGCTGGAGACCAAGCGCAAGTCTATGTATGAAGGTCGCAAGAGGAGGATGAATGCTCAGGAAGGTTCGAGCAGCCAGAAGCCTCGTATCTTTCAGCAAAACCCCAGGCCTGCTTATCGTCCACCCCAAGCTCCACGCCCCAATTTCCCTAACCGCCCAAACAACTTCAACCGCCCCAATGACAATAACCGTCCCGGAGGAAACTTCAACAACTTCACCCGCAATCCAATGTTGTCTGCTTTGAATGCGGCAACAAGGGTCACTACTCCAGAGAATGCCCAATCCCAAGAGGAATGTTCAGCGCCCCAATGCGCCGGCACCGAACAATGGTCAAGGCCGCAATGGAAATGGCAAGAATGCCGCACCCCGCGGAAATGCTGCTGTTGCCAAGGGTCGTCTGCACCACATCAATGCTGAAGAAGCTCAGGATGCGCCATGTTGTGCTGGGTACGTTCCTTGTCAACTCAGTACCTGCAACTGTTCTGTTTGATTCTGGTGCTACCCATTCATTTGTTACCCAAGAATTTGTTGCTAAGGGAGGTTTAGTCGAGAGCCTCTTACCCAAACCCATGGTCATCCAAATCCCAGAATCCACCGTAGAGACCAAGATGTTTTGCTCCGATGTACCCCTTGAGATCAAAGGAGAAAAGTTTCCAGTTAACTTAATTGTTCTGGGAACCCAAGGCATCGATGTTATACTCGGTATGAATTGGTTAGCCAAGTACCATGGTCGAATTGACTGTGCCAGAAGAGCTGTATCCATCACCACCGACAAAGAAGTAGAAGTGGAGTATGTGTCTGAAACCAGTCATTCTCACCCAGGCTGCCATGAGAGCATAGCTCGACCCGCCCTAGATGAGATCCGTGTTGTTCACCTATTCGAGATGTTTTCCCTGAAGAATTGCCTGGTATGCCGCCAGACCGGGAATTGAGTTCATAATTGAGCTTATCCCAGGAACAGCCCCTATATCCCAAAGACCTTATCGGATGAATCCGGAAGAACTGGTTGAGTTGAAGAAGCAGTTGGCAGATATGCTCAGCAAAGGACTTGTTCGCCCAAGCGCTTCACCTTGGGGATCACCCATTATTTTTGTGGACAAGAGAGACGGTACCACACGCCTGTGTGTGGATTATCGCAAGCTGAATGACGTGACCATTAAAAACAAGTACCCTCTTCCCAAGATCGAGGATCTGTTCGATCAAATGAACGGAGCCCGAGTCTTTTCCAAGATCGATCTTCGGACAGGTACCATCAGTTGAAGATCCGAGAGACAGACATTCCCAAGACCGCCTTCACCACTCGTTACGGTTTGTTTGAATACACCGTGATGTCTTTGGTCTGACCAATGCCCCAGCCTATTTCATGAATCTCATGAACAAGATTTTCATGGAGTACCTCGACAAGTTCGTGGTAGTTTTCCTTGATGACATCCTTATTTATTCCAAGACCGAAGAAGAGCATGCTGAACACCTGCGTCTAGTTTTGGAGACCCCGAGAGCACCAGCTGTATGCCAAGCTTAGCAAGTGTGAGTTTTGGCTCAGTGAAGTGGCATTTCTCGGACATGTTGTATCTGCCGGAGGAATTTCTGTGACCCGAGAAGATCCAAGCCATTGTTGACTGGTTACCCCAACCAGTGTGACTGAAATCCGAAGCTTTCTCGGACTCGCCGGTTATTACCGCAAGTTCGTTGAAGGATTTTCCAGTATAGCCAAACCCATGACCCAACTGTTGAAGAAGGACAAGAAATTTGAATGGACTCAGAAGTGTGAAGATAGTTTCCAAGAATGAAGAAGAGACTAACCTCAGCCCCAATTTTGATTATGCCAGACGTCACCAAGAGTTTCGACGTGTATTGCGATGCATCACGCCTCGGACTTGGTTGCGTTCTGATGCAAGAAGGCAAAGTTGTGTCGTACCTGTCCCGGCAGTTGCGACCGCATGAAGAGAATTACCCAACCCATGACCTGGAGTTAGCTGCTGTTGTTCTTGCTCTTAAAACGTGGCGTCCCTATCTTGCGGGACATCGCTGTGAGTCTATACGGATCATAAGAGCTTGAAGTATATTTTCACCCAGAAGATTGAACCTGCGACAGAGGAGATGGATGGAATTAATCAAGGATTATGATATTGGAATCCATTATCACCCGGAAAGGCTAATGTAGTTGCCGATGCCCTTAGTCGCAAACCTGCACCCTGAATGCCTGATCCAAGCCGAACAGCCAGCCTTGTTCAAAGAGTTCAAATTTTGGACTAGAACTTGTTAGCCATGGTTATCTCGCCAATTTAGAGTTAACCCCAACCCTGATGGATCAAATCAAAGAAGCCCAAAAAGGTCATGAAAGCATTGAAGGAATTAGAAGAAGATTTCCTCGGCAAAGCACCCGGTTTTACCGAAGATGCTGAAGGAGTGCTGAAATTCAATGACCGTATCTGTGTGCCCAATGTCACGGAACTTAAGGAGTTAATCCTGAAGGAGGCCCATGAGACCCCTTATTCAATCCACCCCGGCGGAACCAAAATGTACCAAGACCTTCGAGAAAGATTTTGGTGGCATGGAATGAAGCGAGAGATTGGTTCTTTCGTAGCCAAGTGTGACATCTGTCAGCGAGTCAAGGCTGAACATCAGCGACCCGCTGGATTGCTTCAACCTTTGAAAATTCCCGAGTGGAAGTGGGATGAGATTGGAATGGATTTTATTACCGGACTTCCAAGATCCAACCGAGGCCATGATTCAATCTGGGTCATCGTTGATCGACTGACCAAGGTTGCCCATTTTATTCCTGTCAAGACCACCCATACCGGAGCTCAGTTAGCAGACCTGTATATTTCCAGAATAGTAGCCTGCATGGTGTGCCTAAAAGATTGTATCTGATAGAGGCACGCAATTCACCTCAAGATTCTGGAAATCCCTTCATGAAGCCCTCGGAACCAAGTTAGCGTTTAGCACAGCTTATCATCCCCAGACCGATGGCCAAACTGAACGAGTGAACCAGATATTGGAGGACATGCTTCGCGCATGTGTTCTATCCTATGGTTCCAAGTGGGAAGATTGTCTTCCGTTTGCAGAGTTTCGTACAACAACAGTTATCAGTCTAGTCTGCAAATGGCCCCTTTTGAAGCCCTTTACGGCAAGAAGTGTCGTACACCCCTGAATTGGTCCGATACCGGAGAAAGCAAATTGTTCGGACCAGATACCCTCCGTGAAGCTGAAGAGCAAGTTCAGCTTATTCGTGAACGCCTCAAAACTGCCCAATCCCGTCAGAAGAGTTACGCTGACACCAAGCGCCGTGACCTCACCTTCAACGTCGGAGATTATGTCTATCTCCGAGTGACACCCCTTAAAGGAATGCAGCGTTTCCATGTCAAAGGAAAATTAGCGCCAAGGTATATTGGACCCTTCAAGATCATTGCTCGTCGAGGAGAAGTATCCTATCAGCTGGAATTGCCCCGGAGTTAGGGATTATCATGATGTCTTCCACATTTCCTTGCTCCGGAAGTGTCTTGAAGTTCCTGACCAGCCTGATGTTTTCAAAAACATCGACCACCTCTCCATCGACCTGAACCAAGACCTGACTTATCGTGAGAGACCTCTCAAGATTCTCGAAGAAGATGTTCGTGTTACCCGAAGGCGCGCATCAAGTTCTACAAAGTCCAGTGGACTAACCACTCGAAGAAGAAGCAACTTGGGAACGTGAAGATTATCTTAGGAAGAATTCCCAAATCTCTTTAGTACCCAGGCCTAGCAAATCTCGGGACGAGATTTATTTTAAGGGGGGAAGGATCTGTAACATCCCAGAATTATAATCAGTAATATTATTCCAAAAATGTGGGCCAACAAAAACTTTTGTTGATTATTATGTGTTGTTTGCTTGTTGCTTGTGGTAATTATTCTTGTTGCTTGTGTTGCTTGTTTGCTTGAATTAACAATTGAAATACAAAAAAAAAGTGGAAACAAGAAAGAATAAAAATGACAAGTGACACACAATTCTCCAAGTAAGAAGCAAATCTTGTTCAAACAAAAATTCAGAGGAATGGTATATGAAACCCTCATTTGTATTCTTACTACTTATCTCTCCAAATAATATTTTACACCTATTTTAAAATTCAAAAGTAAAAACAATTGAAATAAAACAAAATGCCATAATTAAAACCCTATGAAAGAAAATGATTCAAAACATTTTATTTTGCAAAGCCAAATTTTGTGGAGCTTCTACATGTTATGGGGAAGCCCCACAAATATTTGCAAATTTTTCCAAATTGTTTAAGTGCTCCAATTAAATCCTAGGAAAGCTACTGGACTAAAAAGAAATAAAGAAAAAACAGAGAAAAGAGGAGGCAGGGGGTTTTCTGCAAAACCGTCATCCCCTACCTCTCTCCCTCGCCCCGACGCAGCGCGCCGTGTCGCCATGGCGCTCCTCGCCGTTTCCTGGCCGCCCAGGCCCCCCCTGCCGCGCTCCTCGTGCCTCTGCAGCCTCTGCACGCAGAGGAGAGCACTCGAGCACACCCCCTCGCCCCAATGCCGCCCTGTCCCCTATTTCTCCGCCGTGGGCAATCCGACGGCGCCGGCCAAATTAGGAGCCCCTCGCTGCTCCTCGACACGCAAGGCTCGGGCCACGACCTTCTAGAACACGTTCGGACCCCCCCCCGACCCCTCTGCCTTGAGCTTCTTGCACGCGTCGCGGAGGAATCGAGAAATATCTCGTGGAGGCGCCATGGACGCCGTCCGTGCGCTTCGTCCACGATACGCCGGCCCTCGCGCTATAAAGCCACCCCGAGCCCCTCTGGACACTCCACACCATCCTCACCCCACTCCCCCTCTCCAATTGCACCGTGCATCGCCAGGAGGGCGTGCATTGCCGCAGCCACTGCCGCCGTCGAGGTCGATCATGGCCGCGACGCCACACCCTCTCTTTCTCTTCTTTCTGGCCTGCACTCTCTTCTGCACCCACACCGCACTCACACGCCTCGTTTTCCCTCTGTTTCGTGCACAGGGGAGACGCCAGGACCTCGCCAGTTGCTGGAGCTAGCCGTGGAAGCGGAGGAGCTCGCCGTCGACGATACACGCCGTCCCAGCAAGCTCGAGTCCTCCAGCAACCTTCCCCGAGCCTCCGCCGTCGATTCGCATCATCACCACGACCTCCCGAGCCCCCTAGGTGAGCCAATCATCCACCTCGCCGTCGCCGGAGCCTCGGCGCCGCTTGTTTTAGGTCGCCGACGTTCGTCGTCGACGTGGGCAAACGTGGGCCGTTGGATCTAAATCCAACGGCAACGTACCCCTTGTTTAGACGTTAGGCTGACGGGCTGGCCCCACCCGTCAGCATTTTAAACATTATCCACAACGCGGGATTTTTCCTGTGTCGCTGACGCATAGGCCCCACCTGTCATAGTTTTCAACTTTATCCAGAGAACAATTAAATTCGAATTTAAACTTCTCTGTAATATCAGTACTGGACCTAACTTCAAAATTCAATAACTTGAGATCTAGACATCCAAATAAATCAAATCCAATTGTTCTGGAAAGCTTATGAAAATGTTTAACCAACCCAAGTGGATTCAATTCATTTAGATAAATAATAAAAATGTATTATTAAAAATACTACAGAAGGTTTAAATTCTAAACTTGTTTGTTTCTGATACTCTGTTAGTCCAAATAATTCCAAACCAATTTTTAGCTTAGTACTGCCATATATTGCTTCCCTAATTTTGGTAGAATTATTTGTGCAGTAGTAATTGTTTAGTATAAAGTTGAAGTTTAAACACCCTTCTGCACTAAAACATTTAAATATGCTTAATGGTTAACCCAAATGAATTAGGACTAATTTTGTTAGATCACATTTAGTCATGTTTAGTTAACCCTAAAAGGATATAATTTTAGGATCAACAGAATTTAATTGGTAGCTAAAACTTGATTATTAAGTTACTGGATTCAAACAATTGTGTAGGGAGTTTGGTAACTCCAAATGATCCAAATCAAATTGGGTTGTCTTCTATACATCAGTAGCTTTCTGTAGAAATTTAGTTTGTATTTTTGTGACCAACAGAACTCAAGTTATGCAATTAAACATGTTCCACAAGTTTCTGCCATAATTTTGGACATAAATAAATATTGTTTAGTTCAATTAATTTGAAACCAAATTGTATTGTTTGATGTGTGCAGTAGCTATTTGTGATGTTTATGGTTGTTATGTTGAGATGATTGCTTGAGTAGTTTAGTGATTGGTTGTATTTGTTTGTTTATTAATTAGACGAGAACGCTGTCGGATTTATCGAGGAAGGAGAGTTTGTTGAATCTGAAGATCAAGACCAAGTCCACTTTGCCGAGCAAGGCAAGCTACTCTCTGAGCTTGCACCTAAATACATATGCATCTACTTTGATCAAATGATTTACTCTTAAGGCAATGGTTTACAAAACCTTTTCAAAAGTATATGGATATTATTTTGCCACCCCATGTAGAAATACAAGGTAGTTTATATAAAACTGTAGGATGGGAAAACAATGTTGTTTATTCAAAACTCCTTTGAAAATACTTGAGTGATTATGGAATACCGAGATGTCGGTGTTGAAGTGGAGAAATGGAGAATGGTGATGTTTATGAAAAATGCACAGTGTCCTAGTACTATGACGACCAATCTTACCCTGTGCGACCACATTTACCCTCATATGGGAACAGGGCTTAGTCATGTAGTTTGCTCTTATTAGTATGGGATACCTCATCGACGGAGATCACTCCGTTATGCATGAGGGGATGGTCCGAGGACCTACCCCTGACCCGGGTCCTCACATAAGTTGGTGGGGAGGATAGAAGGTTCCACCATAAACCACCGGACAAAACTATGAGTCCTCACACTTAGGGTTTCTGACGGGAAACTGGACTGAGTGTCGATGGAAAGTGTCATATGGGAAGGATCCTATACTAGCATGAGCAAATAAGAGGGTATGGTCGGTGGCTCAACTTCGCATACACCTGGTATGGCGGGACGTGGCTGACACGATGAGTTACCGGATGAATGTGGGCTAAAAGCGTGCTACCTCTGCAGAGGGTTAAAACTATTCGAATAGCCGAGTCCTCGGATATGGACAGTTGGGAGGCTGTCCTAATACCATGTGCAAGTTTTTGAAAGATTGTTTTAAAAAGAAAATGAACTGGAGAATGTTCCTTACACCTATACCAACGGATCGGTATGAGGTTGTTGGAGGAAGTGGACCATGACGGGCTATGGTCGGAAAAAGGAGGAGTTTTGGAGAAACAGATAAAAATGGTGATTTCTTTAAAAGATAGTTATAAAACTCTTCTTACCTTTTTCAATAAAGATATAGAGATGTTTTAAATAAATAAAAGTTGTAAATTAAAATAAAACTAGTGCATACTCATGTTGGGGTAGTTTGCGAGTACATTCAAATGTACTCATATTGGTTTCGTCCCTGGCTATTGACCTAGCCAGACTACGAGGAGGAGCACTACGCCGAGCAGGAGTATGGCGACTTCTACGCGAACTAAGGATCTCCACAAGTCAGCTGCCTGTCGGGTTGGTCGTTAGAATATGATGTCTACTACGCCGTAGCTTCCGCTGATATTTTGGTTTGGCCCATGAAGGCACCTATGTAAGACTTGGTCTAAATGACCATTTATGTAAGACTTTTAATTCGGTATTGTAATGGATGTAAACTTTGGTATTCAATTCGGATTATGTGCAACGACAGACTGATCACGGGATCGTTGTGTTAAGCATAATCGGGTATTTCGGACAGCTAGTCCGGGGTCCCCACAGGCACCGTCATTGATAAGGTCGGCCATGATGTCGGTGTTCTCCTATGCACATAAAACAACTCCGGCGGTCACGACTCGCCTATGAACACGTCTGTCCTATACTCCATGAATGCAGAATACGGCATCATACCTGGGTGAGATCGGTGAGATCTGGGGTCGTTCTGTCGACCACATGGGAGGCGCCTGCGTCGAACGAAAGGCTACGACCGGCCTGGGCGTGCATCTGGACGGCGGGTTGTCTCCGCAACGCCGGCGACTCCAGATCGACGGTCTGGTTTAGATCGAGACCGCACGACGGGAAGATGGTGTTGGGGTCGAAGCTGCCGTGGTACTGCTGCTGGCTTTCGCCGTACTCGGGGAGAACTTGGAGCGGGGCGTGCTGGCGGCGCTGTCAGCGAAGAAGGACGAACTCGACGGCGAGCTGCCGGTCTTGCATCGCAGAGGGGCGCTGCTCTCTTGGCTTCCTCCCATGGCGAAGGCTTGGTTCAAGGCGGCAACGGTCTTGTTCATGGCGGCGATGCTCTTCGCCGTCAATGGCGGCGGCGGCGGGTCGAGCAGATTCCGGGCTCTCAGCTTCACGCGACGGCCGCCACGGCTCTGCGTCTCCAATCGGCGCTGGAGGACGTCTAGGTCCCAATCGTGCTGTGAGATCCCCTCCGGCTTTTCCTTGGGGGGGGGGGGGGGGGGGAGGGCTTGCGCTGCTTGCTAACGCCCAACGTCTTCCCCGTCGCCTTCGTCCTCGCCGTTGTCTTCCCCTTCGCCTTTGGTACCTTGGTCACATCCGGCGGCGCCATGGAAACGGAGGGGCGAGGGTTTTTGTTTGGCGGGAAGAGTGGCGGGGAAATGGGATTTGGGGGAGAAATTGGAGGGAAGCCGGCATTTATTGCTTTTGCCTAGTCGCTGACAGGCGTGGCCCGCGCGTCGGAGGGCTAGGTGGCGTCGCGCGCCGTTGTGCCGGGGCCGTTCGAGCTCTACCAAAAATAAGGGCATAGGCTGGGCGTGCCGGACCGAAAACTGGGCCGCGCCGGACCCAATTCGCGTTTGAGCGACGCGACTGGGGGCGAAAAACTGTTTGACACGCCCCAAAGACTTTTGTGCGGTCGTTTGGTCACCCTGACTGGAGATGAGCACTGAGGACAAATACTACGGTCCAATGGCAACTTAACCGTGTCCAAGTCGTGGTTGCTGAAAGCAACTTCGATACTGTACTCCCCAAAACAACGGGGAGACGTGGCCCTGGTCGAGTCATTCCAGCATCTACACGCGGCACGGACCGGCAGCCCGCTCCTGTCCCCTTCCACTCCGCGCTGTTCCCAAGAGGCCAAGATTTCAATTCAAACTCGAGAACCTCCGTCCGGCGGTGCCGCATCTATCATCAGTGCCTCCCGGCCTCTCCTCAGATCGAGCCACCACCAGAAAGAGCCATCCATCCGTCCCTGAAGTCGAAGAACCTAGTAAGCAGGAGGAGCCGAGGCATGGCGCTCGGGTGGTTCAAGGGCGTGCAGCTGCAGGTGCAGAGCGTGCGGGCGTACCAGTGGAGGTGGGAGGAGAAGGCGGGCCTCGTGGTGGCCGTCCTCGACGACGCGCTCTTCCACGTCCTCTACGCCGCCGAGGCCGTCGTCCTCTCCGCCGCGCTCTGCGGCTTCTTCCTCTGCTGCGGCTGCAACATCTGACCTGATTTGTGTGCTTGATGGGTGGCCTGGTCCGTTGCCGCGGGAGGCGGCCGTCGACCCGCCGTGACTCCGAAGCTCTCGGTGGATGGAATGGATCCCAGTTTGGACATGATTGTGGCGGTGGCCGCGTGCTCATCCTCGTGATGCCTGTTCGGCTGCTCTGTTTTTTCTTCCTTCCGTCTCTTTTCTTTTCGATACAGAGCATAGCCGTGGCCCGGTGCTCGTTGCTGTCTCTGTTCACTCTTGTAGCGGATGGTGACTGGTATTCCCATTCCTGAGGTTTTTTGTTGAGTACTACTTTGATAGATGTCTCACTCTGAGGTTGATGCAGCAATCTACGAATTGCGTTTCGCTTGTTATGCGAGCTCCTTCGTGGCCTCCAAATGGAAGCTCCTCTATTTAGCTACTGTCACGCTCAAGGCTACGAGCACATATTTTTCTAAATGCAGCCATTCATAACAATACGAGATAAACACTTGGTTACTAAATTTTTGAGAATCCTCCTTAAAACCATCATTTGCGCCCCTTAAATTTAAGTGAAATGGAGGCATTCCTTACTCATTCTTTAAAAATTCTCACAACATACACAACCACCTCGTACAACTCTGGTCGCCTCCTCTCGTGCACCGCCATAGGTTGGAACTAGTTGAATTTTGGCGCGGCGTCACGCCGCGCTTGGTTGATATTTTTGTGAATATAACTTGTTTTTTTTGTTTTTTGTTACATAATATCTTTTGTGAACAGAAATGGTGACATTAGAGAGAGCTAAGTTCAATTTGAGCACTCATTGAATTGAAGTCAATATATTTTGCGAATCGAAATGGTGAACATGTTGTATTAACATCTATTAAATTCAATACATTTTTTGGAGGAAATGAATTTGTGTTTTCTCCAATATATGCATCTAGTCAAGCATTATTTAAATTTAACTACATAGTTAGAGAGAGTTAAGTTCAATGTAAGCGTTTATTATATTGAATTACATCATTGGAGGGAGTTCAGTTATATTGTCTCTAAATATTAACTTATCCGAATTGATGTAGTATGTTTGGATTTTTATTGAATATTTAATTGTACTCAATAACTGGGGCCGCGCCCTTGGTTGATATTTTTGTGAATATAACTTGTTTTTTTGTTTTTTGTTACATAATATCTTTTGTGAATAGAAATGGTGACATTAGAGAGAGCTAAGTTCAATTTGAGCATTCATTGAATTGAAGTCAATATATTTTGCGAATCGAAATGGTGAACATGTTGTATTAACATCTATTAAATTCAATCCATTTTTAGAGGAAATGAATTTGTGTTTTCTCCAATATATGCATCTAGTCAAGCATTATTTAAATTTAACTACATAGTTAGAGAGAGTTAAGACCAATGTAAGCGTTTATTAAATTGAATTACATCATTGGAGGGAGTTCAGTTATATTGTCTCTAAATATTAACTTATCCGAATTGATGTAGTATGTTTGTATTTTTAGTGAATATTTAATTGTACTCAATAACTGGAGGAAATATATTATATGGGCGTTTATTAAATTTAATTTAATTCAGTCCATAATTAGAGAGTATGGATTTGCATTTTATGTAAATATTCATCTAATCAAGCATTTTTTTAAATTTAACTACATAGTTAGAGAGATTTAAGTTATATTACCTCAAAATATGTTAGCTAAATTGAACCGATCAAATATGGTTCCATTTTGCTATAACTTTCTTACATATAATATGTTGGTGTTCTGTCTTAAATATTTAATTTAACTTCATAATTAGGGGAAATACATTATGTGAGCATTTATTAAATTTGGTTTAAATTCAATCCATAATTAGAGGATATGAATTTGCATTTTCTCCAAATATTCATCTAATCAAACATCTTTGAAATTTAGCTGCATAGTTAGAGAGATTTAAGTTATATTACCTGTAAATATGTTAGCTGAACTGAATTGACCAAATATGGTTCCATTTTGCTGTAATTTTCTAATTTAGCACCATAATTATAGGAAATATATTATCGTTATGGATTATTTTGAAATATTAACCTGTATAAGTTTCTGATTTCGCAGCATTTAGTAGTTTTTGGGAATTGTCTAAATACTGTAGAACAGTATCTATAAAGTGTTTTAAATTATTTGAAGCATGATCTTTTTTAAATTTCGTTATTTGGTTCAATTATATTTATTTGGAAAATAAGTTTTGAAATAATTTGGAAAAGGTCCCAAAGCATTTGAAATGGCTACTTAGATTTTTACAGTTTGGTAGAAATTGGGCTGAATTGATTTGAAGCTGTATTTGAATTGGTTCAATTATATTTATTTGAAAAATAAGTTTTGAAATAATTTGGAAAAGGTTCCAAAGCATTTGAAATGGCTACTTAGATTTTTACAGTTTGGTAGAAATTGGGCTGAATTGATTTGGAGATGTATTTGAATTGTCTCTGTAATTTTCTAATTTAGCACCATAATGAGAAGAAATATATTATTGTTATGGATTATTTCGAAATATTAACCTATATAAGTTTCTGATTTCGCAGCATTTAGTAGTTTTCCGGAATTGTCTATATACTGTAGAACAGTATCTATAAAGTGTTTTAAATTATTTGAAGCATGATCTTTTTAAAATTTCGTTATTTGGTTCAATTATATTTATTTGGAAAATAAGTTTTGAAATAATTTGGAAAAGGTCCCAAAGCATTTGAAATGGCTATTTTGATTTTTACAGTTTGGTAGAAATTGGGTTGAATTGATTTGGAGCTGTATTTGAATTGTCTCTAAATATTAGTCTATTTGAAGTGATGCAGTAAGTTGGTATTTTGCCTGAAAAATTTAATTTAACTCCATAACCGGAAGGAATACATCACATGAGGATTCGTGAAATTCAATCAATAATTAGAGGAATTGAGTTTGGATTATTTCGAAATATTCACCTGTATAAGTTTCTGATTTTGCAGCATGCTGAAATTGTCTAAATACCGTAGAACAGTATGTGTAAAGTGTTTTGAATTATTTGAAGCATGTTTTTTAAAATTTTGTTATTTGGTTCAATTATATTTATTCGGAAAATAAGATTTGAAATAATTTGGAAAAGGTCCCAAAGCATTTGAAATGACTATATTGATTTTTACATTTTGATAGAAATTGGTCGGAATTGATTTGGAGCTGTATTCTAAAAGTTACAAAAGTTTTGAATAATAGGAAAAAAAAACGACGCAGGCGCACAGCAAGCAGGCCGGCCCAGCCACCGGCCCACGGCCCAGCCCAGGACCGTCGTGACGTCACGCTGACGTTACCAGCGGGCGGAGCTGCCGCGGTGGCGACGCGGACGCCGGCGTCGAATGACGGCGACCCAGGACGCGCGGGCGGTCGCACTGGACGCGCCTCGACGCGGGCAACCCAGGGGTGGCAGCGCCGCCGCATGTAGGTCGCCGGAGCGGCGGCTGCGGCGTGTGGACGCGGCGGCGGGCTGCGAGCGCGTCGGCGTCGATTCTGGCGGGGCCGCGGCGTTTCGGGACGCGAAACTCGGCGAGGAGGTGGAGGCGAGGACGGCGAAGCCCGCCATGTCCGTCGATCTGGACGGGGAGCACCGGAGCGGCGGAACGGCGCGTCGGCGCCGGCGGCGACTCCGCCGTCGCGCGGGAGCGAGAAGGGAGAGAGGGGGGAGTCTGCGCAGTTTTACGACGGGGTCCCTGTGTTTTTCGAAATTGCGTTTTGGTCCTTCGCTTCGATAAAGTGAGGGCTGCGGAGCTATTTCTCGGCCTGCGAGGGGTGTTTTTGCGAAATAGTCACGAGGAGGCCGCGCGGACCGTCCGATCGGCAAGCGACGGACGGGATCGAAGCACTGTTCATCACTGTTCATTGGAACAGTGATGAACAGTGCGCGGGCGCGAAGGGCGCGAGAAATGGCCCGTCTTTCATATAGGTAGTAGTAATTCATCCGCAGCCCCAGCCAGCCTATGTGGCCTCGAATTTCCGTTCCCCTACCTCCGCGATCTCGGGGACGCGACCCCCCAAGCATGGCCATGGCGACCAAAGTGGTGGGAGCGACTCCGGATGAGAAAAATCCACGGTTAGTCACTGAACTTGAACGGGGGGATCACAATGGTCACTGAGATTCGAAATACCCAAAATACGGTCACTGAGTTTGTTTAGGGGGTTCAGAGTGGTCACCGCAGCCAATTTTGCCCAGTATTCTATACGTATTGTGCCACGCTGGCGGTTCGTTGACTGGTCTTTGCTGCCACGTTTGCGAATTATGTGCGGACAGCGTGGCGTGAAGACAGCGCAGCGGTAAGTTTGCAAGAAACCCCCTCGATCGGACTCATTTATTGTACTTAGTTCCCACCATCCAGGCGTCCAGGAACTTCCACCGTTTCATTTCCTTTTCTGTTCTGTTCGGAGTGGTCGAGGTGGGCGGCGAGCTCGAGGTGATCGTCCAAGCGCTTCCAGGAGCGGCGGCGACCGGCGGCGAGATGAGCTCGCCGCAGGATTTCGACGCGCCGCCACCGTCCACACCATGTCGTAGAGGCAAGCCTCCGGAGCGGCGGTCGGAAGAAGGCTCCCTTCCTCTGTATGGTTAGTTCCCACTGCGCCCCTCTGCTAACCTGGGTATGGTTCTTTATCGGCGGCGTGGGCGGCACGGGTCGCCGTCGGGCATGGCCATGGTTGCCGCCGTCTCTCTGTCGCCGCCCTTTTTCTCTAAATTTGGGGTTTAGTTAGGGTTTTTGATTTTGGGTTAGGGCTGTGATTGTGCGTGCTTGGTAACATGAAATTGGTGTCGAGTGGTTGCAGATTCGCATGGTGAATGAAGAAAGATTGCTGTTCTGTAGGTTAACTGGTCGAAATCTGAACGAAAGATGCATGCTTTACTGAGTTTTGTGTATGAAAAGTTTAACCTTCAGATGGCCGTAACTGAATTTATGTGTTGTTTATCTTGTAGGTAAAGAGACTAAGCATTTTTCTGTGGTGGTTCATCATGGTGGTGCTTTCATGTGCACTGGGAAGAACAGGTATTACAGTGGTGGTGCTAGCGCTTGGTTTGATTACTGTGAAATGGATAATTGGACACCAGCTGTGATTGAGGAGCTGGGGTATGAGTGTGCTGGCAGGATGAGAATTTTCTGGTGTGTGCCTACCAGGACAATCTACCAGAATGGGCTGAGAGAGATCAAGAAAGGAGATAACACAATGACACAGAACATGCTGTCACATGTGAGAAATGGTGCTCATTTTCAGGAGCTTTATCTAGATCATGCTGACAGCATAGTTTCATATGTTTCTCCTGTTGTTGTGCATTCGTCTGATGAAGAAGACTTGCCACTGGTTAAATGGAGTGGGCCATTGAAGCTTGATTTCGATGATGTTGTGCACTATCTAGTGGCCTCACTACCTCCAGTCATAAGTCCAATAAGGCCATTGATGATTGTACCACCAGTTGCAGAACAAGAAAATGAGGCTGCAGTGGAAGTACCTGCAGAAATAATTGTACCACCAGTTGCAGAACAAGAAAATGAGGCTGAAGTGGAAGTACCTGTAGAAATACATGTACAAGAAGATGAAGAAGCTGATGGAGAGGTAGAAACAACTGAAGAATTTGATAGTGAGGAAGAAGCTGATGAGGAATACTGGCCATCACCACCTCAGCCAGGGGAATATCACCTTCAGTATGAGTTGAGAAGAAGGAGCAGGCTGAGAAGGGCCTTGGACATGGATGCAGCTGACAAACCAGGACCCTTTGATGAACAAGAAGAGGATTCTGAAGATGATGAGGACTACGACATTACTGAATCGGCCTTCATCAGTAATGCATTTGCACAGGCTGAAGCTGGAACTTCCTCTACAACAGCCACTAAAGATGCAAACCTGACCATGAAGCTGCTACAAATGAAGAGAGACAAGGACAGAGAGATGGCAGCACGCAGGGATGCAACTCTCGAAGCAATGAATGAATCCATAGAGAGAAGGGCACAAGAAGCTGAAGCTAAGAGGCAAGAAATCCATCAGAGAAAATTAGAGAAGCAAGCTAGCAGAAGAGCAGCTGCTACGGAGAAGAGAAAGTTACAAGCAGCAGAAAAACAAGCTGCACTGCAAGCTGTGAAGCAGCAAAAGAGAGAAGAAGCATATGCAAGGAAGGCATACTGCCAGCAGCAGAAAGAAATGAAGGCACTTGAAGCTGCTGCTAAAAAAGCAGAGCTGGCGGCTAAAAGAGCAGAGCAAGCAGCTGCTAAGAGAGAAGAAGCTAGGAAAAGAGAGCTCGAGAATGCAGCTAGAAGAGAAGAGCAAGCAATTCTGAAAGCAGCGCATGTAGCTAATAAAAGAGCACAGAAGGCAGCAAGAGAAGGACCATCTGGTGAAGGTGATGAACCAGTGGCCAAGAAGCACAAGAAAGTCAACATGTTCGATGAGCTGTGTAACATCCCAAAATTTCAAACCTAATTTAGTGGTGTTTTATGACACCGGAAAAACTTTTTCTCTTTTCTAAACATTTCTTCAAAACTTTTGAAGATGAATTGACTTGGAAATTGCTTTCTCGAGATTTCCCATAATCCCACAAACCACTCCATCACCCCTGATAATTTTTGTGCTCGGGTTTTCTCCGAAAAAACCCTAGCCCTAATTAACGAAACCTTTAAACCATTTTCTCCACCTACAAAAGGAAAGCCCATTTCCATAGCTATAAAAATTCCACCAAAAATACCAGAGGACCCCATGTCCATATAAAGACCATCCATGCAAAAATATTGCATACTCCAATGCAATATTTCCAAGTTAGGCAATATTTTCAAAACTGCCATTTCTGATCCAGAAATGTTTTAAACAAGCTAGACACCTCCAATAATTCTGATAAATTCAGGGTATGCATAGTTTGGCATTTCCTGCATTTCATCTTTTGGAGCCAAACCCATTTGAGCGATATTTAGACCACTTCCTTTGTAAGCCCAAATTAATGCCATTTCAAGTTTTTCAAACAAACCTAGACCTAGAAAATTCCAATGACCATGATACTCGAACATGTTGACCACATGGTCCTTAGACACACAAATCCAGGAGATCACCCCAAGGTGAAGCATGGAACACCACTTTTCCTAAATCACGCCATTATGGTCATTTTTGGCCATCTCATGGAAAACCAATTTCCCATCATTCAAAGGACCTCAAACTCCTTGGACACTCTCCCCTGACCACAACAACCCATGCCTAATTTTTGGGAATTTTTATGAGATGGGCAAGGCCCCTAACATTTCATCGAACACCTTCTGCAGTTTTGGTTTTCTAAAAATTCTATTCTGCAAAGTTTAAGTTCTTTGATTGTTTCTTGTTTGGATGTGGTTGTTTTGATCTTGTGGTCACCGTAGTACTTTTAGTTTTGCGTTTGGAGCTTTTGTTCGTCGGGAACGTGGTGATGCCGCCCGTGGCGCGCTCTGGCCGCCCGGACGCGCACACCGGCGTCTCCCTGTCCTCTCCCCTTGGTCGCTGCCTCGCTGCCCCGCATAGCCACGCCGTGTCCAGGCCCCCCCCTCCCCCTCGCTGCTCCTTGCTTCGGCGAGACGAGCCGCGGCCAGGCCCCCCCCCGCACCCCAGCTCGCCACCTAGCTCCTCCACCATGCGCCGCCAAGGGCAAGACGCCGCACCGCCCCGTACAGTCCACCTCCAAGTGCTAGCCGACGCACCGACGAAACAGCAACGCACAACACCCCCTCGTGCTCCCCTGTGCGTCCAGCGTGGCGAGCTTATCCCTCCTCCCCCCCTTCGATGGCCACCCGAGCTTCGAAGAGCCGCCATGGCGTCCACCCCGTGCCCCCTGCCTCTGCCCCGAGCTATAAAAGAAGCACCCCCGAGCCTCCCATCGATGCACCCCACACCCCTCACTCCCCCTCCACGGCCCAGCACCACCAGAGGCCGACGGACCGCACGGGAAATCGAAGACTGCAGCCATGGCCGAAGCTCCCAGCACGGCACCCCGCCGTGGTGGCCCTCCCCTGCCTTTCCCCCTGCCACCCGAGCCTCCCCTGGGCGCAGCAAGCCCGCCTCTGCAGTTCCCCGGCGCCCCAGGCCTTCCCCGCGCTCCCGAGGCGCCGTGTTCCTCTGCTGCGAGGGAAAGAAGAAGACGACGACCGGTCGTTTCGATTTTGACTTTGGCGACAGATAGTTATCCACCGCACGTGTGCGTCGGATTGCTATTCTTCGCTCACTCATATCTCCCACCCCACAATTCCCATCTTCGCGAGATCTGTCCGATGGCATAGATTCCAACCCCTTCCGGTGTGTCTTCCGGGTCGCGCATTTTATGTGCGATACCACCCCGGCGGCGCGGTGTAGGGCTACTGATGCCCGAACCCGCGACGTCATCGCTTCATCGACGAACCAGAGAACAACTACGCGACCCCCGAGGCAAGCTAAACCCTTGCTATGAGCCGTCCCACAATGTTGTTTGTTATTTTCTTATTACCATGCCGAGTGTTTATATTTGTCTGCGTTCGGTATATATTATGTCGGTCTGCTGTTGTTATGTTCAATATGTTACTTCGAATATTGCCCCTGCCATGTTTTATTCATCATCATGTATGCATTAGAATGACGTGTGAATTAACTGTGCGCCTCGCACTTGCGCGGCTTTGTCGAACCCTCTAAATAAACAACTATAAAACCTGCGTTCCTATGAGTGTTTGCTTCTTCTCCTTCGGCGAGGTGAGGAGCGGACGAATGTCGTCTTATGATCCTCGGAGTTGGGGGCATTTGCCAAAAGAGTTATTTGCTTCTTCTCCCTCCGTCAAACGTGGTTGGCGTAAGCCCGCCTAGACTGCGACGCTTGGGACATTTGCTTTCCATTTGGTTCTTTTTGGCCAAGATTGCTGACACCACGTCGGGTTAATCCTTGAGTGGAATGGATGCTTTATTTTATGAATGTTTTCGGTTCATTGTTTGGAGGCTACATGCCTCGCCAACTTTGTAATTAATCTGCGAGGGCGCTGGCTGGAGGAACCGCCACAGTCGTCCGATTGACCCACTGTGTTATCTTTTGTAGTTGATCTGTGAAGGCGCTTGCCAGCGGAAGACCGCTGCCACAGTCTTCCGGTCAACGTTTCTTTTTCCTTGTCAAACGAGAAGGCGCTTGCCAGCGGAAGACCGCTGCCACAGTCATCCGGTTGACGTTTCTTTTCTTTTGTCAAACGAGAAGGCGCTGGTCGGCGGGTTCGCCGCCGTAGTCTTTCGATTGACGTTCTTTTTATTTTGCTAAGTTTGGACATGGATACTACTATTGCTTGAAATATTATGTTGCTAATATCTTGTTGTTTGAAGATATATTATTGTATTATTGTGGTTGTTGTGTTGGACTAATCCTCTGTTATTTGGACTTGTGATTGATGAAACTTGATTAAATGAAACACCCCTCCAAACAACGATAGGGTCAGTCCACGGTGCCACTAATCTGAACATCGAAAGCACTGCCACTGTCGCTCACATGGGCGGGCCTTGACCTACGTAACCTATTGAGCCTCCTTTGACGCCACCATTTTGGCAAGTCTAGTCGGTACCATAGTTGGTCGGGGCTAGTCTTGCGAAGGTTCCGGAGCTAGGCGTCGCTCATGGGTTGGGGACGTGCCGGATTCACTTCTGCATAAGGCATAGAGTTATGTCGGTGGCTATACAGGGAGTGTCTTGGTAGCGTGAACGGTCAGGTGAGTGTATCTTGCTGAGTTCGCCTTAAGGATGATATCCTAAAGTACCGGCTGAGTGTGGTGCACTTAGGTGGGTGGTATCTGCAACCTCTCGAGTGTGTCAAATCTGGATGTCTAGGCTCGTTCCAAGGTTATGGAACAACAGTTCAGTGTCGGTCACACTGTGTGTCTTTGTCGTGTCAGGAGGTTAAACCTAAGGCTTGTTCGAAAGAAAGATGAACAACCTGATTTCACTAAATGAACAATAAGATGATGCAGGGAATGTTACTTGTGAGGTGAATGGGATGGCGGTGTGATGCGTTGGAAGCCTATAGTTAGGCCAGAGCCAACATCAACCGTGCAAGCCCCGGGAGATAGCCAGAGTTGGCTGGATTGATAGCCAGAGTTGGCTGGAGTGATAGCCAGAGTTGGCTAGAGGCTTGGAAGCCTGATTGTGTTGACAGGAGTAATTATAAGATTTGGTACCAACTAGTACACTCGTCTACTCGTCACATGTAATCTCTTTGTTTGATTGTCGGTGCACGATCCAACCCCACCTGGCTTGGACTCTGTACTGATGATAACACCATTGCTTGCTTATGACATGTTAGGTTGTCAATGCCATGCTACTTTTATATCATGTATCTAGATTACACCATGCCATGTTGTAGGATTTTATTTCCAATGTATATCTTGTTGCATGATTGTTGAAATGTTTGTAGTAAGTGGCGATTCTTGCTGAGTGCATACAAATGTACTCACGGGCCTTGTGATTGTGGCCAGGTTTTGTCGAGGATTCATCTTCCACCCTAGTAAGGATGTGAAGCAAGAGCGTGCTAGGATCAGTAGCCCAGCCAGAACCTGTGGAGTGGAGCCGCTCCAAGCCGTAGCCTCTCATATGTCTTCCGCTGCCAGTTAAAACTCTGTATCGTGCCATGCTGGGATTGATATTTTGTCATTCCTTGATGGCCTTGTAAACCATTTGTAGCACTGATGTGCCTGATTGTGTAATGATTTCCATTATGTTACACTGTTGTGACGTGCGGCCAGTTATCTTGGGATGGCGCACGGGACGACTGCCTCTCTGGTGATATGTGCCAGGGAGGGGTGTCACAAGCTGACATGATTTTTTCATCTCCTTTGTGTAATTAGTGTTGAAAGCATGTTCAAACACTAAGTCTGTTATTTTGGCGTTCTGTTATTTTGGCTTTGGCAGCTATGTACTGGCGTTTGGTTGTTAAAACTTATTGGAAACCTGACCAACCTCCTGGGATTGATGTTGTCAGTGTAAACCTGATATTTAATCTTCAGTTTATGTTATCTGACTCTATTTTGTTCTTAGAATTCATTCTGTTAGCAATAAAAACATGATCACAATCATGTGACACACATGGTCTTACAACTCAGTCATCTTCATTATGTTATCAATAAAAACATTATCAACATCCTGTGACATACACACACATCAAGAGGGAACATTAACATACACACACATCAATTGGTTCGAATTAAGCCAAAATAGGTTCGAATTAAGCCAAAATAAGGCGTACAAGCAGTTCAGATAATGAATTGTTCACACATGACACACACATAGAACACATACATCTCAAACACAACAGTTTTAAAGAGACAAACACTAGTTACTGACCATAAACACGCAAGATCAGACACTTGCGATCTTCGTCAGACATAACACCGATCATGGTCAGACAACGACACCGGCAGCACTTCAGTCACCTCCGGCAGAACCACAGCCGTTGTGCCCACCGTAGTAGTGGCCACCGTCGAGGACCGGTGGCACAACGCTGCCGTCCATTCGGCCGCCATGGAACTGAAAGAAATGAGTGCGCGTCGGGTCTTCGTCGGACTCGTAGCGCGCCGGCAGGTCGGTGATGACTGGGCTGCGATCGAGCACCTCCGAGACATGGATCAGCACCTCGTGCAGAGCTGTCTTCTTGGACGTCGGCGACCTCGGTGGTGACGGAGTGCTAGGGTCTTCCTCTGACTCGTAGTCCATGGAGGTTGCCTCAAGCAGCGGCCGGGCCATTGACACCTCAACCAGCAGGCTCTTGGGAACGTCGCACGGATCCTTCATCCATGCCTCGACGGAGAGAAACCAGCTGTCCGTCGGGGCCAGCATCTTCTTTAGGTGCCCGCCGAGCCGGTTCACGAACTGACCAACCGCGTCCGTCTCCCACGCCTGCCGCGGGAACCTCTCGAAGGTCAGCTTCATCAGGAACGGCAGCTCGAACTGCTCTGCACCGCTTGTAGGGTGCCAGCGAGAGAACTGGAGCGGCGCGCCGGAGATGTACAGTTCCCAGCTCCGGTACACCACGCGAGAGCACTCCTCCTCGTGGCGGAAGCGTATGAAGAAATCAGCAGGGGGCGCAGCTACATCCACCTTCACGTCACACCGAGCCACACCGCACTCCGCCGCCAGCGCCGCCACGACGTCCTCTGGCGAGATAGGAGGACGGCGCCGCGCCGCGTTTTAAAGGCGGCCGGAGGAGCAGGGTTGGGTGGCGGGGTGAGAACCCAACGGCCTTGCTCAGGCCTGAGTTCCGGCTCGCCGTTGCGCCAGATCTCGGACGGGAACTTCAGGCGGCTATCCATCGCCGCCGGCGGCGGCGGCGGTCTCGATTTGGGGAGCAGCTCTCGATTTGGGAATAGTCTAGTTGCCCAGTAGGGTTCGATCGGGTCCGGTCCAGCTATTTTATTACATGTCTCTTTGCAAAAAAAAAAAAACCTCCACCTCGTCCACTCTGTCGTCCACGCTGTCGTATTAAAGCCACGATGACCACACACTCAACGCCCAAGTGGCAAAATACGTATGGAATACTGGGCGAAATCGGCTACGGTGACCACTCTGAACCCCCTAAACAAACTCACTGACCGTATTTTGGGTATTCGGAAACTGAGTGAAAAAACTGATCCCACGGCTCAAGTTCAGTGACGAACGGTGGATTTTTCTCACTCTGGATTGTTCATGAGCTCCTCCTACACACTGGTTAGGATGACTCCAACGGGCCGACGCATCTAGTCCGGCCGTCTCCGAATTTGTCCGGGTGGTCAAAAACCAGCACGGCCGTGTCCGAATTTGTCCGGGTGGGCAAAAAACCAGCACCCAACGGGGCGACCCATCCTAAATATGGTCCATTTTTCTCTCCGGCCCGACGCATTTCTGGACCAAATTTGGGTCACTTTTGCGTCGGAACGGACGCATCCGCGCGTCCTGCTGGGTCCGCTGCTGTCCGTCTCTGTCGCCTCCACACATGGCTTGGCCCACCTACCAGTCAAAGAAACACCCCACGCCCTCCACTTCTTCTCTCTCCTCTCTCCCGAAAATTCCCCACCTCGCCGCCAACCACAATTCCAGGGCGAGGACGGCATCGGCCTCGGCCAGGACGACGGATGCCGTCGCCAGTGGACTGGGGCATGGTGCCCGCGAGGCCACCACCATGGATTTGATCTAGTACTAGCTGTTTGTTGCCGGTGTGTATTCCAGAGCTAGTACTAGTCGATTTGAAGCCGCCGGCCGGCCGGCACACGCTCGCCTAGGAAGCGAGCAGCCAGTGCAACGCATGCACGCACGCTTGCTAGCTCGATGCGACCCAAGCTAACTGGCCGCGGATGGGTGCACTTGCAGTCCTCACCTGCACTGCTCCTGGAGCTCCCGCACCTCGTCCGCGTCGCCGGCGGCGGAGAGGGTCGAGCCGAAGCAGTCGGCGGTGAGCGAGCGTGCACACCATCTCTGAGCGCGCGAGCACCAGCTCGGCGTCGTCCTCCAGGTGCGAGATGCAGAGTGGCGTGGTCTTCGCTGAGATCCGCCTCCTCTGCCCCGGCGAGGCACCGGTGGACGTGGGCGCTGCTGCCAACAAGCTCATGCTGCAGCTTCTGCTCGATCTCCATCCCATTCGATTTTGTGTTGCTCTTGCTGCTCTGCCAATTCGTGTTGATGTTCTTCAAGATTTATTTTCCTTGTTGTTGTCCGCTTGGGATGCGTCGCCACCGCTGGGGGCACTCGCCGGACAGGCCTGTCCGCTGGCGTCCGCACTGCTCGGACCATGACCCAAACGTACAAAACCCGGACAAAATCGGTGCCCGTTTGGGTCGCCCCGTTGGAGTCATCCTTAGAGCATCTCCACCGGCACCCTCGCATCTCCACCGGCACCCTTCAATGGGGTGTCCGGCACCCCCCAATTGAAGCCCAATTGGGGTGCCGGACATGTGTCCGGCCACGTGAATGGTGCAGCCCACAGCGGCGCACACTCCAAACAGGCACTCCAAAAAAAATTTAAACATTCGTTCATAATAATTTCGGCAGAATTTAAACGAGATTTAACAAACTTACAATTTCAAATCTAAACGATATTTAACAAACTAAACTAAAACTACGCCGTTACCGGCTACACGCTACAGCGTCTAGCCAACCACTACACGCCCAGGCATCGAGGAGGATGCATCTTCCACATGCCTCGACGGGGAAGAAGATGCAAACCAGCGCCGGAATCATCAACAGACTTGCATGCCTCGATGATCCGGCGCCGGAAGTTTCATCTGCTATTGCCGTCGTCTACGGCCTTTAGAAACGTAGCCTCGGCTGAGGCTGAGGCTTCTGGTTTCGCGGCCGGCGCGTGGTGGGATTTGATCTACCGCCGTTGCATGTCGCGGCAGGCCAGATCGGAAGCCTCGCTGACTTGATCCTGCGCCCCCTTCTCCGGTGATGACGACGCTGCTGACCAAGATGCGCCTGCACTTGCTGATGCCGGTGGTAACGGTAGATCGGGCAGCTCCGGGTCGTCGTCGTCGTCCTCGCTGTCAGTGCGGGCACGCTCGTCGTCCGAAGCAGACAACTCCGGCGTTGGCTCCGCGTGCCGGTAGGGAGGAAGACGCCTCTGAGACGCACCTCGTACTGCACGCCCACCACGGCGTGCCAGTATGGCGTCGAGATGGAGTACTTGGGGTCGAGCTTTTGCTCGTACGACATCTCCATCCACTTCCGCTTGAGGAAGTTGACGCGCTCCTGCCCGCTGAGACGTGGCGCCACCGGCACGTTGACGGCGTTCCTCGCCCACCCCTCCGATAGAGTGGCGTAGTCCTCCACCGGCACGCTGTGGCGGCTGCACAGTCGCACGGTCTCCAGCGACAGCACCTACGTTGGCGCGTTGGCGGCCTCCTCGTGCCACATCTCGCGTTGAAACTCCTTGGCCATCTCCACCTCCTCGTTGCGGCGGCGTCGTTCCTCCAGCTGCTCACGGCGTTGCTGGCCGCGGCCCTCGGTGCAGCGGCGAGCACGTTCCGCCGAGAGGAAGTCACGATGACGCCGAAACTCGCGCTCCTCCGGCGTCTCGCTGCTGCCCGCCATGCTTTGTGGCCGATCTGCTGGTGGCGGGGTTGGGAGAAGGAGAAGTGGTGGTGTGGGAAGAGGGAGAATTGGTGGTGTGGGAAGAGGAGGGCCGCGACGCGCCGCGTTTTAAAGGTGGTCAGAGGAGCAGGGTTGGGTAGCCTGCATTAACGGCGAGCACCGGTTGGCCTGGCCACGCATTGATGCCGACAACGCGTGTGCATGGCGCCGCCGCTGGAAGCCGCAGCGACGTCACCACGTGGACGGCGCGGCTCGAGGCGTCGCTTCCATATGCAATATGGGAACGGGCGCGGCGTAATTGCGACGCGTCGCTTCGATCTGCGCCCGCCGGGGGAACGGGGACGACGTTATTGCGACGCGTGTTGACAAGCGTGCCGCCGTTTCGTCGCCTCGCCATTAAAATCGGGCGGAACGACCTCCTGCACATGCCTAATTAACACGAGCGTCGATGTTGTGTGTATGACGGGCGGGCCACCCCTGTCGAAGGGCATGTCCACCGCATGTCCGGCACCCCCCGAGAGGGACTCCAAACTTGGGGGCCCATTTGGGGGTGCCGGACACGAATTTGCTCGGGCCGACCCTTTGGGGGGTGCCGCTGGCGGCGTGTTTTGGCGTCCGGACTCCCAATGAGTCATTGGAGGGTCAATTGGAGACCCCGGTGGAGATGCTCTTAACCCTTTAACATGATTTTAGATCTCACACATCCTCTCCTCTTATCAAGTACATCTCGTCCGGTCTCCTCGAGCCCCGTGTCTGCATCCCTCAGGGGGATAGCACGACATCTTGCGGGCTGCTACGTGACAACAACCTCGAATTGTGTTACAACGAGGACATAGAGAAATTGGGATCGGGAAGAAGAACTTGGAATTGGACACTGACTGGTGGTGCCGGTGTCTATGCATAAAATATACAGATAATGCTAACTATGTTTCTAAATATAATCAATTTTAGCTTTTTCCTGGTTCTTATGTATCTATACATATTTTTATTTTAGTGTGTTATACGTATTTATTGTGTTGATTGTCAGTCCATATTTAGTTCAGATTGAAGTGGTCAAACATTTTATAATTTGGAACGGAGGGAGTATAAGGAATCTACAAAGTACTCTTTCCTTATCGTCCATAAATTTTATAAGGATTTTCCTTATTGTGGGAATAAATAATCCTACCCCCGTCATCCACCTAAATCCAACGAGTGAAGATCATGTGGCAAGAAAATTCATCAAGCAAGTAAAAAAAAGTGCAAGCAAGCAAGCCATGGTCAACAAGTTAAAACAAGACGGAATACGACAGGGAAAAGTCAAGACATGAAGGTCAAAGTAAAAAAAAAAAAGCCATTAGACTGCTCCTAGTGGGGAGTAACATAGAGTAGTAACATGCATATGTAGGTCTATGTTATATGTGGTGTCATGCAATATCTCATTTATTAGGTTATAGACACATTTTGTCTTGGGTGTGTGATGTAACGGTAACTTCCTATGTTACCACAAGACTCTCTTTCCTCATTTAATGACATGACATGTCACCAAAATGTCTATGTGGCATTGCATGTGGTTACATGTTACTAACTTAGTTACTCCCACTATGGTTAGTCTTAGGTGGAAAGATACGTGGGCTAGTCCATTATGGACCATAAATCGCCACCATGAACTATGGGCCAAAGATTATCTCCAGTACCCTTCCACCTACCAAAATAAGGGTAGTCTTAGTATTTTCTAAAGAACCTCTAAACTATAAATAGCCCCCATGGACATGTACTCAATTCATCACTAGCACTTAAACAAAATCAAAGAGAGGGAACTAGATCGAGCTCCTGGACATATTCCGGGAGCCGAGTGAGGTGTTTTGGAGGACGGGCTCTATGGAGCCTGTTTAAAAAAAATGGTATTTCTAAGTTTTATAAAATTTTGAAAAAAATCCTAGATGTTGATAATAACGTATTCTCTGGTCCTGCAAAATCTCAACCCGAACAAGTTTGTATTACGGCCTCCACAAAATGACAAATTTCGGGATCTGAGGAGGTGAACAGTGTACAATTCGAAAAATTTCATATTTGTCAGAATTTGTTATTTTTGTGTAGGACAGAATACGAACTATTTTGATCTGAAACTTTGCAATACCGTGTAATATGTCATTGTCAACATCTAGTATTTTTTTCTGAATTTTTTGAAACTTTAAAATGTCGATTTTAAAATACTCAAAAAAGGGATCCATGGTGCTCGTGCACCAAAGGGACTTTCCGGGAGCCTAGGGTAGAACTTGAGAAGTCGTGTACGGCTGTGATTGACATTGAGAAAGAGTTCTTTGGAGTTGGACTCAAGAAGCCCTGTGCAACTCGTGCCTTTTACCAAGCCTCGTTCGATACCTTCCTAACATATCACTAACACTAGTAGAAACAAGGGCTTTCGTCTAGAGCCACATCGGGCTCTAGTCCCGGCTGGGTTACGAACCGGGATTAGAGGGGGGGACTAGTCCCGGTTCAAAGGCCACGAGGCGCAACAGACTAGTTCCGGGTCGTAAGGGACCTCTAGTCCCGGTTCGTAATACGAACCGGTACTAGAGGTGTCTGGCTCGGCAGGACCACGTGCGAGACACCTCTAGTACCGGCTCGTATTACGAGCCGGTACTAGAGGTCTGTCTTTAAACCTGTAAATCTCCCGCCGACAGTGCGCTTTGGAACATGATCAGCCCGGCGTTTTGATTGCGCTTTGGAAGATGATCAGACCGATGTTTTGATTGCGCTTTGGAAGATGATCAGCCCTTGAATTTAATCACTTCCGCCGCCCGCCGGCCTCCCTCTGTCCGCCGGCCTCCCTCTCCGCCCCATATAAGCTACACTAATCCATGGCCTTAAGCACACCTAATCTCTCTCTAATCCTTGCAAAAACTCTCTCTCTCTCGATCCTTCTCTTCTATTCCAATGGAGCCACTCGCGCGCGTACCTCCGTCTCGGTTGTACTATTTCATCAAAGAAGATATGCACTTCAAGGTATCGCTCACCCTCCGTGCATCACGCGTGGAAAGGTGGATCCGCGACGTGAAGAAGTTCTTCCTCGACGCCGCACCGATCAAGTGCGTTGGACTCGACTGCGAGTTCACTGACCCTCTCCCGGGTCGACAGAGGGATCTTCCACCCGAGAAAAGGCAGCGCGCCGCCGTCCTTCAACTCTCGGTGGCGTCCGAGACTCTTGTCTTCCAGATCTGCAAGGCTAATAGGGTACCGCAGCTCCTCGTGAATTTCTTAGGTGACAAGACCATCAAATTCTACGGCGTGGCTATCCACAATGACGTGCGAATGCTGCGCTACTACGAAATTGTTATTCTGTCCGCGGTCGACCTCCAGAGGGATAGCCGGAACCCAACCGACAATCCTACCCCGAGTCTCTATGCTCTCTCCAATGCTATCATTGGGACAAAACTTGAGAAGAAGAAGAACAACAAGAAGAAGGACGAGAAGAAGGGCAAGGACGACGACGACTTAGAAGACCTCCGAATTTTCGGATGGGGCAACGTTCCATTGAGCTACGATCAAGTCTTGTATGCCGCTCTGGACGCTCGCCTCGGCTTCGAGATTGCACGGAAGTGGGATAGTCTACGTGGCTATAATACCAATGACGGTCGTCTTAATGTCGTTGATGAGTAGACTAGCTATATAGTGATGTGTGTGTGCTCCCGTTGTGTGTTCTCATGTATTCGGTCAATTCGTTCCATTCGGTTACCTAAAACTAATGACCGAAATATTTGGATTCCTATCATTTTTCTGATCGATGCATACATATTATTTGTCGAATTTCGATTTACCGGTTTAAAGATATGAATATTTCCATATTAAATTGAAAATGACAATAATAATGTAAAATTAATTTTCTTGTTATTTGAATTCAAAACTATTAGTACTTAATCATTAATGTTTATGTTAACATAGGTTTGGAATTCAAAAAAATAATATGATTTTTCTCTACAAATAACAAAAAAATGAATTAATAATTATTATTACTTAATCATTAATATTTATGCAAAAGATGATATGGACACAATATTTAGATTCCTATCATTTTTCTGATCGATTTATACATATTATTTGTCGAATTTCGATTTACCGGTTTAAAGATATGAATATTTCCATATTAAATTGAAAATGACAATAATAATGTAAAATTAATTTTTTTGTTATTTGAATTCAAAACTATTAGTACTTAATCATTACTATTTATGTTAATATAGGTTTGGAATTCAAAAAATAATATCATGTGACATCAAAGTCTAGAGGATAATAAGATTGATACCATAGTATTATCAGGATGTTCTTAGTGCAATCTTGGAAGCTAATTGTAAAGGAACTCAAAAGTTAAGCGTGCTGGGGGTGGAGCAGTGTGAGGAGACTTTATATTAGGGGCGAGACCGATCAGGAAGTTTGATCACTAGTGCGAGGATGGGGGCAAAGCGTGCTGGGACTTGATATTAGGGGCGAGACCGATCGGGAAGTTTGATCACTAGTGCGAGGATGGGGGCAAAGCGTGCTGGGACTTGATATTAGGGGCGAGACCGATCGGGAAGTTTGATCAGTAGTGCGAGGATAGGGGCAAAGCGTGCTGGGAGGGGCGATTAGAGATTAAACTGACAAATAATTCAAAGATTTGAAGTATAGAAAAAAATTCAAAAAAAATCGAATTTTTTTTAAAAAAAATTCGGAAAAAAAGGGTCTAGTCCCGGGTCATATTACGATCCGGGACTAGAGGACGCCGACCACGCGCGGTGTCAGCGCCCCGCGTGGAGCTCTCTAGTCCGGGGTCGTAAGCCACCGGGACTAGAGGGGGGGCCTCTAGTCCCGAATCCGGCGTCCCGGGTGGGAATCCGGTACCAGAGGCCCCTACCACCCGGGACTAATGGTCCTGTTTCTAGTAGTGGAACATATCATTAAGTTGCAATCCGATCGAGGCGAGCAAATGTAATAAAAATATAGGTTTGTGAAAAGTTGTTAGTACGACGACTTTCAACATAAGGCCATCATGTTGTTGTTTTGTACGAAAAATACTACAACAGTGACATTGACGTGGGGAAACCATCCCCTCGTTAAAATTTATTGAAGTCAAAGAAGCTACATGTCTCACTAAAGCAAGTTTGAAACGAATTTGACAAGAGCAAGCTCGCTCTCACGCGAAATGAGGAAAAGTGGACGTGCTGACAACCAAGAGGACGATGGAGTGGAAGTTGAGTATGTCGAGGGTGAAGAAATGGGCATCGCCCCAAGCTCCTCTCGAGCCATCCTGCTCCAAACGATTCTTGAGGAAGTGAACCCCGATGAAGACGAAACAAGGCCTCGCCAAAGAAACTCCAGTCGCCCCGACATCGAGAGTTTCGAAGCTCCGTAGGCTCCATCCAACGAGTTACGATGTTGCAACAAGTCTAGGAGCATTCATAGACACCAGAAGCATGAATCTCACGAGGATACCACTCATAATCAAGCTGGTGCAAACCAACATTGTGGGAATTGGAGCATCAGTCCTGCCTCGCCCTCAAGCCATGGTCATGGCTCCACCCGCAGGCTCCATCGACCACTTCTCCATCCAGCCAACCACTAAGGGATCACATTGTGTCTTCAGGCTCCGTCCTGAAGCAAGGTGGAATGCATCCGCCATATGGGCTGCAAGCCTGCAAATGGTGCCCCGGCCTTACGTCCCCCAGATGGTGAACCCCGACACTCTTGGAGCGTCGTGCTACCACCCGACTTGGGCCCGCCTCCGGCCACACCACACCCACATGCACTACAACATAAGGTGATATTTAGTGCCATCCCATTTTCTCACCGAATATCAAATTCATCATCGGCTTGATCCCGGTGACAGTTTCGCGCCGTCCATCATAGAAGTTTGGGTTGACGGATTTTTATAGTCTGTTCATTAGTGAAAATTGTATATTTTTTACGGTCCCTTAGGCCGACATTGAAAATGGCTATTGATGATGACCCATTCTATCATCTTATAAACAACGATTTGTTATTGTTTCATGTTCTAGAAGAACATCGACGAGTTGTCCTTTTTTTTTTTGATTGCCTCCCGATCGTGGTACATGTAGTATCTGAACTCATGAACCAACACACACCACACTCACACCACACTCACGCACCCCACTAGTACACAAGCTAGACTACAAACTACACACAGCACGCATGCTTTGAGCTCGACGAGTTGTCCTTGTGTTAATTAAATAGAGAAAATAAAAGTTCAACAAGGTGTTTGTGATTTCTTTTAAGTTTATTAGAGTTTTCTTTGAGAATTCTTCTAGAGATTAAGGGACTTGATAGCCACTCACTTCATGAATGAGTTTTCAAAAGAATAAAAATTGGTAAGAAAAACGCAGGAAAGAATTGAATACCCACCTCGGCGCTGTCGGAAAAAACGAAGGAAAAGGAAACGAAGGAAAAGGACACTATGTGCTGTGAATGGGACACCAGTGCTCCAGTTCAGGCGGGCCCCACATTCGCATCTGCACCGGGATCGACCAAGGTCCCGGGAGCTTTCCAATCCAACAGGCGCTGCCTCCTCCAGTCAATTCTTCCTCCTCCACCTCCACCCCCGCCTCCGGTCGAGCTCCTCTCCTCGCCGCTCCAATCCTCGCCGGAACCCTAGCCCTGGGCCTCCACCGGCCGCGAGATGCGCCGCCCGGCGCCCCGACCCGCGCGCTGATCCTCAGACGGCTGCAGCAAAGCTCCCCGTCTGCCGGCATGGGCCGCGGCGCCGCTGCCGACGGGGACGGCGGGGGCTGCCTGCCGCTGCCGATCATCGCAGCTGAGACCGCGCTCGCTGTCATCGACGCTGCCATTGCTGCCGCTGCCTTGGTGCAGGTGCGTGCGTCGATTCAATCTGGTTGTCCCGTGCTTGTTCTGTGCTTGTGGATTTGTGATTGATGGACTTGTGATGTGTGGGTTTGTGATTAATGGGGGGAAATGAGATAGCACGAGCTTCTCTGGATGGTAATTTTGCTCGCTCGCTAAGGTAGCCAATGAGATAAGCTAGCTGCGTGACTGCGTCAGTTCGTGTGTTGCTACTCTGCTACATGCATCGGATCCATCAATAATATCTGTAGCTTATCGACCAGCAGCGACGAAGCCAGAAATTTAGGACGTTGGGGTTCACAAGACACAACCAACAACGGAAGTTGATAAGATCAACACAAAACGAAATTCAGGCCCTGCTTGGAAGAGCTCCAGTCAGCCTTTTTTTTCACCTTTCGGCTCCAGATCTTAACTCCCCTTTTTCCAGCACTACTTGTGAACTCTGGAGCGATATGAAACTGTTTGGCCAACATGTTAGCTCCAGATTCATTTCAAGGGTTGATATTTTTTTTTGGGCATTTCAAGGGTTGATTGACCGCCTCGCCATCGACATCGCCCACACGCCGCCCGTGAAGCTGCCTGCCCCAAGCCGTCCCCTGTTTTCTCGCCGCACGGACGCCGTTCCTGGGCTGCGGTCGCTGCGCCCCCTGGCGAGCATGGGGACCGGGGTCCCCTGACGCAAATGTCGACCAACTCTGTGTCTGATGATCTGATGCAAAAAACCTTCCTTGAAGAGCAAGCGACGCTGATGCGGGCTGAGCTGAGTGGCTTGGTGATGTCCAAGCTCGAGGAGATGGTCGCGGCTCAGCTCGCGATGAAGGATTCCATGAGTGGCATGTTGGAGCGTTTTGGGAGTTTTTTGGAGCGGGCTGAGGCTGCTCTGGAAAGGCTTTCCATGGCGCCGACTGAGGTTCTGTTGACTCCAGCGCCACCACCGACTGCTGGGGTCAACGATGGCTGCATGGATGGTGGACTCGAGCTCTATGGTTGTTTCTCCCCAAAGGAAACGACCAACTCCGAGTCGTTTCTCGCCCTTGTTTCGGAGTGCGCCACTATGCAGGATATGACCAGCTGTCGGGGGGCTGCCCCCGGGTAGGGCAAAGATGATGTGTTATGAACAGTTAAGGTCTAACCGGATCAAGGAAAGAAGAGCCGGCTAAGTTATCCGGGTCGGATCTCAAGGCGATTCGGTCAGTCCTACTTCAAGCCAGTGAAAGAAAAGACCAAAGGGGATCCGGTGAGGTTTAACCGGATCCAGGAAAGAAGAGCCGGCTAAGTTATCCGGGTCGGTCAGGAAGGACCCGGGTAGGGCAACTCGGATGATGCACAGGGGCCAAGTAATGTCAGTAAAAGTCACGGGCACTGTAAGGTTACTGACCGGGGCTCAGAAGACAGCAAGGTGCTGCCACAGGTTTTCCGGGTCACAAGCCCCTAGGCGCTGACTCGGCCAATTCGGGAAAGGGGCAGTGGCTAGGCTACTGTGGTCTACACTGCCTTAAGCTCAAAGAGGAAAGATAAGCCTGTGGTGAACAGAGGGTGAGCTGGGCTGAGTGACAGTGGCCAGTGTTTGTCCTGTTCTCCTTGTCCATGCCATTGTCCTCTGCGGCCAGGGGCAAAAGGGTAATTCGGTTACTGTATATAGGCAACACCACCTTCCTGTGAGAGGATCGACCATTGTGAGCATCATTTCCCCCCAAGCTTCATCTTCTACCTGGAGCTCTCTCCATTGTTCATCATACAGCTCAAGGAGCGCTCTGTACTTGTAAACACTTGAGATATAAGAGAGTAGGCTAGAGCTGCAGTAGGGGTGTTACCTCCACAAGAGGGCCCCGAAGCAGGGTACATCGTGGTGTTCTTCGCTGTTCTTGGTTTGCTTTGTTCTTGTTGTTTCCTGCGAGGTTCTTGTTTGATCTTCATGCGTGCTTCATAAGCGCGCAAACCCTCCCCGGTTCCCCCAACGCCCAAGCGAGCCCACACTTAAGCCATACCCATGGCATCTGCCGTGACACCACCACGACAGTTGGCGCCCACCGTGGGGCAAGCATTGGCGTTGGCTGGGGTTTCCATCCGGACGGGCTCCGTCACTGGTGCCGGCGAGCGGGTCCTCTCCGGGCTCGTGTGCAAGCTCGGCGAGTTCAACTTCATCAGCGACAACGCGGGGTGCTTCTCCAACAAGCCTTCCCCGCGGATGGCTTCCTCATGACGCTGGGCAGCTTCGTCACCTACGTCGCCACCGAGCCAGTTCGCGAGTACCCGGCGCAGGTGCTCGTGGCTGCGGATCCTCCTCTTTCCGCGCAGCTCGCGGAGGGCGTAGCGCTCGCCCTGGGAGCAGCGTGGAGGTCATGGTGGCTGCCGCAAACGCTGCTGCTGGCAAAGGAGGTGCCAGCGCGAGCGTGCCAGAGGAGCTGGCCACGCCGGTCGATCCGGCTGACAAGCCGACCCGGACAGCTAAGTTCCCTAAGGAGAAACCCGATCCGGTTGGTCCCCTTGGCATGTCAAGCAGGGATGCTTCCTTAGAGGGTATCTTGGAAAAGCTAGCTCGGCCAGTGGCTCCTGGAGCAAATGTTGATCTTACTGTAGCTCAGCTAGAGGCAGAGCGCCTGAGGTTGCAAAAGAGGCTCGGTTAGTGATAGAGTCTAGGCAAGAGTTTGATAGAGATCTGAGAGAATACAATGCTGCCAATGGTATCACAGATGGCTTTACTCCTGTAGTGCACCGCTCGCGCAAGAAAGCCGAGTTGCGTAACAGAGGCAAGGACCTCAATGACGAGTTGGCTAGAGCTGCAGGTTCAAGCTCAAGTAAAGCCACTAGTCATAGGTCCGGAACAGGCAAGCCGGTTTATAGCTCCCCGGCTAAGAATCTTAGGGCTGCAGCAGCAGCACGAGCCGAGTTAAGTAACCTGACCGGGGACGCTTGGCGCAAGCAGGCGGAGAGAGTGAATGAGCTAGTGGATGTGTGCAACAGGCAGAATGAGGCCTACCGGAAAGCTAATCCGGATGCTGGTGGTTCCCGGGTAGTTGTCTCGGTTAGGGCTGCTAGCCAGAAATCTAAGGGGCAAGCGTCCTCTCCGCATGTTGTGATTGACCGAGCTCAAAGTGTGAACTCGGGTAAGAGCAAGCAGCTGCAAACTTATGATGCGGTATATGCGAGCAAGCAGCTTGCAGCCCAAGGAAAAGGTGGACAAGACAGAAACAGTGGTGGTCAAGGCAATCCGGGTACTGGAAGGGGAAATTCGGCTGGCCGAGGTCAACCACCTCGCCACCCCGGACAGCAGGTGATGGCGCAGGTGCAGCAGCAAAGTGGTGGCCAGGTGGGCTACCGCTATGACGATGGCAATTCGGCTATGGCGCGAGCCGGATACCAGACGTATGACAATGCATTGGCGTCGAGACTGGGGCCTCGGATGTTGGATCCGGATGATCAGCGTCTCAGGTTGGACAGAATCTATCAGTCCGAGAAGTTGGAAGAGCAAGGCCCACCGGGTCCACCATGCTTTGGACCTCGGATAATGAATGAGCCAAGTGTGCCGTTGTTCCAGCTCGGCCGCAACACGAAGCCGTATAATGGCAGCACCAAGCCACAGGATTGGCTGACGGACTATGTATCATCAGTGCACATTGCGGGGGGCAATCGCCGATGGGCGGTCCGGTATCTCCCGCATATGTTAGAAGGTCCAGCCCGAATTTGGCTGAATAACTTGCCGCCGGGTAGTATCAATTGTTGGATGGATTTGGAACAGGCGTTTAACAGCAACTTCTCCAGCACCTACAAGAGGCCAAACCGACCTCAGCTCCTGGCTGTGCAAGCAGGAAGAGAGGGAGACAGACCGAGAGTATTTGACTCGGTGGAGCAACATGCGCAATTCTTGCGAAGGTGTAGTGGAGGAGCAGGCCATTTCATGGTTTGCACAGGGATGCAGGCATGGTACACCACTTTGGCAGAAACTCCAAAGAGATATGCCGAAAACCCTGGCAGATATGATCCGGATAGCAGACACGTATGCGCTGGGTGATCCAACACAGCCCGCATTGGATGCAGTGGGAGCAAACAGGAGGCAACCGGTTAATAACCGAGTTGGGCCATTAAGGCCCAGTGACCGACATGAATTCGGTTACAAGAGAAGAGATCCGGATTACAGGTATGGTTCGGATCAAGTTGCTGCAGTAAACATGGATCAACCCGGTGGAGGAGATGCGCAGAGGCAGAAAACTGATGGTCCGGCTTGGAGGCCGAATCAAGGTGCCTGGCCGAAGAAAGTGTGGGAGGGACCAAGTCCACCTCTGACTTTTGAGTCCAGATTGGATGGGCCTTGCTGTTATCACACCACTGATCCGCGCAAACCGGCTAATCATTCGACCCGGAACTGTAGTTGGCATCACCGCATTCAGGCGGAAGGTCAAAGAGGACCACCTCAGAGAGGCGCTCCTAGACCGAATTTCAGGCCAAACATGCCGCTAACCGGAGCCAATGCGACCCCGGTCAACGCTGGAACTCCAAGGCCAGCAGCAACGAAGCCGGTTAACCTGGTGAACATGGGAGGCAGTGACAATGGTGATGGCCCAAGTAGGCAAGGTGGATACCCTGGGAATGATTACAAGGAAGCACATCAGAGTTATGTGGTTTTCGTGACCGAGCCAACTGACAAGAAAAGTCAGTTGAGACGAGCAAAGGAGGTGAATGCCGTGATGCCAGCAGTTCCAAAGTACTTGAACTGGTCTGAGCAGGAGATCACTTGGAGCAGGGCGGATAACCCAAGGATCATGCCAAGCCCAGGGAACTATGCACTGGTGGTGGATCCAACTTTGGTTGGACCCAAGCTGAACGTGAAATTTAGCCGAGTCTTGGTCGACAATGGCAGTGCCATAAACATCATGTATCGGGACACAATGGTCAAGTTGGGTATTTCGCCGAATCAGTTGCAACAGAGCAGCTGTACTTTCCATGGCATAGTACCCGGGGTATCTTGTTCCCCCATGGGTAAGATCTGGGTAGATGTGTTGTTCGGTACCAGGGACAATCACAGACTTGAGAGTCTCGAGTTCGAGGTGGTGGATTTGGAAAGCCCATACCATGCTCTGCTTGGCAGGCCAGCATTAGCCAAGTTCATGATATCTACTCATGTGGCCTACCTCAAGATGAAAATGCCTGGCCCGAATGGTGTTATCACCGTTGCGGGAGACTACAAGAAGGCCATACAGTGTGCTACAGTTGGTTCTAACTTAGCTGAATCACTGGTGATACAAGCTGAAAAGAGCAAGATGCACGAGGTGGTGGCAATGGCGAAGTCAGCTCAGCTCGGCGTGCTGGCCATGACTAATCCGGATGCGGGTGCAACATTTGAGGTGCCCAAGGAGACGAAGAAGATCCCCATTGACCCGGAGAACCCGGAGCGCATGGCCATCATTGGTGCCGGGCTGGGTGAGAAATAGGAAAGCGCGCTCTGTCACTTCCTCCGTGAGAATCGGGATATCTTTGCATGGTCAGCTAAGGACCTGCCTGGTGTTCCGAGGGAGTTGGCAGAGCATTCTTTGTTTGTCAGGCCGGATGTGAAACCGGTTAGGCAACCGACTCGGCGGCTTTCAGATGATCGAAGAAAGGTGGTGCTCGATGAGCTGGCTAAGCTGCTGGCAGCCGGATTCATTATGGAGGTGTTGCATCCGGACTGGATATCTAATCCAGTTCTAGTAGAGAAGAAGAAGGACGAACCAGCTGTGGTCAAGGTGTGGCGCATGTGCATCGATTTCACCAACCTAAACAAGGCGTGTCCAAAGGATCCATTTCCTTTGCCTCGGATTGATCAAGTGATCGATTCTACTGCTGGGTGTGAGTTGTTGTCTTTTATTGATGCGTACTCTGGTTTTCACCAGATACCACTGAACCCTAAAGATCAAATAAAGACTGCTTTTATTACCCCGTATGGGGCGTATTGCTATCGTGTCATGTGTTTCGGTTTGAGAAATGCTGGTGCAACTTATCAGAGATGTATGCAAAAGTGCTTGCATTCTCAAATGGGTAAAAATGTGCAGGTGTATGTGGATGACATTGTCATCAAAACAAAAGAAAAACGTACTCTCCTCGAGGATCTCGAGGAAACATTTGTGAACTTGAGAAAATATCGGTTAAAATTGAATCCGGACAAGTGCACCTTTGGTGTCCCAGCTGGAAAGTTGCTTGGTTTCCTTGTATCGAGCCGAGGTATTGAGGTGAATCCGGCTAAGATCCGAGCCATAGAAAGAATGAAATTGCCTAAATGTCTAAAAGATGTACAAAAATTCACCGGGTGTTTAGCCTCGTTGAGTCGGTTTGTGAGTCGGCTAGGAGAAAAAGCCTTGCCCTTGTATCAGTTAATGAAAAAGAGCACCGGGTTCACGTGGACCCCGCAAGCAGATTCGGCTTTCAACGAATTAAAAAAGATGTTGTCCACTGCTCCAGTTTTGGCATCACCTTTGCCGAATGAGCCAATGCTACTTTACATTGCGGCCACTAACCGGGTCGTAAGTGTGGTCATGGTGGTAGAGCGAGAAGAGGATGGTAAATCTGTGCAGAGGCCGGTGTACTATTTGAGTGAGGTGATCTCAACTTCGAAGCAAAATTATCCTCACTACCAAAAGATGACATATGGTGTGTACCTGGCGGTCAAGAAGTTGAAACACTACTTTCAAGAGCATCCGATTACAGTGGTATGTGAAGCTCCAATTGCGGAGATCATTGGGTGCAAAGATGCAACTGGCCGAGTTGCCAAATGGGCGATAGAAGTGTCTCCTTACACACCGCATTATGAGAGAAGAGATGCTATCAAGTCTCAGGCTTTGCCGGATTTCCTTTGTGACTGGGCTGAGATGCAATATGAACCACCTAAACCGGATTACAATTACTGGAGGTTGCACTTTGACGGTTCCAAATGCAAAATCGGGCTAGGTGCTGGGGTGGTGCTCACATCACCAAAACAGGATCAATTGCGATATGTATTGCAGATTCATTTCTCAGCGTCAAACAATGTAGCCGAGTATGAGGCACTGATCCATGGGCTTAATGTGGCTCGGGACATCGGCGTTCGCCGGATTGAGTGTTTCGGTGATTCGGATTTGGTCGTGCAGCAATCTTCTGGAAATTGGGATGCTCTTGACGCCAATATGGCACTGTATCGGTTTCATGTTCAGAAAATTTCGGGATTTTTTGAAGGCTGTGAGTACAAGCATATACCTCGGCTGGAAAACCAAGCTGCAGATGTTCTGTCAAAACTCGGGTCGTCTAGGGAGGCAATCCCACCCGGAATATCCTTGAATCATCTAAGGGTCCCTTCAATCAAACCTTCGCCTGATTCCGAGTCGATTTTTATTCCCAAGCAAGAATCCGAAGCTATTCCTATGAATGTTGATGTGGAGTATATCGAGGAAGACCCGGGGACGGCATGCCCGGACTCGGGGACTGCTCACACAGATTCGGAAACTGCTAACCGAGTCTTGGGAAAGAGGAGCAGAGATGAAGATGAGGATAACCGGATTGTGGGGAATGGGCAGAAGCTGATAGAAGAAATAATGGCGGCCAAACCTGTGGAAGAAAATGAGCACTTGTTCCCTTTGCATCCAGTACCAGAGTGGGCTGAAGAGATCATGAAGTTCATCGAGGAAGGAAGCTTGCCAAGCGATGAGACCAAGGCTAGGCGTGTCCAGAGGAGATCCAAGGCTTATACCATCATCAACAAGGAGTTATACAAAAGAAGTGTAACCGAGGTGTTGCAGCGCTGCGTGGAGCCAGCAGAGGGCAAGGAGATGCTCCTAGAGATACACCAAGGTGAATGTGGACATCATTGCAGTACAAGAGCCCTGGTGGCTAAAGTGTTCCGGCATGGATTTTATTGGCCCACTGCTCATGCAGATGCGGAGGACATAGTCCGCAGGTGCGAAGGATGCCAGAGATTTGCTAAGCAAACACACTTACCCGCATCGGCACTGAAGACAATTCCTATTACTTGGCCATTTGCGGTGTGGTGTTTGGATATGGTGGGAGATTTCAAGCCGGCTAGGGGCAACATGACACATATGCTGGTGATGGTGGATAAGTTCACCAAGTGGATAGAGGTGAAACCAATACGGAAAGTGGATGGCCGTTCGGCTGTAATCTTCTTGAAAGAAATCATTTTGAGATACGGATACCCTCATAGCATCATCTCGGATAACGGCACAAACTTTGCTGTCGGAGAGTTTGCCCGATTCTGCATGAATAAGGGGATCCGGTTAGACATAGCCTCAGTGGCACATCCAGAGTCCAATGGACAAGTGGAAAGATCAAATGCTCTAGTGTTAGCCGGCATCAAGGCTCGTCTCATTGAACCATTGTTGAAAACTCCGGGGTGCTGGATAGATGAAATCCCATCAGTTCTATGGGGTCTAAGGACTACACCGAATCGGTCAACAGGCTATACGCCATTCTTTCTGGTTTATGGGGCAGAAGCTGTCCTACCCACTGACATAGAATATGATGCACCAAGGGTGGCAATGTACACTGAAACCGAGGCAAAGGAGGCCCGGGAAGATGCAGTGGATCTGCTAGAGGAAGCAAGAGAATTGGCCCTGTCTCGGACAGCAATATACCAGCAAAATCTCAGGCGTTATCATAGCCGAAAGATCAGTCCTCGAGTGTTTCATGAGGGTGATCTAGTGCTGAGGCTGGTGCAGCGCAGCAAAGGCCGACACAAATTGTCACCTCCATGGGAGGGACCATTCATTGTGAGCAAGGCTATGCACAATGATTCGTACTACCTTGTAGATGCACAGGAATCAAGGGAGGATGGCTTGGACAGACCCGGACAGGAAACCAAGCGACCTTGGAATGTAGCTCTGCTTCGACCCTTCTACTCTTAAAGGGCGCAATGTATGTATTTCAATTTATCATGAATGAAATCGCGGTAATCCGAGTCTGGACTCGGGGACTGCTTCGTCCTTATGCATGTGTTGTTTATTACTGTTTTGTTTTTTGCCGTTCGTGTGCCGAATCGCTTTGAACCTTGTTCTAAGCTTCAAGTAATGTATGTTGTGTTGTTGATCTCGTGACTCGACTGACAAACACCAAAATGGTAGTCAAGAGCAGAGATGAGGAATATGGGAAACATGAAAATGGACACGGGGACTCGGTCCAAAACCGATTCGGCACATGTCGTTTACTAACCCCTGTTATTTCTTTTTTCGTTTATGTTGAATGATTCTAAACCACAACTCGTGCGTTTCAAGTATTGTATGCTATGATTCCTATCTTGTGACTCGACTGTCAAAACACCCAAAGAGGTAGACAAGAGCAAAGATTTGGCAAAAGTAGTAAACAAGAAAACAAACTCGGGGACTCGGTTTAAGATGATCCAACATAAACCTTGTCCGGATCGCGTTAAGCATGATAAGCATAGTCTCGAAAGAACTTAAAATAGTCTATTACATCTGCTCCCGGCATACCGGGGATTTAATGTTTTTGTTAAGTACTTCAGGGTGCAGCGGACTCGGTCGCGGCGGACTCGGTCATAGGAGTTTCGGTTGCAGGAACTCCTGTGGTAGGAGCTTCGGTTAGCGGAGCTTCGGGGGCACGGGCTTCAGCTACGGGTGCTTCGGTTGAAGTGGACGCGGTTACGGGAGGTTCTGTTGCTGGAGCAGACTCAGAAGATGGTGGCACTTCGGAAGTAATCTTGACTGGAGAGCTTGAAGGATGGGCGGATTCGGGAATATCCGGATCAGGTGAAGCCTGTTTAGTGATCACAGTCAAGTTAGTGGCTGGAATCACAGGAGACTCGGTTGGAGTTTGTTCGGTGAGCTTGGCCGAGTCGGAGGCTGGTACCTTGCTGGATTCTTCTTCTTCATCAGACCCGCCCTCAGAATCGGCGTATTCTTCAGCGGAGGCATCATCCGATTCCTCTTCTTCAGTGTCTTCTCCATCCGAGTAGACTGGAGCCTCCAGATCAAGATGCTTGGTGCGTGCAAATTCGGCCATAAAGTTGGCGGCTTCTTCACGGATCTTGATCCGGTTGGGATCTGAAGCCCATGAAGAACCCTCGCGAAAGGAGCGCACTTTGGCAAGATCAATCAGCTCATACCAAGACATGATGAATAACAAAGCTGCATCAGCACCAGCGCGGGCGGACGAAGACCTCCACTTCTGTAGCCGGGTCATGGCTTGGTCCAGGTCTCTGATCAGCTCCTCCACAGGCACAACTTGCCGCGCTTCAGGAAATAAGATCCGGTGAGCCTTGAGACTTGCATTGAGCAGACCAATATGGGAATCCTTCAAAGGAGCAATCCGAGCCTTGAGTGCTGTGATATGATCTTCGATGTCCCATGTCTCTGGTAGTGGAGCCTCGGTTAATTTAGCTCTCTCAGCTCGGGCGTCTCTCACAGCCCTGGCGGCTTGAAGCCGGATGCTGGTAAACTCTCCTACAAACAAATAAGCTAATACTGAGTTCAGCAAGAAGGAACACAAGCATATGTATCGGTTAAGGGCAGAAAGAAAAAAGGGATTCGGTGAACTTACGATCCATGTCATCATTAAGGCTAGCAAGTGCAGCAAGCCATTTCGCACTGGCCGCTTTGTGAGCACTCAGTTCTTCTTTAGCCGCTTTGACTTCGGCTTCAGATTCGGCTATGGTCGTTTGAATTTGCTGGTCCAGTTTGGCCCGCTTCTCAAGTCCGGCTTTGAAAGTATCCCGCTCCTTCTGGATAGTATCTTTTTCACGCTTCAGCGTATCCCGCTCTCCTTTAACCTTGTTCTTCACTTTTTCAACTCGGTCAAGCTCTCGCTGGAGCCGAGTCACTTCTGATTTTTCCTCGGATAAGGCGCGTTTGTGCTCTTCTTCTTTCTTGTCCATTTCAAGACAGAGCCCATCGAAGGAAGTTTGGAGCTTCTGGTGCTGATGGGCGAGCTGCTTAAAGAGCTTGCCGCGAGCGGTCATGGTTTCCTGAAAGAAAACAGGCAAACGGCGTCAGAAGAATCTCGGGGACTGGCCCGAGATTAACCGAATCAGTTGAAAAGGAGACTCGGGGACTGGAAGTCCCACGGTGTCCTCGGTTAAGGCAACATTCATCATAATTTTTTTTAGAGATTCAAGCCGAATGACTTTCTTACTCGGAGGAGTATCAGTCGTTCGACCCGAATCTCGGGGACTGGGTATAGTACTGTTTGATTATGTTGAAATAAAAGCAAGGTTCGGATAAATTTACCTCGAACACCCGGTTAGCTTCAGTGACCGAGGTCTGTACAGAGTGTAAGGATTGGAACATCCGACTAGGCCCAGCCGGGTGTGGCGCTGAAGTAGAGAAGCCTGTGGCAAAGTCAGCATCATTCCAAGCTTCAATGAATTGCTTGGCGGACTCGAGCTTATCGCTGCTCGGAGGGCGCGGATTCGACGCGGACTGGCCGAATCGAATCGCTGATGGGGCGGCAGAAACCTTCTTGCTAGCAACCACCTGCTTATCCGAGGTAGTCGGAGTTGTGCCAGAGGCACCCTGAGTCGGCTTGGGTTGCGGTGACGCACCAGAAGTCTGCTTCGGATGTGGCTCCTTGTGCTGCTTCTCGGAAACTTGCTGTTGCTGTTGCTGCTTCTGCTTCTTCTTCTTCTGCTGCTCTTGGTTCAGTGCAGTTTGAGCTGCAGGAGCAGGGCGGGAATCAGGCTTAGGCGAGGACGTAGCCGATGTCTTGGCCTTTTCCTTCTCCAGCTCCTTGAGAGGGCGTGGCCAACTTGAATCTCGGATTGGAGCCGAGGTTTCCTCACACTCCAAGTCGATAACCGGCTCTGAAATGGGAGTCGGCTGGGGAATATTGGTAGTGGTGACACGCGTTGGTGAGGTGGCAGTTCGGTCAGGAAATTGGGTTTCCATGGCCGTATCCAGTGGAGGGATAGGAGAAGAGATGGATGAATGAGTCTGCGCGGTGATGAGGACATCACTGCATAAAGTAAAGCAAACGGTTAACTCGGATAGATATGACTCGGTTAATAGAGGAAGAAAGCAAATAAAGTTCGCTCAATGTTACCCCTTGGTGGTGGGCATCGGTTTGACGCGATTTGGCTTGTCGCCGGACTTCTTCCTTCTTTTTGTCTGTGGGGCATCTGTTTCGGGCGCCTCAGCGCGTTTCCGAGAGGCCTCTCCAGTATCTTGTTTGGCTGGAACACAAGGAGGTGGTTTCCATGAAATCGGAATAGCGTCGATGGGTTCTAAGATGCAGCAATCTTCATCTTCCTCGTCGGAAAGGTGGTGAATGTCTGATTGCTTACCCTTGCGGACTGGCTTGGCACGGGGAATTGGCAAGTAGTCATCCGAATCCGGATCCTCTTCGCCCTCGCGCGGCGGGCTGAGATCCGGTGTCCATGCCTTGGTGGAAAGATCTCCGTCTTCAATAAGTTGACGGTCAAACAGCTACAAAAAAGACAATGCGAATCCGGATCAGGCCAGGATTATTCGGATGAAGTAAGAGTGGATTCGGAAAGTGGTGAGCTAACCTGTGGAGGAAGTTTTTCCCGGTAGAATGGCTTTACACCCCACCGCCATTTATCCGACATCTCATTGGCAGCAATGGCGTTTACCCGTCTGAAGACGGAAGCTTTGTCAAGCTCGTGTTTGCTGATCCGGGTAGGATCTAGTGCGCCACGCGTGTGGCATATCTTGTGGTCACGCCTTTGAAGAGGGCTGACTCGGCGAGAGATGAAGGTCCGGAGGAGGTCGTCAGAGACCATACCCTTCTTCAAAAAATCCTCCAGAGTGGTATGCACTGTCTGAAGTTCAGCAATTGTTTCAGCCGGATTGTAACCGAAGTTCAGTTCGGCTGTGGGCGGCTCCATCCTGAATCGGGCAGATTAAGAGCGTCATGGCCCTCAGCGCTCTTATAAAAAGGTCCTTTGCCATTCTTGACCGTGTCTAGGCCGTGACACGGGGAAAGGTGGATCCCTGCCTTGGCGTGATGCTAACCGAACCGCAAGCAGTCAGTTGTTTCGGCTTGGTACCTGGAATGGTGTGCTTGCGGAGGTGGAAGTATTTGGCCCATATATCCACACTAGGCCAGAGCCGAGATAGCCTTCGCAGAAGGAAGAGAAAGCTGATAAAGAGACGAAGGCGTTCGCCGGGAGGTGGTGAAGTTGTAGTCCGAAAAGTCCAGAAAGGCCCGAAGAAGTCACTAGCAGGCCCGAACCCGCGCTCGAAATGCGCTATGAATACCACGCGTCACCGGGTTCGGGCGCCGGTGCGAGTTCTTTTCCGGGTCGGCGGCAAAACTTGGGCGTTATACGCCGGGTGGCTCGTAGCCATTCCAATCGTTGGTAACATCAGATCCTTCCCATCTGCCAGGGGGAAGTTTGGCCATAACCGAATCAGTCCTGCAGCAAAAAGGCGGATAACCGGGTCAGGAAATTCGGAATCCATGGACCAAAGAGAATCGGATAACATTAAAGCCGAATCAGATCTATGGTGACTCGGCTAATCCTATCCCGGGTAGGGTTAACCGGGTCCGGTGGAGAAGGTGAAGCGGTTGGAAGTCGCAAACATCTTTCCGCAAGTTTCTAGGGTTGGGAAGATCTACAGCGGTGGTAAAAAAGAAAGAAAATCACGGGCAAAAACATGGTTGAACTGCTCCAACGGGACAAGTGTATCTAGGCCAGTCTATTGCGGAACTTGGACAGAAATTTGCGGAGTGTGCTACGGCAGGACACGGGCTTAGATACGCATCAATCTACCAAGAACAGGTGTGTGTATTCAAAATATGAACTCGTCACGGTGGCTATGGCGAGAGGAGGAAGAACTTACAGTGCGAATTGCTCGAAGGAGGAGTTCGACGGAGAAACGTCGGAGATGGGCGCGAGGCGCGGCTCCGATGGTCTTGCTCTGGTACGCTGTGCGTCCCTGGCGCGGCAACCTTGAATGGCGAGGTTGCGGCGGCGTCGATGGAGCGGGTTAGTGGGAGTTGAGAGGAAGAAGAAGGGGAAAAACCACCGCGCCCTCTTTATAGCCTCCAGCGGTAACTGCCCCCCACTACCGCGCGGTTACCGGAGCACGGTTAGATCCCTTGCGTCGCGGAACTCTGTGGCAGCTGCTGTGGCCGTGTATTTCAAGCACACGTGGTCACGCCGCAGAATTGGAAGCGGTGGAACGGATCCTATGTGCCGGTCAACGGAGAAAACGAGGAGACGTGGTCTTCTGGTCAAATACACTCAAGTACCCGGTGGATCCGGATAACGAGCTGACAACCCGGGTTATACGGCTTTGCACAGGCTTTTCCTGCCAAATGTCCCGGAAAATTCGGTGACAACTAGAAGTGATCCGGTTAATGATGTTGGTTTTGAATCTGGAACGGCCCTTCAGCCGAGGCTGTAGGACCATACCAGCTTCGGGGACTACTGTCGGGGGGCTGCCCCCGGGTAGGGCAAAGATGATGTGTTATGAACAGTTAAGGTCTAACCGGATCAAGGAAAGAAGAGCCGGCTAAGTTATCCGGGTCGGATCTCAAGGCGATTCGGTCAGTCCTACTTCAAGCCATGAAAGAAAAGACCAAAGGGGATCCGGTGAGGTTTAACCGGATCCAGGAAAGAAGAGCCGGCTAAGTTATCCGGGTCGGTCAGGAAGGACCCGGGTAGGCAACTCGGATGATGCACAGGGGCCAAGTAATGTCAGTAAAAGTCACGGGCACTGTAAGGTTACTGACCGGGGCTCAGAAGACAGCAAGGTGCTGCCACAGGTTTTCCGGGTCACAGCCCCTAGGCGCTGACTCGGCCAATTCGGGAAAGGGGCAGTGCTAGGCTACTGTGGTCTACTGCCTTAAGCTCAAAGAGGAAAGATAAGCCTGTGGAGAACAGAGGGTGAGCTGGGCTGAGTGACAGTGGCCAGTGTTTGTCCTGTTCTCCTTGTCCATGCCATTGTCCTCTGCGGCCAGGGGCAAAAGGTAATTCGGTTACTGTATATATGCAACACCACCTTCTCCTGTGAGAAGGATCGACCATTGTGAGCATCATTTCCCCCCAAGCTTCATCTTCTACCTGGAGCTCTCTCCATTATTCATCATACAGCTCAAGGAGCGCTCTGTACTTGTAAACACTTGAGATATAAGAGAGTAGGCTAGAGCTGCAGTAGGGGTGTTACCTCCACAAGAGGGCCCCGAAGCAGGGTACATCGTGGTGTTCTTGGCTGTTCTTGGTTTGCTTTGTTCTTGTTGTTTCCTGCGAGGTTCTTGTTTGATCTTCATGCGTGCTTCATAAGCGCGCAAACCCTCCCCGGTTCCCCCAACGCCCAAGCGAGCCCACACTTAAGCCATACCCATGGCATCTGCCGTGATCCCACCACGACACCAGCCTTCAGGAGCGGGTGGGCATTGACATACCCAGCCACGAGGAGCAGAACGTGAGGGAGTTGGTCCTGGTTAATGATGAAGATCCACAGGAGAGGGCCTCGCCGGGTCCAGTTGGAGAGCTCTCCCATGAGCACTCTACTCTGCAGACCGATCGGGGTGAGCAGGAGGCCGAGCAGCAGATCAAGAAGGACATCCTCTCGCCGGTGCAGGCAGGATCTGGACAACTTGACTTGGCAGGGTTCCTTGCGCAAATCTCGACGGCTCAGGACCTCTGTTCTGGGCACGCCGGCCTCGGCGTTGGTCCACGAGAAGGAGGTAGAGGCGCCGTCGGCGCGGAGGAGCATCAGGTTTGCCGAGCTGCACCCTAAGGGTGCCAACATGGAGCAGCTAGCCAAGGAGGCCGTGGCGCGACGTCTCGGCTCGCTGCCTGAGGTGGCCACCCTTTCAGAGCGCCGCCGACAGGAGTATTTCTCCCTCTTAGGTGGTCCCGTCTCGGACCACGCAGTGGCAGCTATCGACGACCTTGTCCTTTCCATGAAGAAGCTCAAGAAGAAGAAGACGCCAGGGACCGGGATGGCGCCGGAGGTGGCCTAGATGCCGATGTTTCTGATGCTTGGGCGCTCCACGCGGCGAATTTGGAAGGGGAGGGATCGGAGAACTTTCCGTAGTGCGGTGATCTCACCTACGGAGGTGGTAGCTTTGGTGTGGGAAGAGTTGGCGTTGCGGACTTTCGCCCACAAGCTTGATCCTGGAGACTAGTTTTCTGTTTTATTTTTGTAAGGGATTTTTCCCTTTCTCAAAATTCTGTACATAAACCTCTATTCTATCTAATCGGATGGCGGATACGACCGCTTTTAACCTCAAAAAAAAATATGAGGGTGAGCCATTTTTCTCAATGGTCGGCCAACCGGTCACATGAACACGAAAAATGAAAAGTTCACTTGTACAACATGCATTACAACTTGTCCCGGTGACAAAGTTTTCATGAACCAGGTGCACCACACAATCGACAATCACAATCGAAATTCCGTGAACAAAATGCATGACACAGGCATTTCACCAAGAGACTAATATCAGTTGCAAGCTCGTTACAGAAAGTATGCATGGACTTCTCATTCAATTCTGATGTCAAAGCATCTGATGCATCTTGAGATTTGCGTATTATTTGTGCCTTGATGGGATGGTTAGAAGCCAGAACATAACCCGGGTCTCAATGGCACTTATCGAAATGTTGATCTCCACTTTGATGCCCGTATATGTAGTTGTGAAGCGCCAAGGTAGCTGTAACAATCATTTGTTTGCTTGTCCTTCGGATAATTAGGCATCTTTAGCAAAATTTCCAACTTTGCCTTCAGCACACCAAATGTTCATTTAATCACATTACACAAAAATGAGTGCACTCTACTGAACTTCTCCTTTGGAGTAAATTGACTTCGCAACACTATGAAACTCAGGAACATATCTATCACCCTGGTCCCTGGACGGTAAGTTGGCATCTGCTTTAACGTATCTACTAGCATGTAACACAAAGTAACTTAAGTCAATGATAAATGACCATTGAAGAGACGAAATTATCCATATGCCAGAGTGACTTACCCTATTGAGGATGCGGGAAGACATCTCGATCTACTCTCATAGCATGATATAACACTTCCAATGTCATGCATGGCACCTGGCTGATCAATTGGTGCATACATGAAATGCATGTTCTATGATGCAATGCCTGACCTTCCAATGTATTTCACTTGTTGGTCACCAGGAACGAATGCCCGAATATGTGTACCATCTAGTGCACAATTGCAATCCTCGAGGTGTGGATAGGCCCTTCAATCACGTCTTATCGATCCTTAGGTTTTAAATAACCAGTCATCCTCTTGACCATGCAACGAAGAACCACGTCAAACATCCTGCTAATAGTCTCACTAGAGTGTTTGAACCGATTTTGTGTTCTTCTATTCGATTGACACCAACCACTGGTCGACAGCAAAATTGAAGCGATGTCAGGCCATACCTTCTGACCAACAAGTCGTGTAGGTCAAAGAACCCATGGTTGTTGTCTTGTCATCCTGTAGGTGTCTCCTGGAGTGGACAGTGTTTCTTTTACTAATATCAATAGGCTATAGTGTAAGGTGTAGAAATTTTAATTTTTGGATGGAATAAAGTAGAAATATGGGATAGAATTACTGCCGCCAGTTTCCTGTGCATTTTCCCCTAATTGAGTTATTCGTATGTTGTATTGTAAATCCCGTTACCATGAATCACCGTGCTTGTGATTTTGCAGTTGGCAAGAATTCACAGGCACAATCAGCAACATGGATGGACACGGCAAAAGGTATGCAAAACAATTATGTGATTGGTGTTCATGCTGTCCAACTGGCAAGAATTAAGTTTTTCGATGGTTAATTGGTTATCGTGAATAAGTTGTTATTTTGGCCCTTATATTTTACATCTTCTGTATTACAAAAAATTCCTGCTGCAACATGCGAGGTCTCTGTGTAGTGATTACCAAATGACTACTATTTAGCAGCCCCTATTTATTTTTGGAAGCAACAGTGACAAGGATTTTTGCATGTGATAAATCGAATCACAAATCAATAATTGGTCTATTGGGTTTATACCAGAGCTCGGCATGATGATTTAATTCGATGAACTGATGTTTTGACTTCTATTTCAATTTGAGCTATTATCTCAGCTGCCAGATCTTTAACAGTATATTAAATCTCTTGCAGATATTCCATTTTATGATTGGCCTATGCAACATAGGTGAGACAAGTATTAATACAGTATATGTTTTTTTAACCATTTTGTACCTCTTGTCCCGATATTGTTTCCCGTTGTTGTACATTGAAAACTTCTGCAAAACATAGTTTTTGGTTAACGAATCTCTCAAGCGTTCAATATGGTTGCTACCATTCAATTTGTAATTCATGCTAACTTGATTTGCTACTATTGAAGCTTTGATTATGCATCTGATTGCTTTATGGTACCCGTGAAAATAAACCTAGAGTGTTTTCTATTACACAATTTTCCTTCTGACAGGTTTAATACACGCGTAATATTTTGATTGAGGATAGCTGGATTGATTACAGCCTAATTAATAATATTTTTCTTTAACTTTGGAGGCAGAAAGAAACATTATTCTGGTCAAGCTGTTGCTTCTTGCTTCTCTATTAACCAGCATGTTGTGTCAGAAGTGGAGTTGTAATAGCTCCTGCAGTGCCAAATGCTTTTCATATTAGTGCATAATTAATTCTAAATTGACTTGCAACTTAAAAATACATAAAGAAGCATGCTATTTTAGTTATTCGGCTACTTTGCTGTCGTCCAATATGTCCTTCTGTAGGCAACCAGTATGTCCTTCGTAAGTGCAGCTCTCATAGTTCTTGCGAAATACTTCTCATCATGGACATATTTTCAGAATAAAAGTGCTTGTCGTTGTTCTAGTAATTAATCAGCATAACAATCTATACTTTCTTTTTTCTATCCGTCGATGGTGTTTCCTTGCATACTTTATGACTTGCATCGTTAGTACTGACTTCCATTCTTTAAATCACGTTGCAGTGTTCCTTGCGTATTTCATATCTACCATCATCGCTACTTGTGAGGGATGGGTTTGTTGGGTACATGGATGTGGATTTGTTCTTATGGGTATGTTGTCCTGGATGTTTAGCTTTTCTATTGTCCTTCCACTTTTATCCACTTGCGCTCTTATCTTATCTTGTTTTATAATCATCTAATAGTTTAAAGTATCATTATTTTGCAGCTAGTCCACAGATATTGCTTCTTGCTTCTTTTCTACTATTGCTGTCATTCTGGTGAGTCAGAGTAATTTCTTGTGGGTACAATCGCAGTTTTATATTTTGATCCTTATAGAAATCGTGCTCTTTTGCTTGCATGATAACACAAATCCTTTATACTTCCCTTACTCTCCCCGATAGTTAGTTTCCTGATGATGTGATGAAGGCTTCATGTTTCTGTTTTCTTGTTCACAGCTGAAGATGCCTTTTTTATGTTTTAAAAGTAATGGTTTTACAGGGTTGACCTGTGTCATCAGACAAATGATGAAGATGAAGATGATATAAGGAGTCACCATGAAGCTTTACTAGACAAAACAAAAACCAAACCTGGCACCCGTCCTGCTGATATTCGTCGGAAGTGTTTCTCAGGAATACAGCTTGGAAGCCGGCAAAAATTTGTGATATTGGTAAGCTTGTTTCCGTCATTAAACTCACTGGTTGCCATGACTTTCTTTTTATATCTCTGGCTCACACATATCACATATTGCTGGAGTATGTGCCTTTTATACATTAGACACGGTGCTTGGAGATTTTTTTCCGTCTTATTTCTACAGTGCTTCTACCATGATATAATATCTGTTATGCAGCACCTTTTACTGGCCTAATTTTTTTCTTGCAGGTGCTCGTCCTGTCATTTGTTGTTATGCTCACCTTTGCCATCCTCATCTGGTTTGGTAAGGGAGAAAATCCGATTGATTCATCAGTACTGAAAAAGGTACGAGGAACTGCAACTTACTGTATCCTGCTTTGGTTCTTTCTTTGATTCTGCATTTTGGTCTTACATAACATGCATTCTTAAAAACAACTTTTCAAGGTCTATATCCTGTTGCAATACTGCACAAAAGCGAGAAATGTTGAAGAGCCCTGTAAATGTAGTATAGAGTGAGAATTTGATCTCCGCCCATGAGAATAAGTCCCATTTCCGGTGGTGAAGGAAAAGAATGATAAGCTTGTCAAAAACACCCAGACAGTTCACTTAGAAAAGGAAAACAAAAAGGTCATTGTTAGCAATCAATTTTCTTCCCTCTAGCACACCCGACACTACCTTCCCTGAGCTATTCTTCAGGCTATAAGATAGGCTCTGGATCATGTCTTGTGGATGGGTTGGTTAGTCTGGCGCGCCGTGCCCCTCGTAGCCGCGTGTTTGGTTGCTTGCATGAGCTAGCGAGCCAGCCGACCATAGGGCCGGCCAGGGACAGGCCCGATGGCCGTTTTAGCCTGGCATTTGGTTGCTTGCATGAGTAGCTTTGGTCTGTGATGCATGTTCCTGTTGTTTGGTTGCTTGCAAATGCCCTGATGTGGTCACTTCCTGTTGGATACACTTCATCATTCCACACCACACCACATCATACTACAACATAAGCACATAACCGCGAAGCAACGTAAGAACTTAACCACAAAGCAACTAAAGCACATTAACTAGTACCACCATTAAAGCAACAATACTGCATAAGCAAGTTTACCACAAAAGGACCAACATGGTTTACTACCGTCAGAACCACACGTTACATAAGCAAGGTCCTAGGTCACTTCTACCTCATACAAAGGGCAGGGGATACCTAAGTGGCCTCGTGCTGGCACCCAAAACAGCTAAAACTTGCGTGAGGTGGGCCTGGTTGGCCCTTATGCAGGCAACCAAACACACCCTATATGTATTCTTGAATACAACCTGTACCTGTATGTTGCATACTTGCATATCATCTCTCACGTGCCTCTTAACGGTCATATCTAGAAATCTAGCTAGTCTTGCTTCTGATCCATTCAAGGCATACCTACATTTTTGTTTTATATCCAGCTCTCTGTGTGTTGCCTTGCATTTGGTGCGCCTATATTGTGCATCATTATTCTTGTTTTTGACAACTGAAAAAAACTAGTACCATATTTATCCCAAATAAATATGAAATGTTATTTATCAGCAATGGAAGTCAAATGTCTAGTGTGCTACCCAAAGTACTATATGTCGGGGTATGCGCAAATTGCATTGTTACATCTTTGGAGCAAATTCCGTTTCACACCAGGATGGAAGTTTGTTAAATTGCGGACACGGAGGCATGATGTTGGTATTGATGTCGAATATGTGTATATGGCTACAGTTCAAATATGTGTAGGGTTAGGTGTTGGAGTCAAAACACATGTAACCCGGGCCTGTTGTATAAAGGCACCATGAGGTAGCCAAAATAGACTTGATGACCTGTTAGGCTAGACATAAGATCACGAAGAGTGTGGTCTGGGCGGCCATGGCAGGGGCAACCGAACTGGCCATGAACGATATTTGAGACGCTTTTGATGGCCTCCGCGGTCGATTATACCATTCCAGAAAGTAGACGGGGAGAATATATTTGTTTGTTTTTTATTTCCCTTGTCAATTCAATGTGTGCACGAATAATGGGACACTTCACAGACCAAACATGAGATATTGTTAGAGATGGTCCTAGTTTTTTCTTCTTCTTTTCCCTTGAGTTTCAGAACCTGTTCTATTTGTATTCTGTCTCAAGTCTCATGCTATAAATAGTAGTCTTGTCCCTTGTGTCAGTTTTGGAAAAACATTTGCTTGCATGTCTTCTTTTGTTTATCAAACACTTCATTCATATTTTACCACTACCTTGTTAAATTTAAGATTTCGCCTACTCCAGCAATAGTTTTATAACCTCTTATTTAGTTAACATGATTGCTTTATAGACGTTAGCCAAACATTTTATTTTGCAGGTTTATTTGGATGTATTTTCAGTAGTTGTTCTAGTACTTGGCGGTGCTTTGGCATGTTATGGTAAGCATATAATATCGTCTAGATGTACATCATGTCTCAATTTTGTCCTAGATGCCAATTCAGGATATTCTCAACCTAAGATTACCTTTCTTTCATTTGCCTGTATGCATTCCAGTAGATTAAGTCTTATAGTACAAGTCATTTTCTGTTTTGTCCCTTGTTCACCTTGCTAAATTTCCTGACATTCACTTGGTACTAGTAGTAGATTTTGTCATGTCATTATAACTTATAGAGTGTGAAGCTTCCGTGTTTTAACATGTTCTTGGCTTGCCTTTGCCATCTTGGTTTGATGATCTTGATCTTGTTAAGGTGCATTATTATTCTCGAAGATGAGCAAAGTGCGTTCTGAAACTGTGTCAACGGAGAAATGGAAGGTATATTTCTCTCGAAATCACTCTACGTGTGGCATGCATTAACAGAATCTTATTGGAATACTTCACTGTATTAAGAAAATATAAAGAAAAATTAAACAAGCTGCACCTTTGAGCAACATGCTTCTCCATATCAAATTGTCAAGTATGGTTTCTCTGCAGGTTGCAAGTTTAGCTGCTGTCTCCCTGATTTGTTTCTCATCTTCAGCTATACTAGCACTTGTAACTAATGTTCCAGTAAGTTCAATTACACTAATACGATTTTCCATAATACATGAGCTGGCAGCTAAATTGTTAAATGACCTTCATTCTTCTGTACTTGTTACTGCAGGTGCTTTTGTATTGGTACTCGACAGATGCGGACATCATAAAAAATGCTGTTATACTATTTTTATATTATTTAATAGGTACACTTACGTTGTTTTGTGCCTAGAATAACAGTAAACTGAATCATAGCATTTTATTATATATTAGGATGGGGTTATTATTATTTTTACTCACTTTGCCATTACCCATCAGATATATGTGCATACGCGTGATAGTGCATAAAACTGGAAGTTAGTAAAAGGATTAAATTATGGTACTGTGCTAGGCGTAGCTTAAGCATGCACACAACATATAGTCCCTCTGACAATCACCCCCTCCTGCTTGAAGCCGTTCTTGATTTGATGATCCCAGCCTTAATATTAGATTGAACTACTCAATCTCTGGATTTTGTTACCGTACTGGTGCACCCAACTTTGGGGTAAAACTAAAAGGTACAGTTATGGCATAGTCGAAAATTTTATAGGTGTTCGGTGTTAGATTAGCTATGAAAAGAGTTTGTCTTCCTTTTCACTCTGGTATGTTGTATGGAATGGTGTGCTTGCCTTTATGTTATGTGCTTATTGCTAATTCTGCAGCCCAGCTCCCCATACCTAAAGGGTGTTATGCTAGTCAACTGTATATATAAAAATCAAACATGTGCACTAATGTGAATACCTTTTAGAGACATAATTACTCATCCGGTGTATCATCTCTAACAATGGAAATAGGGACAGTAAATGAACTCTGCATACACATCCGAGCAATCAACCTTGTGCTAGGAAAGAACAAAACATTGTGTATTGTGGCTTTACCATCCATATCTTCTTTTTTCCATTGATCTGTTTACTGCCCCTGATTGTTCCATTTACAGGAAGCACAAGACGCATACACTAATCTAATGTAATTTATTTTGTAGGCTCGTCGGTGCCGTCAGGATTTGTTTTATGGGTCATGAGAGATATGCCACAACGGCCGATAGTAGAAAGACCCACCCAGTCAAGAGTGGTTACTTTGTTCAGGGACAGACCACTCACTACACAGGATCCACAGTGGAGAACTGCTGTTACATCCTCTAACAAGGTACTCCGAATGTTACATTCTCCAGGTCAAATTATTTGGAGGTAACTCGTGAATACTGACATTTTTTGATCTGTAGGCCCTCAAGTCAAGCCCAATTTAACCTTGAAGACAAACGATCGATATGGAAACTTTTTGGTCTGCTTAATGTGCTGGGACTTTTACCAACACATCAGTGACAAACTGGCATCTATAGCTTTCTGACGAATTGCCAGTACAGGATGGATCTGTAATTCCTTCTAGAAGGTAGCTTTAACGATGGCAACAATGGGTTTACCTGTGGATGTAGCAAGGCTCTCACCCATGTATTGTGCAGTATGTGTTTATCCCATTAGAAGAGAGTTTGTTTAAGGTTTGAAGCAGCAACAAATGTAAATAGCAGAAAAATGACCTTTTTCATTGTTTGGCAGCCATTTTGATTTCTCCTATCAGATTTTCTGTTTAATGAGATATTGGTTCCTTTAGCAGGTGAGTTGTCCTGGGAACTGAAGATTTTTGCAATTTTGTTGTGGTGTGATTGGTGTAGAAATTTAACGGTCAGTGCTAAAATCAGTGTGTGTTCATCGATTGCTGCAGCGCTAGATGATGGATCCCTGGGCCAGTCTAGAGAAGTCAGGATGGTTTTGGACGCAATATTGCTTCAGTGCCAAATGATGGACTAGATGTTTGATGAGATGGAGGGAAAAGCTAAATGCAACTTCTGAAGACTGAAGGCCACCATGGTAGGTCTTGTCGTGGTTTTAGTTCAAAAGTTCAAATTTGAACTAAAACCACGACAAGAATTATGGAACTGAGGTAGTAGCAGAGAGGGAAAGAAGATGTCTCATGGGAGTTTTAAGACTGACATTTCGCTTACGCCTGACCACGGAAAGAGATATCACAATGTAGCTGCCAGTTCATTGCACTATTTGCTGACCTGTTTAGCCATTTTTGGTCTGACATGAAGCTTTTATGGACCGATTTAGTCACCAAATTTGCCATCCCTTACCGCAGTAGACGGCACATGGAGAATTTATATCACCAGCTGGACAAAGTGTGATGGGTTTCCCTCGGGGATTAGCATTCCAGCGTTGGATAATAAGGATGGCACGCTGCGTTCTCCATGCATTGGTGTTCCTAGTCAGCTAATATATATTTGGTCCTTAAGATTTGGGTTGACAGTTATAGTAATAATACGTAACATGTTTCGAGCACAATCTTAAGATTTGATCGAAATGATGCCGAAAAAACATCAACCCTAAAAATAGATGTATAAAAGACAACCAAAATGAGATTTTTTTTGGTCAAATGTGTTCAATTTCGGCGGAACCAACCGCAGCAACAAAATTGAACACCTAAGACGTGACCTAGGATCGAATTAGTGTCTATCCAGTTAAAGGTAGACCAGGAGCATTCACCTTTTTTCGCCAGAACTTGCTCCTTGCCAGATGCCTGCTTGGCTGCTTGCATTGGCTAAACTGAGTTGTTTGAATATTACTTTATGGTTCACTAGGGAAAAAGTTAGGACCATCTCTTGTGACAAACTGAATCATGCTCCAGATATATCAAACTAAAACGTTAATACACTTACTGAGAGGGGATTTTTCACATGCACATGTACTTGAGTTTAGAGTTTATACTCATTGTTGTAAAAATAATAAGTTTGTACTCATTTTCTACCATATGAGCAGATGGCCAAATGGCCAAATGTTGACTCAACGCATACACAAAATAAAAAGACCATCGCTATAAAGCTCCACAAGAACCGTTCTTACATATCTATGTATGCAACTACTAACCACCACAAAATTAACTTCCCTGTCTAAGAATAGCATCAACCGGGCATGCATGCAACCACCACAAAATTAACCTCTCTCAAGTCTCAACACTCTCCCCCTACCACTTGTCCGCTCAGCGTCGCAAAAATACCATGGATCACTCTCTCGTCGCGACATGCTACTTACCCATATAACCGCCAGGAAATCCTCTCATTCCCGATCTCGCCACCTCCCCCAGAGCTCCCCTGTCTCCCCCGCGGCACGACAGCACGCCATGGGCATGGGCGCCACCACTGACCCGCCCCGCTCCGTCAACCTGTCGGCCTGCGTGCCCACCTCCCCCTCGTGGCCGCCGGCCGGCCGGCAGCGCGGCACCGCCGCCGTCGTGGTCCGGCGGCTGCAGCTCGCGGCGCGCGACGCCATCCCGGGCGTCGGCTGGTGCGGGCACCGCGCGTGGCGGAAGCTGCTGAGGCGGCTGGCGCAGGAGACCAGGTGCGTGTGCAGCTCCTCCCCGACGGCGGCCTCCTCCAGGTCCCGGCCCATCACGTTCGGCTACGACGCCGCCAGCTACGCCAAGAACTTCGACGACGGCCGCTGCCCCGCGCCCTACGCCGTCGTCGCCGCCAGTGCCGGCGACAAGTCGGCCGGCCGCTGATCGAGTTTCGTCGCTAGCTCGATCTCCTGCTGTACTTTTTGCTTAATTAGTGCCCGCCGATGTGCGCCCATTCTGTGGTGTATTTTGCTTGCTTCTTTTCGTTTTCGGCTGCTAGCACATCATCGATGAACGATGATATCCCGATCGATCGGCGCTGTAATGCCGCACCAATGCCCAAGGCCCCCTACGTATTTTTGTAATCTGTACATAGAATGGAGATAACACGATTTGGATCGAGTTTTGCCAAATGCACTTTTGCTTTAGATACGTGACTCTTTCAAACGATGGGTTTGTATTTTGCACTTGCACGGATAACACAACGTAAGCCGCCATAGTAAAACAGTAGCACTAAATCTGTAAAATCGAGATCGTGATAGAAAATTGGAAACGGATCACATTAAAAAGGAACTATATATATTTTCTCCCTATATACCTATTCCAGTCAAGGAATAGAATGCTTTCCTTCCCCGAGGTTGCCTTCCTCTGCCACAAAAGCTGTAGAAACTTCCTTCCTTGTGACTTGTGAGATCTGGCTCCGATCGAGTACCGGAGCCTCGATCCCGCTGGATCCTGCTGCAAGGGCGTGTATCAGGAGCGACGTACGCGTAATAATTCGTAATTGAACCCTCACGTACGGCTACGCTAGCTCATGGGCACGTACGCGTGAGAGGCTGTAATCTATGTGGTCCGACGACCGCCAGAGCGGCTCCCTCAGTTAATGTCACCTTAGGCTTAGACCACTCGACTCGATCGCAGGGAGCATGCATGTGCCGGGCCTGAACCCTGAATGCTCTCACCAGCACTTTATGGAAATGGTGCATTCATACGTACTGACGAGCGATCGAGTAGTTGGTGTGGAGTGTACATCTCATATTGTGTGTCCTATGTGAGGGTGCGAGTTTTTCATGATCATTTTCACATTTCGGACCTCTTTGATTCGCAGGATAGGGAAAACGCGGGAATAGGAAAAATATAGGATTCAAATGTCATGCCTATTTCAATCATACAGGATTTCACACGCATCAAAGTTTGTTTGATTCGATCACAGGAAAATAAAAGGATTTAAAAAAAAAGGTATGAGTGGATGTTAGATTTTCCATAGAAACTAGTGCAAAAGATTTCTTAGAAAAAAAATCCTATGGGATTTAATCCTATGAATCAAACAGCCACCATAGGAAAATTTCAAATGATTTAGATTGTACAAAATTCGTATGCAAATACTTTAAATCAAATAGGCCCTTCATGCCCAGTTGGCCATTCAGCCGTAGAGAGGAATTCAAATGTTCAAAGATACGCGTACACGAATGACTATTCCACATAACAACCGTAATACTCTTGCGCAATCTTGTGTCGATATGCATGCATGCCTTGCATATCGAGTGGTTGGTGTGGAGTCTACATGTCATATTCGTGTGACGTATCCTATGTGAGCATGCGAGTTTGTCATGATCATTCTCACATTTTCCGGCCTCTTTGATTCGCAGGATAGGGAAAACACAGGAATAGGAAATCGGAATGTCATGCACACTTCAATCCTATAGGATTCCACATGCACCAAAGTTTGTTTGATTCGATCACACAGAAAAAGTAAAGAATTTTGAAAATGAGGTATGAGTGGATGTTAGATTTCCTATAGAAACTAGTGCAAAAGATTTCTTAGAAAAAAATTCTACTGGATTCCACATGCACAAAAGTTTGTTTGATTCGATCACATGAAAAGCATAAGATTTTGAAAAAGAGTCATGAATGGATGTTAGATTTCCTATGGAAACTAGTGCAAAATATTTCTTAGGGAAATTTTTTATGAGATTCAATCCTATGAATTAAACAGGACAGTAAAAAAAATGACCGTAAAAAAATCAAACAGCCACCATAGGAAAATTTTCAAACGATTTGGATACTACAAAATTTCTATACAAATCCTTTGAATCAAAGAGTCCCTTCATGTCCCGTTGGCCATTCAGCTGTAGAGAGGAATTCAAATGTTCAAAGATATGCTTGTAGCACAACAACGATTAAGACCTTCTAGATAGAAGAACGAACGACTATTCCACATAACAGCCGTAATACTCTTGCACAATCTTGTGCCGGTAGGTACCGGCTCCTGTAAGATTGCATTCGCCTTGCAAAGTATTCTGTGTTTGAAGCAGCGGTAGATGCAAAGATAGGTGGAGAATTTACGTGACGAATGGAAAATGTACGTATAGTTATGAAATAATTGCATTTACTTCAACGATGACTCCGTGGCCCAATGGATAAGGCGCTGGTCTACGAAACCAGAGATTTTGGGTTCGATCCCCAGCGGAGTCGTTTATTACATTTTTTTACCAAATTCATATCTTTTAAACAAGTCAGGCGAATTCTGCTTGGTTGTTAAGTGTTAACTAAACAGAACAAAATCAATAGGTGAAGGAGGCAGAGGACTCATACTGATTGCATAAGTTCTTTGTCAGAATTAACCAATAAATTGAGCATTTTTTATCCATCCTTATGCCGAATTCCCATCATACAAGTCAGGCGAATTCTACCTGGCTCTTAAACTAAACCGAAAAAAATCAATCAGTGAAGGAGGAAGAGGACCCATACTGATTGCATAAGTTCTTTGTCAGAATTAACCAATAAATTGAGCATTTTTTATTCATCCTTATACCGAATTCCCATCATACAAGTCAGGCGAATTCTACCTAGCTCTTAAACTAAACAGAAAAAAAAATCAATCAGTGAAGGAGGAAGAGGACCCATACTGATTGCATAAGTTCTTTGTCAGAATTAGCCGATAATCTTTGCATTTTGCGACCTTGCTCACTTGTGAGAATTACAGACCAACGGGTTGCAACATTTCAGTTCAGTTCCAGGGAGGAACATGACTACATGAGAACATGGATGTTACCGAGTGTCCAGATTTAAGCTCCGCAAGCTACATTCGAACTTGACGGTAGATGCATTTGCACATGAGTATATTGCATCTGACTATAAAGGATGGTACTTAAATGTGTTTATTAGCTCATATTATTATTACAAATCCGTTTGATCACTACTCGACTCTATGAATAATTCGATCACAGCCATAACGAAACATCTCAGGTTGACGGTAGATGCATTTGCACATGAGTATATTGCATCTGACTATAAAGGATGGTACTTAAATGTGTTTATTAGCTCATATTATTATTACAAATCCGTTTGATCACTACTCGACTCTATGAATAATTCGATCACAGCCATAACGAAACATCTCAGGTTGTAGGTGGTGCAAAAACCGATTAGAAAGAGCATTTCTAACGACCATTGGAACAGCCACACCATCCGTCTCTATGACTTTGTAGTTGGTGGTACTGCTGCTGTCGCTGTGTATAGGGATTTCAGCTGCCTGTGTATAAGCTTGCTGTCAGACACAGCTAGAAGTTCCATCCCATCTGACCACCATTGCTCCAGTCCATGCGCTTCCATAAACTTCTGTGGGACTTTCGACGACGTGACGAAGAGCTTCGCGACCACATCCCCAGCAACCTCGCTCGCCTTACAATGTTGCTGCTGCTGCTCGTCTGGTGCGCCGTCGGGTCCGGTGGAAGAGGGAGCGTTGTAGTGACAGCAGATGTAGTCACTGTTGTTTACGTACAAGTGTGGCACCCATTTCTTCTCTGCGCGTAGTCTCTTCTTGATGCTACCCTCCTCTTTTGCGCTCTCAAGCGATGCTTCTTCCTTTGATGGCAGACTTGCCTTTACTTTCTGCCACAGATAGCTGGCCTTCTCGCTCATGCTTCTTAGGCTCATGGCAAGTGAAACGGAAGGTGGATTGAACAGATGACAGTCGATGCAGATCCCTTGCTTGGCAAGATCTTTGCATACCTGAAGGGCAAACCCAGCTCCCAATGAGTGCCCAGCAACACAAACGTTTGCGCTCCCAAATCTATCAACTGCAGCCTTCAGTGCTTCTAAAGCGCCAGTGTATCTCACCGAACCTTTTAAGCTCTCCCAAACAAGGAAACGAAGATCGTCTTGCAGGTCTCTCTTGATTGTAGGTTTCTGCAGCAATGTTCCTCTGAGAGCTAGCACAGCCCTTGGTGCGCCGCTTGGTCTTATGAGGATATAATCAGCCAAAGCAGAAGCCCGATCCCACTCAAGGATGGCGCCGTATATAGAACCATCTCTCTCATCCACCAATGTCTGAGTGACCTTGTACTTGAAGGGCTTCCACCATTTTGGAGCAAGGCCATCCTCTTCTGCTTTCTGATCTTGCCTGTCTATTTCCAGAAGGTAGACTGCTTGAATGAAGCAAGCCATCACCATCCTTTTGTAATTTGGATCCTTCCTGCAAATCAGGGATTAGAAAAAAAGGTCACATATGCATCATATGGGTGTATCAAAGTAAAGTTGTTGTTTCAGAGTTCAGAGCCACATTTGTTGAAGTAGCACCTAACTAAAGTTACGAGAAAAGGAACATAAACCCTGTTTGAAATGGTCACTTCAACAATGGTATGCAGGCATTCAGGCCTCACATGGTTACAGTTTGCAATGATGATGTGTCTCCTATAGTCATATTCACCCCAAAACTTCAGACTTGTTAATTTCTAATATAATTTCCCCCCCAAAGTTCTGCAAGCTGGTGTCCCCTTCATGCCAACATATTCTTGACAGGAATACACGATCTATATTTCCTTAATTTACATTATTATGACACCTCTTCTCCCCAGATTAAGTTCATAATCTAGAAGAGTAATTTTTTTGCTATGGTCATTCCCCCGTTTATTCTGAAACTACGAAACATAATGATATATTACCAACAGTGAACACATGATAGTTGAGTTGTTATTTACCATGCATTAAAATACTAGAATCATTCTCCTCGAAGGCGCAAAATTAACCAGCACAGTTGGGCGGTAAAACACATAAATCTTGAAGCAAAGTCTAAGGCTTCATAACTTGCCATCAAAACTAGAGCCATACTGCTACACAAACAAAGCGCGTTAACATATAAACAAAGTTCAGAAGGTAATCCTTTACGGGATTGTCTTAACAAAATATTCCCATGAAGGGAGGATGTGTTGGGCTAAGGAAACTTAACAACCTGAGTTTCAAATTCCCTCTAAGAGCAATACTCGGCCCCTAAGAAAAGGTAGGAGCATGTGCAGGTCCATTGCGAGCGAAACAGAAAACAAAAATGGAGGGCAATCCTTTGTTTCTAGTCATGTAACCTTTACTTGGAGGAATAGTACAACTAGAGCAACCTACAGAAAAGTAGAGAAACGCAATGACCTTCATCCCAAGCACCGCAGTCCGCAAGTCACGAAATCGCCACACTATCCTTGAGCCTGGCTGAAATAATGGAATTTAACGTAGCCCCCCTGTATAAGGGAACAGACTGCAGGTAATTTCCATCTCCCCAAATAATGTACGTACATCATACCAAGTTGTACTGCAAATTGCAACTAGTACCTCCTAGCAAACTGAAAGACCAATAAAATCTGGTACTGTACCACATTTTAATCAACCAAAGCCGGCAAATTTGATCTCGACCGATAAGCATTGCAATTTGACGGCGCCTCCAAAGCCAATCTCCTTCCACATCTCAGCACAATCCAATGGCTCGTTCTCCAAATCGGCAAATCCCCGCAGGTTCGACTAATCCAGAGCACACGCCAAACTCGTATACCAGACACGCCACAATACACGGCGTTTCAATCCATCCCACAAAAGCAAAAGGAAACTGCAAGGCATGGAATTAAAGAGCGAGAGGGAAGGAAACAGTTACCAGCTCGATCTGATGATCTCCCTCCAGTTGGGCATCGGCAGGTTGCGCGGCCCGGACACGTGGAAGGCGTACGGGTGCCCCTCCACCTCGGCGTCCGCCGCCGCCACGACCACGGCCTCGCCGCCGCACCGTCCCCCGCCGCCCTCCATCACCACCACCATCCCCTGCTCCTCCTCCTCCTTAACCGCCTCAGCCCTCACCACCTCGTCCACGACCAAGTCCATCGCCATGGAGGCGCAGACCAACCCTCCCGGCCGGTCTTGCGGGGGCAGGCGTGGAGCGCGTGAGCGAATAATCGGCAACGGTCTGGCCGGCGTGGGCACGGGCGCGGGAGAGGACGAGAATGTCGTCGAGTGCGCGAAGGCGAGGATTCGTGGGGACCGGGGGAGCGTCGTCGCCGTCCTCGTGGGGGAAGGGCGAAGTATATCTGGGATCTCAGGGAGGGGGCAGCGCCCAACGGTCATGTTTGGAAAGGGTATCGCCAACTAGGGATTGAAGTGATGCTTTCCTTCTTCTTGTTGGTCTTCTCCCTCCCTCGCCTCCGCGGTTCCAGGTGTGATCTGAGGTTTTTTTTTTTTGACATGTGATCTGACTTCTGAGGGTTTTCACACCATGACACATATGTCATTTTTTTAGCTGATGACACCACCAAATGGATTTTATGATCAAACGATTTTCACCCAAGATTCCAGCAAGAAAATCTTAGGACAATCAAATTCCCCCAAAGATTCAAACAATATAGATGACAGCCCAACCTGAAGAATCTAAGTTAACAACAAAGATCGTACTCAAATAATCTAGGCCACAACAACAGATATGTTTCTTGTGACTGCAACTCAAGTGATATTGTCGTCGGAAATAATAATATCACCAAAGCATATGTGAGACCTACTTTACAGGAGTCGAGCCAATATATTAGACAACAAAGCCTAGGGCAAATGCATGGTCAGCAAGTCAAGAAAAACAAAAAAAAAAGTGTCAAAGATGAAACCCGCGAAGGAAAAGGCCCATTAGGTGTCGAAATAGATGGGCTAGTTCTCCATGGACTAGATCTCACTCTATCCTCAAAATTCCTTCTATACAAGTGGACCAAATTTTACCCTTGCACCCTTCCAAACTACCACCCACACCAAGTATAAATTTTATCTTTCACTAAGAACCCCTAGCCTATATATAGACATGGGCGAAAACTCATTCACATCTAACTCAGTTTAAAGAAGGGGAAATGACAACAACCTCAAGACTTGTTTGAGGAGCACTAGTCTGAGATTCGAAAAATCTTGTACCACTAAGACCAATGTCGTTGAGGAGAGTGATGGGGTCGCCCTTGGGAAGTCTTTCGCGAACCAGTTCGACAACCAAAACCCTCTTGATGTCTTCCTAATGCAGGAGTATGTTGTGCTCCGACGAGATGTCCGGATCTATTTAAAAAATATCACAATGCAATACTCCTGGGTACATACAGAAAACATGATGATGGATTAAAACGGTGTCTTCTTGGAGACAAAATCAACCGGTTAAGTCAATGCTGAAAACGGCATGGAGACAATCCACCAAAGATATTATGGAGCCGACTATATTAGGATTGGACGTTTTGAGATTGCCGGCGCCAGCCATATGATATGGTGCCGGTTGGGATAAGGCGAGGCGGCATAGTTGCAAATAGCAGCGCTGCTGGACGTTGGATCTAGATTGGAGGGCAGGCAACATGGTTGTTTGGTTGAGTTTTTTCTGACTTTTTTTACTATGGCTTATAAGTCACAAAAGCGTCTAAATAAGTGATTTTGGCTTTTTTATTGTATTATTGTTACACGATGGTATAATCCAAAATCTAAAATCATAGATACTTTTGTTACTTACAAGTTATAAAAGTCAAAAGAAAAAATTAAGTCTAATCAAACACCCTAAAGTCGCACCATGACTTTGTGGCTGTTCCATTCCATGACGGTGTGAAGGAGACGGTGGGGTGAGTCGAGCCCGGCCCACTTGAATCATGTCATGGACTCAATTGCGGCAATCTCGTACTTACTTGAGTCGGTACTCCTACTCCAAATAAAAGGAGGGAATTCAGAAACTTGCGAGGCACACAACACAATTGAGCCCGAGGCCTGCCTGCCTGAGGTCTCCAAGATCCACCGCCCTGACCCCAAACCCCAACCCGGATCCATCCACAACTCTCTCCTTCCTCCCCTCCCCTCCGCGATGCCACGCGCACCGATGGGCCGCACCGCCGCCGCCGCCGCCCCCACCAAGCGCAAGCGCCGCCGCCGCCCCAGCCGCAAGGGCGCGGCCTCCGACCTGCCCGACTACTTCTCCACCCTCCCCGACGACGTCCTGCTCGCCATCACCAGCCGCCTCCCGACCCGCCTCGCCGTCACCCTCTCCGTCCTCTCCCGCCGCTACCGCCACCTCCCGTCCATCTTCCCCCACCTCGACTCCGTCCTCTTCACCGAGGCCGGCCCCTCGGTCCCGCTGCCCGCCACCCCGCCGCGGCTCCTCCGCCGCCTCGACATCGCCCCGGCCAGGCACGTCAAGCCCTCCGACATCCGCCGCGTCATCCAGAGCGCCGCCGACCACGGCGTCTCCGAGCTCGCCGTGCGCCTGCGCCGCCGCGCGTGCCTGCCCAAGAACGTCTTCTCCGTCCGCTCCCTCACCGTGCTCGCGCTCGACACCTGCGGCGTCCCGCGCCTGTCCGCCGTCGCCTGCGCCCGCCTCCGGACGCTCAAGCTCTACCGCGTCTTCATCAACCAGGAGATCATTACCGCCACCCTCTCCGCCGCCACCGGGCTCGAGACGCTGGAGATGATGTACTGCACGGGCTTGAGCGGCGGATGCACGGTGGAGTCGTCGACGGTCAAGACCTTCCTGTTCAAGCCGGCTACGGAGCAGCGGGAGGTCACGCTCAGGGCCACGGGGCTCAGGACAATCACGCTCTACACGCGACCCAAGACGCAGAAGGTGCAGCTGGCGCCTTCGCCGAATGTCACGAAGGCGTACCTGCACCTCTCCAAGTTCCGAAACAAGATTGCCTTCGGAATGCGGCCATTCTTGGATGCTGCCGAGCGCCTATCTTGCCTCACTCTCAGGGGCTTTGCCATGACGGTGAGCTCTCTTGGATCCATCATACGATTTATTTGCCTTATTAGTTGCTGCTTGTGCAATGTTAATTTGTCTAGATCTGGAGTAGGTTGTCGTCCATGATACAAACACTAGTCATAATATGTGGAAGAATGTACTTAGTCATTACTGTGGTAGATCCAGTTGTCCAGAAAGAAGAGGCTGGGATGTAGCAAAAAAGTCATTCAACTGTGATAAGCCTGATTTTAGGAAGGACATAGTAGATCAACCCTAAAGACCTAAACTATTTAGTAGGATTGTCACTTCTGATAATTTTGTGGCTGCAGTTGAGGTAGTTATATTACTTAGTATGGCGAGTCACTGATTCATATAAATATGATAAAGAGCACTTAGGCATTAAGCTTATGTAGCAATTTGTAGGTTTTAGGAAAACAAGGATCCGTTTAAGTCAGAAGGTATCGAGTGGCTAAAGTCATACTTCTATTTCGATGTCGGTCTGGGTCTAACGTAAAGAATAACATGCATCATTTTACTATCTGATCTGCAGATTTGCTATCTCATCTTCATAGTTGTATCTCATTCTTTGTAGTTATTAGCTGATGAATATGAAGATACTACAAAGTTACCAATTACATTTCAAGACTTGAAGACATTATCAGTGAGCTTGGATTTCTCGCGCGAATCAGAAGTTGTTCTCCTGCTGAAGCTGCTTGGGAGCTGTCCTAACCTACAACAATTGAATGTTTCGGTATGCATCTTAACAGTTCTGGGTTTCGTCGAAAGGTTTTATTGTTAACACACTTCCTTTGATGCTAGGCTGCTGAACATAAAAAGAAAGATGCCGGCCTAAGTTTTGCTAAGCACAGGGAGATGCTGGCAAATGCATCGTGCCTAACCGGGAGCCTGACGCAGTTCAAGTTTCTTGGATTTAAGTCTGAAGAATGTCAGAAGGGACTCCTCATTTTCCTACTGAACCGAGCAAATAAGCTGAAGAAGGTTGCGGTGCAGTTTGCAGAGAGCGAAGAAGCTGTTGTGAGGTGGGCTTTACAAGCGAGGAAAGCCCCAATCGAGAAAAAATCTACTCTGTACAACCTCTGCTACTTGGAGTTGGAGTATCCCTGATAGTTTTTACACATAGGTAGCGAGGTTTCACATGTCTACGCTTTCCCTGTACATACATTTGTTTTTCCTCGACCTGTTGACATGACATGGGATTGTTGCAATCTTGAGTGGTTGCATTCTTTACATAGCTAGGTGAAACTTAGATGAGATCTATGAAAAAAAACAGAATATAGGATTCACTCTTCAGAAAGCCCTTCCTCAGTTGCTTTATTGCTTCTTGTATAATTCTCAACGGTTGGTATAATGTTACACACAGGTAGTATATGAGCAATCAAACAGGCATGTCACGCACCAAAACCATTATGTCTTGATCAGAATGGGGTGCTGCTGGCATATATGGCGATTACTGTGAAGATTTTGCATAGACCGTCTGCTCGTATTTGCCACTCCACCTGCATATTGGTGACTTTTTTTTTTTTTTTTTTTTTTGGGCACGTACCTGGGTATATTACTCAAGGATCAAAGTACATACAGAATACAACCAGATACGGACCCTTACAAAGATTAAAATTGCAACTAGGTCCTCTACAAATTCTCTAAACAGAGCAATCCGCCATTGCTTGCAACTCCGACGACAGGCCACCGGAGAGGAAGAAGAAGCGCAACAGCTGAGTCGCTGGCAAAGACCTATAGAGGAATCAACCTCGTTCAGATCGCCGCAATATCCACCCGACGCGAACACCGGGATCTTGCAGAAGGCGAGAAGAAGCATCGACGGAGCAACGCTCCGATCCCTGCCAGCCGTCGGGTCGCCGGCCACATCCAGCAAGCACACCCGCAATCGCGCAGCTCCAGGAACAGCAAAAACAGCACCAAGTGCCGCCACAAGCCCAACCACTCCTCCAAGAACCTCCTTCCTCCACCACGGTAGCAAGAAAGGAAATGAAGAAGCAGAAAAAAGCCGAGCTCAGATACCGAGTAGATCGTCGAGGATGCCGCAGAAACAAGGTCGCCCATCGCCTCCCTCCACTGAAGCTTGACGAGCCAACCCATCTCTGTCACCACGCACCAGGAGCCGCTCGAAAGCTCCGGCGTCCAGTACCTCACCCGATCGGCCGCACTTCCTCCAGATCGGGAGCAGAAACCAGCAGCCCAACCCCTCCCCTCACCTCCACGGTCGGCCGGAGGGACGAGCACACCCGCACACCACCAGATCTGAAGCGCAAGCCCAAAAGAGGACCGGCGCCTCCCCCTGCCACCACGGCCAGCCAGAGACGCCGCAACCCAGCACACCACCTCCACAGCCTTCCCGACGTCGCCGCCGGAACGGGGAACGAAGGGGGAGGACAAACTCCGACGCGACGACGCCACCGCCACCGTCTCGATGCCGCCGTCCGGAGACCCAAACCCTAACCTAAACCTAACTATATACACACACGACGAGAATCGGAGGCAAAGAGTAAACTATCTAGGGTAGATGTCTAAAACTCGAATTGTTGAGAAATATTTGCACTCAGTACCTGTTGGAATCATCAGATGGGACTTGGAGCTCATGCTCTGAGCTGAATGCTTTGAAAACACGGTCAACGTCTTCATTCTTCACCTCTTCAATGGTTGCAGGACTCCACTGTTGAGATAATAAAAGCCATTCAGAAGACAACTGAGTGAGGAAGAAAATGTAAATGTTGAGAGAGAGAGAGAGAGAGACCTTAGGGGCTGTTGAGAACAAAACGTCTTCCCTACGGAAGCGGAGAAGAGCAACTGTCTCCAGAAGCACCGACTTAGTTTTTCTCTACGTTTTTCATATGTACAATCGCTAGTAGCAACTGCCCTAACCGCTAGTTGGTAACTGCCTTGTAAACCGACATACTCCCTGTATAAATAGGCCTCTGGCCAGATCAATAAAGCAGTAGTTTTCATTCTATTCATTACACGTTATCAGCACTGCTCTCGGCAGAGCAACATCACGGGAAGGAAAAGAAGAACAGGGAAAGGTAAGATGGCAGGCTTTCACCTGCGTACCCTGGTTTCTGCTTTCTCTCGCTTCCTCCGGCGAGAGTCTCGAGGCCCCAGGTTTGCTCGACGCAGCATCCTTCACCGCCACGGTGCCGATTTCCGGCGCCATGGCCGCGGGGCTGGCATCCGTCGCCACGGCAACGGCAGTGGTTTTCGCCACCGCTCTGGACTGGGTAGCCATCGTCGCCCCTTAGTCTTGAACCGCCGTCACCACGGCGGCCGTCGCCACAGCCGCCCTCACTACGCTCCGGTGCTCGCCACTGGACAGGAGGCCCAGCATGTCGCCGCCGACGTCGCTGGACCATCTGCGCCATCACCACCGGCATTCTCCATCCCGCCGATGGACTGGCTTCTCGGCGGGATAGCGGCACTGTTCCTGGGCGAAGAGGATGGTTTCGACGCTGCACTGGTACCACCACCACCGGGGATCTTCCTCGACAACGGCCTGGACGCCGGTGTGGCCTTCTGCCCGGAGCACGGGTACGGACCATGCCCTGCCCGCAAAGGCATCGCCTTCTGCCCAATGCAGGGCTACGGATCGAGCCCTCCAACTCCGGCAACTCCATCACCGGATACCTATCTGGACCTCCCAACGCCAACGCCGAGCGACGAGGACCCGGAGCACTGCATGCCACCAGCCACCAGGCTACGGTCTGGTCCCGGAACTGGACTCGCCCGCGCCCTTCGCCTTTGACCTCAACATCAAGGTCGAGCCCGAGGAAGAGGAGGCATTCGCCGCAGCTCCGGCCTCGCCCCCGACTCCTCCTGCTCAGTTCCCCCAGCCGGCTGGGTCACCAACGGCGCCGCCCGAAGCTCGATGCTTCCTGCGCCGATTCGCGGCGTCCATGGCCTCCTGCCAGCCCGGCTTCCGCGCGGGCACATGGGAACCCGCTTCCCTTGGCTTCTCCAACGGCGCCGCGCACAGCACGCGATCCCCCGGCGGCTCCTTTGACGAAGATGAGCGCAGCGGGAGCGCCTCTCGACGCTGAGGCGGCCGAGCGGCCATGGGGGCCTCCGCCTGTGTGGGTAAAGGATTGGGGATTGAGACGTGGCTGGGATGGTCCTGGTCGTTCTCTCCTTATCCGATCGGCCGGCCAGGCTGGTCCTTTCTAGGCTGCCAAGGCCCATTTAATTACGTTGAAAAACGTGAAGTATTTGCTTAATAGCTCGTATACATGAGCACCTTAGCAGATCGGTCAACTAACGCTAGTACTAGTACAGTTCTAAGTACTTGTCATGTTTTAGACCATGTAGTTCTGCGGAATTACATAATGTACACAGTTGTTTGTGTATATTGATGTTTTAGACCATATTGTGTCTATAATAATTATATGTTCAATGTGTTTGCAATTTGCGCAATCCCTATAACATATACAAATGGTCCAATAATATTATTTTTTGCAATTGAGATTTATATTTCTTGCAAAATTATATGTCAATTCGCCATCAATTAAGTCCAAAAATACCTAAAAGGCACAAAGTTGACTTAATTTGAATTAAATTGATATGCAAATATTGTGAAGTGACTACCTCCAATTTATATATGGGATCACAAGGTAATGTGGCATCTACTGCATTATGTGCAGACTATCCACGATTATTGTGAGGTCTACATTTTGTCAAAATTGACATTATGACTACCTTCAACGTGCTCTACCATATATTTAAATTAAATCATAACATAAGGTACTAAGATCAAGGCGTCTACTGATTTTGATCAGATTATGCTTCTTAGTATTGTGAGACGGACTCCATAAAAATGGTGATATCTCCACGCGAGACGGACTCCATAAAAATGGTGATATCTCCACGCGAGACGGACTCCATAAAAATGGTGATATCTCCAAAGTGTTATGATAGATGTTTGAGGTATACACTAAACACAATTCAAGTGTTCACTTGAACTGACAATTTGCAAATCTTATTGTTATTACCATCACCCTATATTGTAAAGCACAATATATTGTATCAGCACTTTGATATCATTTAAGTTGTATGTGCTCTATATATATGATAAAGATTTTCACACGGAAAATTCTTTGACTCTATATATAGAATTATATGGGATTCAATCTGACGGAAGAGGAAATGCTCTTTGTGGACAATGCAACACAAACTCTATACATGGGAAAATATATATTCAAAACTCTCACTACGAGATAACATTATATTTTAATCGCTAGACGCGATGTTGTACCACAGTTACACTCCCTATGGGGTACTAAATTATTAATTGAGAATGTTTTATAGTATCCTGATTAATTAGTTCGTACCCTACAAGATGTAGAGATATCCGTTAGAATGGTTTCCATATCGAAACCCATGACAAAGAGGAGTATCTCCTTTTTACCAAAACAACGGATATGAAAAGCATTTAAATGCAGAATTCTCTCATTATCGTCAAGATTGCACTACACATACATTAAAACCGTAATCAATGTTGCGAACATGGTAATTTTTCAGAATGCCAATGCATTCCAAACTTGGCATGATCGCCTTGGTCATTCCAGCATAGGGATGATGCGAAAAATTATCAGCAATTCCATTAGTTAGGATTTAAATGATGCTAAATTCCCACAATCTTCGGAGTTTGTGGACACCTCGAACCATTGTGTGGACCTTTAAGATTTTCATGGTTATAAATGACACATCTTCACGATGGTCCCACGTGTGCCTATCATCCACACAAAAACCATGAATTCGACAAATAATGAGACAAGCTCATTATCTGAAAGGGCAACGCCGTTGAATTTTCCACACATGCCTTCAATGATTATTTCATGGCACTAGGGATTGAAGATCAGCACTCGGTCCCGTATATCCACACTCAAAATGGCTTGGTTGAATCTCTAATAAAGAGAGAATTAAGCTCATAGCGTATCTCTTACTAATGAACTAGCTGGGTGGCCCGCGCAATTGCGCGGCTAGCATTGATATAATTTTCTTTTATACTGATATGTGTAGCATTTTTCTTATGGATACTACTACCTACGTTCTGAAGTATTAATAATTTATATCTTTTTAAATCACACGCACATAGACATATTTTAGTTTGTCAATTAACTTTATTCAATTCGTACATGGTCCTCAAATATGCAAAACATTTTATAATTCAAAAAAGAAGGAGTATAATGATCAGTTTGTTGAGCTTCCAACTACTTGCATGCTCCAATCTTGGTGATAAACCATTTGTATATCTTAAAATGCAAAACCGGATTACCCTCATTGTTTAGGTTTCCAAGTTTTAGGCTACTAAGTTCTCTTATAAAACAAAGGACCATAACATTTTTTGTTGTTGTTTCAGATTCCAGCAATCAATTGTCATCTGAGTCATAACATCTCTAGTAGAATCATGCAATTTCATTTATGATTGAGAGTTACAAACCAAGATATATGAAAAAAAATACACAAAGGACAAATTAACCAATGTTAAAAAAAACATTATGGATGGATGAATAAACTTATGAACCAATCTATTAAGCTTTTTTTTTGTGTTTGTCCTTCAAACTCTTATTATCGTTCCTTCTCAATTAATCAAATTCTAATCATAAACAGAAACTAAATCAAAGCCTATATTTTGCACTATTTGTCTGCAGATTACCTGACATCATAAGTATGAAAGTGTGTAAACAAAATTTCTTTTCTCTGACATCCGTGCATAAATACAGAAGTAGATGCCACTGATATAACATGGTTAGGAAATCAAATGGGATCGTTAGCGGAGTTATTTTGAAATAACAGAACATCAAATATGTACACTAAGAACCGTTTAAATTAACAGTACATTCTGTTTACATATGTAGTCTATCTGTATAACAAATGTAAATCCATATTTCAGAGACCAGTTATATATGACTACGTTTCACTTAGGATTATCTCTATCATCTAGTCCAAGTCTTCAACTTCAGCCCCCGCATTGTTTCAACTACTGAGAGCACTTAATGGGGAAAAAATATTACCTTCAGGCTTCGACACATCTTCATATGTGATTGTTGTTCGACTCGCCATGACACACCTTGCAGGAAGAAATATTCCTAGATAAATAAGATAGTAACTCAATAATTATGAAGCAAAAGGAAATCTTTGTTTGACATTCGTGCTCTCCATCTGGTCCTTGCACGGATGCACATATTTTACCACACCTCCATCTTGAATACATCCTTGCAAGAGTTGTACTACCAATTCATGACCTCGTGCGAGCTACTATAGTGTTTCAGGCTAACATCGATGGTGGTAGAAGTTAGCTAATCTTATTTGGTGCCACAAAACTCAACGTTCAGCTACCACTGCGGTGTCCTATATATAGCTGGTGCCCAACCTTGATCAGTTTCTTGAGGCTAGCAAAAAACTAAATGAAGAAGCAGTACCATGGAGTATGCAGGCTGATATGAGCTAGCCATAGTTGCGCGCGTGCGTGTATGAGTAGATTAGGTTGCCTGTACGTACCTACTACATGAGTAGATAGATTGCAGAGGCAAGTATCGTTAGTAAATGGAGAGGGCCACCAGCGCTACTGTTGTCTGCACCTTGCAATTCACGGCGAGCTCATCCGAGACCAACGCCGGCGTTCAGCCCACCGCTCGCTGATAACGTACGGCATGCAGGCTGCCGTCTAGTCCCCTACATGCCTACGCGACCCTGGCCGGCGTGCAGTTTCGCCTCACGTTCTGCGGTACGCCCACTTCTGAAGCCAGCACCGCCACCTCAACGTCGTCTAGTCCGGCCGTCCGACGCCTGCTTCGAGTAGCTGTGCCTGGTCGCAGTGGGAGCAACCCAAATAGAGGCCGTCCAGTTCATGGTGTACGTCTCCGTCAAGGACGTCTAGTTTCATGCCGGCGTTCTGTGGACGAAACATAAAAAGTCAGTAAGCAGCAGCAGGCGACACAGCATGCGGCTTAAAGAGATTCAACTTGAACAGGTGTACGGCTGGGCCGATTCAGAAGGTGCTGATTATTCGGTGCCAGTTTCTCCACGAACCTGAAGCCGACGAACGTGCGACGGCCGGAGAGATTCGTCGTGTCTCCACTCTCCACCGTATCCGTATGTCGGACGACCGGAGAGAATCGTCGTGTCTCCTCCGTATCCTTCAAATCTACTCCGTATTTGCGCTGTTCTCCTGCAGTGTACACACTAATGTCATCCGATTATTTGGGAAAAGCTTGAGTTGATAGCGGCGGACAACATTACTAACGGGAGGAGGCCGGACGGAAGTCGGCGACGACCTCGATTAACATACAACAACGACGGTAACCACGCTCATCGCGGCTTCAACGCCGGGTCGATAACCGGAGACGGCGGAAAGTCCTCGACGGAGACATAATCAATGGAGTCGAGGAGATTTTGGTGCCGCAGATGGCTAGGTCGTTACTGCCACCCTCCATGCCGCCATTGCCTTCAGCATCGTAACCTTGCGAGGCAAGTGAAAATTGTGGCTTGGTATGTCATCGTGGCGGCTGAGACGGCGACATCAGGAAGATAAGCAGGACCTGCCATGCGATGCGCAATATGCTTGGCTTGTGCTAATCGTTTTGGATCTCTCCGTGTCCTTGTTTGATACTGTACGATTTTGCTCCAACTTCTTCTTTCTCCTTCCAAATTATCATAAATTAGTTTCCTATTCCAGTCCGAGCCGCACACGTTACTTTGCCACGCACGTTACTTTTGTAACTCAATCTGAGCCGTGCCTTGATTATTGTTTAATCTGGGCCATTGGTTATCCTGTGTTTTAAGTATATAATAGATTGCAAATACCAACCTTGCGTTGGAGTCATGCAAATTTACACCCCGCTGACATAATTCAATTGCAGTGGACTACATATCGTAGTACCTTCCCTCTAAAATTAGTACGTGCAAATCAAAAGTATTTCCCATCTGCGATAATTCGGTTACATACCGATATCACCACCACGGCATACATCAATGGCCCCTCACAGAAAATTCGGGATCTATGTGAGGAATAACTATATTTCCGTCAACTATAAATACCTCATGCCCCTGTCAGGGGGAGTTATTCAAGGCTAGTATGCTTAGTGAGGACAATTTCCAGGCATTAGGGGGAGATTTTAAGTACCAAAAAGAAAGCCAGGAAATCAATTGGAATGTTCAACACATTTCTGCCTCAAATTCACGTACTCAAGACACTGAACTTCGCGTTTAGAGAATCACTAATTTGCAACAGATTGCAAATAACCTGCCAAATCCATTTACTGGCTACAAATATATCGCAAAATCCTATAATCCTGCAACAAGTGTGCCCGAAAGAGTGGAGGTACCAACAAAAAAAACCACTCAACTCCTTGTTGAAAACAAGAGGGGGAGAAGTACAACCACATAGCAGGATTCTGCTTCTTGCAAGCAACAAAGGAAACTGAGGAATAAACCCTCAGAATCAGTAAATGCAAGTCAACTTCACGTTGATAGACACAAAATGGGTAGTATACACCCTGTGGGTGGAAAACCACCACAACCCAGCTCAATAGTGCACACAATGACTGGGATATCGGAATACCTAGACTCGACCGTATTGGGAAACCACGAAGGGTCATCAAGGGTAAACAAGATTTTCACAACTATATACATTCTGGACAACATATAATTAAAAGCCTACAACTGTCGACATACATTTCTCCAACCATGATTGCAAACAACCATTAGAATGATCCAGATCCAAAGACCATGGCCATGGCAGAGTTTGATACACACTCGTTTGGACTGGACTCAAATAAAGGATGCAATCCAATGAGAAATTGCCTCGCTCAATATAGGAAGGTATACACAAAAGAAATACCTACACCAGTTTTCGTCCAAAGAACGGAATGAGAACAACAAGGTGGTGATTCAATAGCAAGGCATGTAGCATAAGGGTTCACGCAGATACCCAAAATACATTCTCTAGATACAAGTGGAATCAATTTCCGATAACTTGTCTCAATGGCAGTACAAATCATCTATTTATGCAGTTGATAGATGTAGTGACCATATATTCATGTGTCACTTGATTCAGACATATAAGTTCCCATGGGAATCCCAATTTTGAATCCAAATACAAATCGCAACATGCATAGTGTAAATTCAATAAGTCACTACATGACTTACAATAGTCGGAACAAATTTGGTACAACCGACTTAGTGAGTTCCTTATACAAAAGGATACTCACACAATGATGATTGATCATATGTGTTCATCAATAAATACCCAATCGGGTATTCATCAAATCAGTGTACGTTGATGATTATAACATCACTTGCAACACACAAGATATCGATGAACCACATAATCATCTAGAGACGGAATCTTAGATGAAGGATGTAAGCAAAATATCAAACTTTGCTTTAGCTACAATTCGAGCACCTTCAGTTAAGAAATATGGTACATCATTTTGCCTATATCCAGAAATTATTAGAGGCATTCAAATATGGACAAGTCACATCCATCTAAACTCTATGGTTATTCAATCTCTAGACGTAGAGAAACATAGATTCATACCATGGAAGATGGAAAAGAGATGTTGAGACATAATGTTCCATATCTCAGTGTCATTGGACCTAACACTAGTGGACAGGAACAAGAGTATCTTTCGATATCTCCAAGGCACCAAATATCTTGACCTATTTGTTATTTCAAAGAAATCTAAAATTTAATATCATCGGATGCGCTGATACTAGCAACTTATATGATCCCCACAAAGCTATATCACACAAGGACTTCATGTACCTACATGGTGGGCTTGCCATTCCATTGATGTCGTCCAACAGACTCTAATGGCTACAACCACCTATCATTCTGAAATACAAGGCTTCATGTCGATATGTGGGGCTTTACGGAATGATAAACCCATATAACATTCATGTTGTATTGATTCTATTGAATCAGCAACTATTATCTACAACGATAATAATACTTGTGTTGCTCAAATGCAAATAGGTTATACAAAAGCAATATCACTAAGCATATTGCCTCTAGCTATATTGCAAGCATCAGGGGGAGTCTCTTCCTGAATTATAAACTACTCAAACATTATATTACACTCTTTTTCCCTTTATGAGTTTACTCTCATGGTTCTCATCAAGGTTTTTAATGAGGTAATATCAACACAAGAATATATGTCATACCTCCTATTTTCCCCACCAGGGTTTTTAATGGATGTATACAAGACCTATCAATTGTCCTCTAAACTTACCAATGAGTTTTATCCTTTCGAGGTTTTCTCATATAAGTTATCAAAGAGACAATGAACAATATATGTTGTGACATTTTCTCCTTACTTTTCCCACTGGGTTTTAAAGGAGTTTTAACAACATATCAAATACTATTCTCCTCACATTTTTCCCAAAGGGTTTTTGGGGGAGAAATAATCAACTTCAAATAACATATGTCATACTTTCTATTTTCCCACTGGGTTTTTAAGGCAAGTATACAAGACATATTTATTGTTCTCTAAACTCGCTATGGTTTCCCCTTTTTAAGGTTTTTCCATATGAGTTATCAAAGAGACAATAACCATCATATGTTGCATCATTTTCTCCTTATTTTCCCATCGGGTTTAAAGGAGTTTTAGCAACATATCCTACACAATACTCTCTTCATATTTTTCCCACAGGGTTTTTGGAAGAGTTATTCAACATAATATATGCTTTTGATCAAAGACTAAATATTCTCAAGATTATACAAGGAGTACAAGATACAAGAGAAGCAGCTCTGTACAAGGGGGAGTGTTGAGAACAAAACGTCTTCCCTACGGAAGCGGAGAAGAGCAACTGTCTCCAGAAGCACCGACTTAGTTTTTCTCTACGTTTTTCATATGTACAATCGCTAGTAGCAACTGCCCTAACCGCTAGTTGGTAACTGCCTTGTAAACCGACATACTCCCTGTATAAATAGGCCTCTGGCCAGATCAATAAAGCAGTAGTTTTCATTCTATTCATTACAGGGGCATTATCTTTGTCAATGCTCAGAGCTCTAATACCCTGCCACGAAACCCAACAAAAATTGGTAAACATGCAATAAAAGATTCATTCAAATTGAGACATTTTTTATTCGTCGGATGGTCACAATACCTCGTAGACATCACCATTGACTACAGAACGGAGGATGTTCATTGTTAGTCTGAATTCCTTCTTCAAACATTCAGCAAGGCTCTGCTTCCGACCTTCTCTAACCTGCAAAGTTGAAAAGAAATCATAAAGACGACAACTTGCCTTCTGCAAACAACTATCCCAACCGTGACATCGTAAAATATATTCCAAAACACAGTATTTTGCACAAAGGTAAGTGTCAACATTCCACAATAAGCAAATGAAAAGGTTGGCGGTGTAAACACATCAAGCCAACAAACAATAAGAAAATTATACACAATTCATAGATGGTTCAAGAAATTATACCGATCGCAGTGTGATCTTCAATGCAGTTGGACACGATCTTCTCATACTCTTTAGGACTGGAGCTATCCATTGGTTTCCATCAATGCTGACTTCTGATTCCTAAATCAAATAAATACTGGTTTAAGATATGCATATGGAACATTCATCTCATTAGGCGGCAGTGGTTTCTGGTTTGTACATGACTTAATTTTAGAAGGGTGATTGAGATAAATTGATCTTAGAGGAAAGAATACCACTAAGTGTATCGTTTCTGGCCTCCTGCTGTGTAGGTGAACCACAGAACCAGCATAAACCAATGATAAAATTCTCCTAGAGTTAAACGGCCAGGTGTTAAGTGAATAAATCAGACTTTTTAGTGTTCAAAAGTTTCAATATCATATGAAGATGTGAGAAATTCGCCAAAGCAGAAAGTCAATGCTCCAAAAGGGTTCTTCTGATATGTAATAAGTAGAATGTAGAACAAGCAATAGCTGATTGATAGGTGCTGAACAACATATAAAGGAAATTGACAGATTGCATTTTTCAGAGAAGCAGTAATGTAAAGATTTTGCAGCATAAGAAGCCTTACAAGTAATTTCAGGATCTCCTTAACAGTCTCGGCTGAGAAACATTTGTCGATAATCGGAAGCCTATCAAAGATTGACACCCCAGTGTCAGCTTGTTTCTAATAAAATTGAATGATTACTACCATACTGATTAAGGAACTCTTTTAAATGAGTAAAACCGGATTATATTCAACAAATAAGAGGATGGTTATATTTCTCAAGAATAATCATCCTTAACTTGTTTAAAATGCTCTCTTGATCAATTTGAACATCCATAGAGAATTCCTCAATGACAGCTCGGATTGCAGACTCATCGCCTGTGTTCAAATTCAGTAGATGTCTTTCTAGCTCTTCCAATTTCTGTCATACATATCACAATCTAGTAAAAAACTACAAACAACACTATATAAGCAAGTAACATTGGTTAGTCAAGCTACAGGTAGAGAATATCAGATATTTGTGCTTGCAATCAAGTACAGAAATAATGCAAACAAGCTATACATGCAAAATGCTTCAGTTAGAAGCCTTACTTCAGAAAGGGCAAAATGAGTAGCAAGACCGGCAGCAATCATTTCTTTTGCATTCAGTCTAGCACCGGTCAGAGCCAGGTACTCCCCTAAAAGTGAAGCAAGAAGATAATAAGCTGATTGTAACTCATATAGTGCTACGTGATGCATCATATCGCCATATTGCTCTAATTTATGTTTATTGGCCATGACCAATTTTTCTCATTCCTAAATGTATTCGTACAATTGTCCCAAAAGAACTATGACCCTGCAAGTGAGCCATTCAAATTATTCACTAGGGGTCTATGAACATAAAATGCAATTAAATGCTTACCTAAATATCCAGGAAGGCGAGAATGGATATAAGAAAAACTACAATCTGTGTGTAGTCCAACACTTGCCTCAGGGGTGGCAAAAACCTACGCAAACAGAGATAATTCTTAGAGAAACTCCAAAAAATATATTTTACCACAGTGGAGGGTTACTAAAGTAATCGATTGGATAACTGGATCTTGTTTAAGAAATGCACAAGTATTGTTCTGTATCAAATATTCACATGCTTTTTATAGGAAAACTGATCAACTGAAAAGCATCAAAGTTTACTTTGATATATGATCATTAGACTATTAAGAAAGTAATAAATGTAGACAATATTTTAGAAATCTATAACCGAATTCATAACGATAAACCATAAGTGTAGCATAAAAAAGTGACTAGTGTCTTATACTGTTTTCTCAGTGACGACTGCAAATTTCAGCGGAGCAACCAAGGCTGCCCCTCCACCCATCGCAAGTCCATTAACAAGAGCCACCTGCATGAACGTGCAACCATATATTTTCAGAATAGAACTTTCCAGCAATGCAAACAATGTTCCTCAAACATGTTACGAGTATATCACCGTGGTTTTCTTATATGTATGAATGTGATAGCAGAGCCAGTACATCCTATACACAACCTCGAGGCAGGAATCATCTGCAAAGGAGTTATATTAAAATCTCCAAACACCCATGCTTTCTTACATGCGAAGGTACATCCAGAAATACAAAAATTGAGTGCATGTTGTATAACTGCTGTACATTGACAATCGCACCTGATCTCCCTTCATAGAACATCTTTAGGTCCCCGCCAGCAGAAAATGCGCGTCCAGCTCCCTGTTATCATCAAAATCACATTGATGCATCAGCAGAAAATTGCTGAATATCAAGAACTAATATCATGGAATATTGGCAAGTCTGCTTAGATTCGTCTGTCCAGGGACAGAGGATCACGCACCTTGAAGATGACCAGCTTGGCGTCATCATCTTTCTCCCATTTCTCCAACAACTGGGCTAGGATATAGACCTATAAGCAGAACAACGGAACACAAACAAACAATCGTAACTCGTTCTTAGCAATCCATCACCGGGCTGCAAAACCATTTCTAACCAAACTGCTCCCGAGCCAAAGAACTCGCGAAGGAAGGGAATAGAGCGCACCACTCTATCGGAGATGCCGTTCAGCTGGCGCGGGCGGTTGAGGGTGACCACCCTCGCGCCGTTGATCTCCTGCCCGAGCACGACCTGCGCAAAGGGTTTGGTTCCCGCGTCCCCTTCGGTGAGTTGATCAAATCGCGACGGAAAAGAGAAGCCAAGAATCGTACTGAAGCATTACCTCATCGGGATTCGCTTCTTCCTGAGCCATGAGGAGTCGGGAGGTGGGGATTTCTTACTTCTTAGGTGCGTACTGGCTCGCGAGTTGAGGCCGATGCGGCGATGCCCAATTGGGGTTGGTGAAGGGAGACCATGGGTGCGGGAGGGAAGAAGTAGGCTAGGGAAGGAGTGGGTAGGTGCCGCCGGGAGTGGAAGGTGAGTGTCGCAGGTTGGGGTAGGTGCGACGCGGCGTCGGATGGTACGACTGGGGAGTGGGGACTGACTAGTGAGCTAGCTGGGTGGTTGAAGTGAACGTTCAGTCCGCAGGCTTGGTTCGACGCTAACTGAACGTGGAAAATATTAACTTCGTTCCAGAATATAAAATATTTTGAATATTTCAATGTGGATTTTATATGGACTGAAATGATTGAATAGACACATTGAAACGTGTTTACATACATACGACGTAAAAAAGATAAACCATCTTAATAATTTAGAAGTGAGGGAGTACTTTTTAACAAATGATATTGATGTCTCTGTTAGCATTTCATATGAGCTTGTTGCCATAACAGTGTAACACATACGAGGGCCGAAAAGTCATTTGGACTCCCTAGTAGAAGTGATCTTTTTATTTATAAATTTCAAAAGCTAAATTTAGAATAAAAATTTTGGGTGTACTCAAAGATGCATCCTCAAAGAATGAAAGATGCATCATCAAAGATGCAAAAACCACAATGTAACTTATTTATATTATTGGCTACATAATGAAAGGACAACTTTCATATCCTTTGTGTGTTTTATGTGTTAGGCAACAACACTAGGAACAATCTAATGTGATGTCAAGTGATGCAGGATTTATTAGATAATTTTACATAATGCATCAAGTATTGAAAAAGGTTTCAGCGCGAAGAACCTTCTCCAGCCTGCCAGTTTTCTATGGCCGGCAGTACCGGACCCTGGCCGGCAGTACCGCCAGGCGTGAAGGCGGCAGTACCGAGCCGTGGCGCTCGGTAGTGCTAAGTTAGCCCATAGGCTTCTGGACTTGGCTATGTTTTCGTCGGTACTGCCGGAGGAGCCCGGTACTGCCGATCAGACAACACTACCGCCCCACCCTGCTCGGTACTACCGCCTGTGGACTTTCTGTGTGGCAGGGATTCGAAGATAATGTTTGACTGATGTTGACTTGGCTGGCCGGTACTACCGGATGGAGCCCGGTACTATCGGGCACCACGTTTTTCCTGTCCAACGGTCAGTTCAAGTGGAGGGCGTATTTAAGGACACTTCTTCTCCAAAGAAGCTAAGCTTCAGATTTTCTCTCTCCCCTCCATTGACCAAAAGCTTAAAGAACTAGATCTCCCAATCCCTCCATCCAAACTCGTTGATCCTTGGAGGATTGAAGGAGAAGGCCAAGATCTACATCTTCACCAAGCAGATTTGCACTTCCCCCTCATTCACTTGAGGGATTTGAGCCTAGGGTTTCCACTAGGAAAACCTAAGCATCTTGTTGTACTTACTTGCTTGTTACTTTTGTGTAGCAGGTGTTGTGATGCTTGGGAGCCCCCAATCCTTTTGTGTGTTGAGCCTCAAGTTTGTTGTAAGGGCTCCGGATTCCGCCTTGAAGGATTCCGATAGTGTAAGGTGAACCGAGCTTTTGGGCATGGTTCATCGGAGAATAGGGTGAGACCATTTGTGACGTCTTGAGTTTGAAACTCACACCCCTCCAACGAGACGTACTCCCCTAAAAAGGAGGAACTCGGGAATACATCCTTGTCTCCGCGTGGTTCCCGTTTGGTTACTCCTTACTCGATAGCTCTACTTGTATCTTGCTTAGTCTTGTGTTAACTTGTCATATAGGTAAATTCACCGTAGTTGCATATCTAGAGAATTTACCTTTGTGTCAAGCCTAAATTCGAAAAAAGCTAAAAATTGAGTAGCACCTAGTCACGCCCCCCCCCCCCCCCCCTAGGTGGCCATACCGATCATTTCAATTGGTATCAGAGACTCGACTCTTTATTTGGGCTTAACCGCCTAAGAGAAGTATGGCCATTGACGAGCATGGAAATGATATTCCCGAGCACCCCATCGAGTCCACTTCGGTTTCCACAGAGGACTTCAATTCCATGAAGAGCTCTATGGAAACTAAAATGGACAAGTTGCAAGAGATGATCTTGAAACTCATGGAGGCGAAGGATATCTCATCTCCTCCCACTCCTCTTTCTTCGGAGATACCTAAGAAACCCGAGGAGGAAGAGGTTGATGGGAAGAAGGGGGTTCACAAAGATAAAATTGACTCCCCAATTAAACCGGCTAATGGTTCGGGAGAATATGGGAGAGTTCCTTTTCCATACTCTCCCGACCTACCTATCCATCATCCTCCTATACACCTAAGGGGAAACCCACCTAAGCTAAATGCATCTTTGTTTACTAAATGACAATCTTCTATGAGATCTTATGTGAACAGTGCATCTATCGAGCTTTGGAGGATCATTGAGGAAGGATACCTAGCCATGGATGAATCCAACAAGACAAGAAGGGAGGTGGTTGATGGTCAACTAAATGCCACCGCTCTTGATTTGATCCGAGATGCAGTGGGTGATGATGACTTGTCTCACATCGAACATTGCACCACCGCTAAAGAAGCTTGGAAGTGTCTCATTGAAGTGTTCGTTGGAAATGATAGCATGAGGAGAAACCGATTTGAGAAGATGAACAACAAGGCCGATGGGTTCTTCATGGAAGATGGAGAAGACCACGAGCAAATGTATCGAAGACTCAAGGCCCTTGCCAATGCCTATAGAGATCTTTGTGCGCCCCATGTGAATGATGCTTGGATCAAGAGGAAGTATGTGAATGCTCTCTTGCCCTTTGAAACGGCCGACTTGAAGAGTCTCCAAGGAAGGCACAACTTTCCACAATTGACCTCCAATGAAGTAATGCAAGAGATGCAATCTTTCAAAGTTCAACCCAAAATTGCACAAGACTCTCGTGCTTGAGCTATTGGAATGCAACAAGGAGCTACTCTTGCTTTGAAGGCCAAGGTAGTGGAACACAATGAAGATCAAGATTGTGAATATGTGTCCTTCACGGACCCCGAAGAACTCAAGATCGCTCCTAGAGACTATGTGGCTCTTGCGGCAAGAACTTTTTGGAAGAACCCATCCAAAGCTAAAGCTCAAGTGGAGCAAAAGTTCAAATCAAGTGGTTAGAAGGAGGGCAACCCAAAAATGAAGACTTGCTTCAATTGCCAAGATAGATATCACTATGTTGCCGAGTGTCCGTATGATAACCGTGAAGAACATGGAGGAAGTCTCATTCTCAAAAATGCCTCAAAGTCCCCTAGCAAGAAACCTTTATTCAAGAAGAACTTTCCCAACAAGAAGTCACCTTCAATAATGGTGTTGGTGACAAGAGAGGAGTACATGTCCGGGGATGAAGAAGACGAAGAAGAAACCACAAGTGAAGTTGCCGCTATTGCCATTGCTTCATCAACATCACCTTCTCTTTTTGAATCCCCCAATGAGAACATTCCCATCCAATCCGCCAAGTGTCTCATGGCCAAGGCCACCGAGGTATCTTCTTCTTCCACTCCCAAGACTAAGAATGAAATTGATGATCTTATTAGTCTTAGAATAAAGGAAGAAAATGTTGCTTTGGATCGTTTCATGACTAACTTGCAAGGTGAAGCCAAGACACGCTTTGAGGCTCTTATGAGCGATTATGGGATGACACAAGATCTTCTTGAGGAGAAGGAGAGACTTGAAAGAGAATATGCTAATGACATTGCCGCTCTCACCGTGGCTCTTGAAGAAGAGCATGAACTTCGTGTCTCTCTTCAAGAGAAACTTGAAAATCTTGATGAGTCACAAAATGCAATTTTTTCTAAACTCATTAAAGAACATGACCATGCTATTGCAAAATATAAGCTTTACGAGAAAGAAAGGGTTGAATTTGGTGTTGGTCATGATAGACTAACCGAGGAGCTAGAGAAGCTCACCAAGGCTCACAAGGCCTTGGAGAGTGAACACTCTATCCTCACCAAGTCTTTTGAACAACTTCAAATTCAATCATCTAAAACCAATGTTCCTAGTTCCTCTACTACTTCTTGTGATCATGCAAATGTCATTGAGGTAAATGCTAAGTTGAAAGGCGAACTTGCCAAGGCCTCTAGTTCCCAAAGCAAGCCTCTTGATGATCTTTTGCAAATGCAAAAGCCACACATTGGGAAAGAGGGTCTTGGTTATGTTGCCAAGAAGAAGAAGAACAAGAAGAAGGCCAAGCCCGCACAAGTAAAGAAGTCTACCATTGCGAGTGGTGATGCTACAAGGAGCAAAACCACTCGTAATGACTTTGCGGGAATTGCTAACCCTCACTATATTCTTTATGTTGATTATTATGGTGATGTTTATGCAAAATATGATGGCCCCTATGATGGATATGTTGCTAGAGCTATTTGGGTTCCTAAGACCCTTGTTGCTAACCACAGAGGACCCATTGCAAGATGGGTACCTAAAACCAAGCAATGATTTCTTGTAGGACTATGCTTCCGTAGGGTCGAAATGGGTGATTGATAGTGGATGCACAAGTCATATGACCAGAAGCAAGGAGCTCATGACGGAGTTGAGACCAAATTCAAATCACTCAACCGTCACATTTGGAGATAAATCTAAAGCGGAGTGGAGATAAGTCTTCACAAGGGTGGCCACATTCTTGGACTAAAAGAGAATGTTTCTTTTTCTAGAGATCATCTTTGTAGGGCTTGTGTTGAAGAAAGATGCATGATTCTCCCCACCCAAGCAAGACCATCATTTCATCAACAAGGATATTGGAACTTCTTCATGTTGATCTTTTTGGTGCTATGCCTCAACCTAGTCTTGGTGGGAAGAAGTATTGTTTGGTGATTGTTGATGACTATTCAAGATTTACATGGGTTTATTTCTTCAAGTCGAAGAGTGAGACCCAACAAGCCGTCATCAACTTCTCCAATGAAGTGCAACGCCAACACAATGTTCCTATATTGGCCATTAGAAAATGGCTCCGAGTTCAAGAACTACACTCTAAATGAGTTTCTTAGTGAAGAGGGAATTCGACATCAATATTCCGTTGCGTATACCCCTCAACAAAATGGTGTAGCCGAGAAGAAGAACCGGACCCTTATGGATATGGCAAGGTCTATGTTTTCGGAGTTCAAGACTCCTCTTTTCTTGTGGGCCGAGGCCATCTCCACGGCGTGTCACTCATCAAACCGGCTCTACTTCCACACGGGAAAGAAGTTCACTCCATATGAGATGCTTACCGGCAACAAGCCCAATATTTCCTACTACCGGGTGTTCGGTTGTAAGTGTTTCTATAAAATTAAAGGTGTTCGTTTATCTAAATTTGAGTCTAAGGCTTTAGAGGGTTCTTTTGTTGGTTACGGTGCCGAATCCCACACTTATAGAATCTATGACAAGTCCTTCCGGATTGTTGTAGAATCTTGTAGTGTTGAGTTCGATGAGAATGACGGCTCCCAAGTGGCGCAATTTCATGTTCGTGACGTAAATGATGAGGAACCTCAAGATGCAATAAGGCGGATGGGCGTGGGATTCTTTCGCCCAATCGAGATCCACCATGAGGCGCCCCAAGAAGGAACAAACTCCACCCATGTGGAGCATACATCATCACAAGTGGAGCTCGCACCATCCGGTGGAGCAATTGATGCACCTAGCCAATAACAAGTTCAAGACCCTCCTCATGTTGATCAAGTTGCTATGCAAGAACCAAGTTCTCCAATTGTTGATGCTAGCCATGATCAAGACCAAGGTCCATCCTCTCCTTCTAGTGATGAAGGCGTGCACATTGAAGACCAAGGTCATCATACCGTCCATCCTCTCCTTCCTCATCATACCGGTCAAGACGAGGACTCAAATGATCAAGAGATACCTCCTAGCTCCTATGAGGATATCGAAGCCCGTCGTCGTGAAAGAAATGCCAAGATTATGGAAAGAAGACAACATTTGTTGGAAAATATTATTGGTGACTTGAAGAGCAAGGTCGTGACAAGAAGACAATGTGCAAACTTTAGTGAACATCAAGCTCACATCTCCATGGTGAAACCAAAAAAAGTCTTTGAAGCTATTGAAGATCTGGATTGGTTGAATGCAATGCATGAAGAGCTCAACAACTTCAAGCGCAACAATGTGTGGAAGCTAGTTGAGAAGCCAAAGGAGTGCCGCAATGTTATAGGCACTAAGTGGATATTCAAGAACAAGCAAGATGAACATGGCATGGTGGTGAGGAACAAGGCAATATTGGTGGCTCAAGGGTACTCTCAAGTTGAAGGCATTGATTTTGGAGAGACCTATGCCCCCGTGGCTCGCCTTGAGTCCATTCGTATCCTCCTTGCATATGCATCTCATCATAATTTTATCTTGCAACAAATGGATGTGAAAAGTGCTTTTCTAAATGGTCCACTTAAAGAGTTAGTATATGTTAAGCAACCACCGGGTTTTGAGGATCCTAAACTCCCTAACCATGTCTACAAGCTCAATAAGGCACTCTATGGACTTAAACAAGCTCCACATGCGTGGTATGAGCACCTTAGAGAGCTTCTAGTAGACCGTGGATTTGAGGTTGGGCAAATCGATCCCACTCTCTTTACCAAGAGAGTAAAAGGGGAGCTTTTCATATGCCAAGTCTACGTGGACGATATTATCTTTGGCTCAACTAACAAAGCTTTCAATGATGAATTTTCAAAGCTTATGACCGATAGGTTTGAGATGTCCATGATGGGAGAGTTGAAGTTCTTCCTTGGTTTTGAGATCAAGCAATTGAAGGGAGGGACTTTCATCTCTCAAACCAAATATATCCAAGACATGCTCAAGAGGTTTGATATGGTTGGTGTTAAGGAGAAGCGTACCCCAATGGACACCAAGGTTCATCTACAACTTAATCCAAAGGGTATAGATGCCGACTAAAAGGTATACCGTTCCATGATTGGCTCTTTGTTGTATATTTGTGCATCTAGACCCAATATTGTGTTGAGTGTAGGGGTGTGTGCAAGGTATCAAGCCGCTCCAAAAGGATCCTTCGATATTTGATTCATACCCCAAAGTTTGGTTTGTGGTACCCCAAGGACAAGGTTTTCTCTCTTCATGGGTACATGGACTCGGATTGGGCCGGTGATCATGATGATAGGAAGTCAACTTCCGAGGCTTGCCAATTTCTTGGTGGTTCCTTGGTGAGTTGGCCTTCCAAGAAGCAAAATTGTATATCTCTCTCCACCGCCGAAGCCGAGTATATGGCGGCCGCTAGTGCGTGCACCCAATTGTTATGGATGAGGCAAACTTTAAAAGAATACGGTGTCAATTGTGACAAAGTGCCTCTTTTGTGTGATAATGAAAGTGCTATCAAGATTGCTCACAACCCGGTGCAACAATCAAGAACCAAGCATACTGAGATTCATCATCATTTCATTCGAGATCATGTTGCCCGTGGTGATATTGAGCTAGGCCATGTTCCCACAAGAGATCAACTTGCCGATATTTTCACGAAGCCTCTTGATGAAGCAAGATTCACTTATTTGAGGAATGAGCTAAATATCGTGGATTCAAGCAGCTTGGCTTGACTATTTTGCATACACACCTATGTCTTGACTATTTATTGTGTTTAGGTGTAGGCATGGACATAGGGGGAGTGCGGTCCTAATACATTGGACTATCCCTCCCCCATTATGCCGACATCAAGAAATCATTTGCTTCTCTATTTTCATTTCATGAAATTGTGAGCTTAAATGACGAGTGTTGGTTGTGAACCCAACATATATCTTCGCGGTATCACGCCATAAACTCATACATGGTGGCCTAGGCCACCGCCCCCTTCTTTGTGAAGAGTTAGATTTATTTGGATTTAATGGTTTTATTTGGGTTTTCTAGACCCCTAGCTTTCTTTTGGGAGAAACACTTGGAATTGGCCTTTTATTTTGATTTTTGCAATTTCCAAGTATGTATCCCACTTATTCAGTGACTTTGTCTATTGAAAGTTCATGAGCCCTCATGTGTGGTTTTGGTAATTAATGACAATCTCTATGGACTAATGGTTGCATTGAGCTATCTTTGTAGGGCTTGTCCATTGACAATGCTTGAACACCATGTGTTGGTATCAAGATTGAAAGAAGAAGATAAAGGGATGACCAAATTAATATTCAAAGCCATCATATATATTAAGACAAGAAGATGAAGTGCAAGTTCAAGAGAAGCATATCGAAGAAATCCTATGCTTGAATCATGTCACCCATTTGGATATATTGGTCAAGTGAAGATGTGCCTTATAGAGGCTCTCCCATATTGGTGTATGGGGGAGCGATATGTGAGTCTTCACCAAGCAAAGCGCAATCAAGAAAGGTGGTCTACTTGAAGAGATCAAGATCGTCATCACCTAGCTCAAGTGGAATGTGTAAGGCAAAGGTATAATCTTGATAGGGTTTCTATTTTACCGGTCTCATGGTATTAGTGGGAGACCGAGTTATATGATAGAAGGCGTACTATCAAGAGGGCTCTCAAGTGAGTAACTTGATCGCATCTTTGTGGAGAGCTCAAACCTTTGCATACTTGGCATATCATCTATCTTGGTTCTTATTTGGCTTTTATCCATGTGAGAATTTAGAACTTGTGTTCATATCCATACCTAGCTCTAGTTCATCAAAAACGGATTTCATTTGCATTTCTTGTTGCGTTTTTTATGTTGGAGGTTTTACCGGTTTGTCTTTTCTAAGAGAGGTCAAACTCTCTCCTTGTGGCTTCCTCCTCACATGATGGACTATGATGTTTCTCTGCATGATCTTGAAGAGCTCTTCATTGCGATTCAAACGAGCCCAAGATCATCGAAATAAGAGTCCGGATGAAAAAGTTATTGCAGTTCTCGTTTTGATGTTTCTGTTAGTTTTCAGAAAACCGGATATTCCGATTTTGTACCGGAATATCCGACCCGCTCGATGCGAAAACGGCTAAGGACTCATTTTCTTTCTCTCGGGTGTCAATCAGAATATCCTATCCAACTTGGATCGGATAATCCTATCAGTCGGAATATCCTATCCAACTTGGATCGGATAATCCCATAGTCGGAATATCCTATCCAACTTGAATCGGATAATCCTATTTTCTCTGGCTGCAACTACTCTTTTTTCGTGGGACCTATAAAAGGCCCCCTTCTTTCCCAAAGTGTGTAGAGCTTCCAAGCACAAAATTACCCCCATTGTTGACCTCTTGAAGCTTTGATTTCTCTCTATTCCTCCATGATTATTGCCTCAAATTAGAGGGAAAAGAGAGAGGAGATCTAGATCCACATTTCTACCAATCCATCTCTCTTCTAAGTGAGGGGAACCCTTTGGATCTAGATCTTGGAGTTCCATTTGTTGAGTTCTTCTTTGTTCTTCCTCTCTTCTCCCCCCATAAGCATTAGTTGCTTTTGGTGGGATTTGAGAGTGAAGGATTTGAGCACTTGTGCTCTTGCCATTGCTTTGTGCATCGGTTTGTGCTCTCCACGAGGATTCGTGGAAGTTGAAAGTTTCTGAGCTTGTTACTCTTGGGTCTTTGAACCCTAGACGCCTTTGTGGTGGTTGAGACCTCTTGTGGTCACTTTTAGCTGTTCGGGAGCCCCCAATTTAGTTGTGGGTGTGTGTGCCCCGGATCGTTGTTGTAAAGGCTCTGGATTCCGCCTTGAAGGATTCTGATAGTTGAAGGTGAACCAAACCTTTGTGGTGCGGTTCATCGGAGAAGAAGGTGAAGCCTATGTGGCTGTTGAGTCATTGTGCTGACTCACACCTCTCCAACGAGACGTACTCCCCTAAAAAGGAGGAAATCGGGAATACATCCTGGTCTTCGCGTGCCTCGGTTATTTCTATACCCGGGCTATTTACTTATGCACTTTACTTTGTGATAGCCTTCATGCTTGAAGTATTTTTTATATTGCTATCACCTTGTTGCTTGTCTTGCTTAGCATAAGTTGTTGGTGCACATAAGTGAGCCTAGTTTATTTAGGTTGTTGGCTTGTTAATTTAAACACCTAGTTTTATTCCGCAATTATCAAGCCTACACCGGAAGAGTTTTAATCGCCTATTCACCCCCGCTCTAGGCGACATCCTTGTCCTTTCAATTGGTATCAGAGCCTGGGCTCTCTTTTTGGGCTTTACCGCCTAGAGAGTAAAGATATCGCTTAGAGAATTAGTGCACGATCACACTCTTATATTCGATGGCACAAATTATGATGTTTGGAAAATTCGCATGCTTAATCTTTTTAGGGTCATGGGTCCAAATTATATCAAGAGTATTGTAGATATGGGTTTTTCTCCTCCAATGGATTCCCAAGAATTATCTATAGAGGATGAGGAAAACTCTTATCTCGATACTCTAGTATCTAATGGTCTTATATGTGTTTTGAGCGATGTAATTCTTGCATCAATCATGCCTTTTCGGAACGCTCATGAGCTATGGACCAAGCTTCAAGATAAATATGAAGTGTCCAACATTATTGAGAATGATTGTTCTCCTTCCACCTCCGGCCGTGACGAGTTCACAACTTTTTCCACTTCACCAACATGTGATTTGTCACAAGGTAATGACATGGTGAGTGGTGATAGAAATTGCAATGTTCTATCTTTGGACTTAAACACTTCTAGCACTCCAAATGTCTTACATGCTAGTGTTGATAGTCCTTGCATATCATGTAATAGTTGTTTAACTAAATCTCATGATGATATGCTTCATTTGTCTTGTTGCCATGAAAACAATACTTCCATATCCTCTATTTCTTGTGTGGCTAACAATGTAGAAGAATCCCAACATTTGTTGGAACAAGACATGGATCTCAATGGAGCTTCAAGTATTCTCCCATCATCTCCCTCCGGTTCTCACTTGTGCCTTATGGCTAGAGATTCGGAGGTATCTCCTACCTCGAATCCCATTATATCTTCTAATGGTGAGGGTGAGGATTTATATGGAGAACATTTTGATGTTGAAGCCTTAACAAAGAAGGGTGAGATGGTATTTGGTGCTCTCCCCAAAGGTAGCAAAGCTATCCCTCCTCTATGTGAAATCATTGCTTATGATATTAAGAGTAGGGAAATCATTGAGGGTTTGGAAACTCAAATTGATGAGAGATATAAAATTGAGAGAGAGGATCTATTGAAAAAGCATCCTTAGAAAATGATCTTGATGAAGAACAAGAGCTTCGAGTGTCTCTTGAGGAGAAACTTGAATCTCTTGATGAAACAAATGATCTTATTATTGCTAAAATCATTAAGGAAAGAGATCATGCTATTGCTAAATATAAAGTGCTTAAAAAGGAAAATTGAATTTGGTGTTGGCAATGCTAGACTAATTGAGGACATAGAGAGACTTGACAAAGCCCACAAGGCTTTAGAAAGTGAACACTCTCTCCTTATCAAGTCTCATGATCAACTCCAAACTCAACTATCTAAAAATGATGAGCTTGCCAAGTTGTCTTCTTCCATTTCTAATATTGATGATGCTTGTGCTACTAACTCCATTTCTCGTGAAGCATCTATTTTGAAGGAGAATGTTGAGCTAAGGGCTCAACTTGAGTTGCTAACTAGCAAGTATAGGAAATTGGAAGAAAGTCATGAAAAGCTCTCTAGCTCTAATGAGATCTTCTAGCATCCTATGCTAAGCTAAAGTTAGCTCATGAGGCTATTATGTCAAAGGTAACATCTTGTGAGCCTCATGTGGACAATGGCACAACTTCTCTCACAATGCTTTATTGCCATGTGCTAGTCCTAGTAATTCTACATCACATATATTGCTAAATCTTGTGATGAATTACTTCCTTGCCTTGTTGCTCTAACAATGAAGCTCTACTTCCTCTAGTGTTTGTGTTGATACTAACCATGTAGAGGAATTAAAGAGCTCAAGGCCCAAGTCACTTCTTTGAAGAAAGACTTGGAAAAGCGTCATGTTGGGAGGTCCACACTTGACAATGTGTTGAGTGTTCAAAGACGCCCCAATGACAAGAGTGGACTTGGATTCAACTCCAATAACAAGAACAAGTCCAAGCCTATCAAGAAGAACAAGGGCCAAGAACAAGTCAAGGATTCGGCCAAGATTGTTTGCTTCAAGTGCAAAGTTGAAGGGCACCATGTTAGATCTTGCCCTTTGAAGAAGAAGCCTCTTAGTGAGAAGCAACAAGGGAAGCGGCCTCAAGTTCAAACTCAAGTTCCTCAAGTTGAAGAACGGCCTCTTCCCAAGAAGAATCAAGCTACCTCCTCAAGTCAAGATTCAACTAAGAAGAAAGGAGGAAGCAATGTTGCTACATATGCCGTGAGAAGGGCCACTTTGCTTCTTCATGCACTAATGGTACCTTATCCAACCCCATTATAATTGATGATGTTTATTCTCTTCGGAAGGATAAGGTTGGCAATGTGTTTGCCAAATATGTTGGTACTCAAAGTGGTGTCAAGAAAAGCACCATTTGGGTTGCCAAGCCTATTGTGACTAACCTCTTAGGACCCAACTTGGTTGGGGACCAACAAGCTAAAACTTGATCAATAGGTGTTGTTGGAGGGCATTGGAGACTTGGCTACATCATGAAGAATTAAGGGATCTTCATCAATTATATTCTCTCAAGCCAAGTCATTTGGATTATATTGTTCTATCTCATATCCAATGTTCCTCCTTGCGGTAACTTTTATTTAAATCATATATACATTGAAAGTTGCTTGCACCCTTGCATGTGTTAGGTTTTGTACCTTGCTAGTGTTTGTATGTGTTGTGCTCTCTACTTACTTATCTTGAGTAATCAAGTATGTGTATGTTGGTTTGCACACCATTTACTTGTGTTGAGCCTTATTGCTTTTATTTGATATCTTATCTTGTTGGCTCTTTTTGAGAGATTAATGGACTATCCTATTTTGGGGGAGTGATATGCTTCGTGCACTTCACAATCCTAAAAATGTGTATACATGAGGAATACCACTTAGTGTTGATATATTAATATTATCTACTCTCTATGTGGTATGTCATTCTCATGAGAAATTCAAATTCTATAATGTCCATTAATTATCTCTAGTTGGTTTTGCTTGCCTCTTTAAGAAAAATTGGATTATCACATTATGGGGGAGTAATAAGCTTTGTGCATATTACAAACCTAGAAAATGTGAACATGTGAGGTATTGCCACCTAGAATTGATATTCTTCATTATCTTATTCCTATGTGGCATGTTGCTCAAACAAGTTCCATATTTGCTTAAATGTTTTTTTTCTCTCACTCTTTTGGATCTTGTTTGTGATGGACATTCTTGGTATGGTTTTCCCCAAATATGTTCGCATATATCTTTTGGGAAACCGATTGCTTCAAGCTACTCTTTGTAGTTGCTTTGCATGATCGCGTGAATTTGAAGCTATCAAGAATATCTATCTATCTAAGCATGGCTTTAAATTCTATCCTTTGCCATATGCTTATTTGTTGTGAATTGGTCTTAATATCATTCCTATATACCACCGAGAAATATCTCTATATACTCCTTGTCCATGACAAGTGATACTCATAATTGTGGTGGAATTTGTAGACCATCTTCACTTTGGCTCTTGCTTTGAATTGCCTTTTTTATTGCCAAGGATTTGTTTTCTAACTCCTTTGTCTTCCTTGTATCTTTTGGATCTTGTGCTCTACTCAAAATTTGTTTTGTGCTTTCTTGAGTTAGGAAAAGCAATGATCCCATCTTGTGCATTTACATTCAAAGTCATACTTCTAGATAATGCACTATTCTTGGGGAAGCTATCCTACATTGAGTAGAACACATTCTTTAAATTGGTATTGATCTTATTGCTTTCTTGAACATGACTAGTGTTTGAATAATATATATGGAGAGTGATGATCCCATTTGTGTGCATTTTGTATTCAAATGCAAGATCATAAATAATGCACAAATCTTGGGGGAGCAATCCTATATGCTTTTGAACATTAGTTGTCTTCAATTGGTATTTGATCCCGATGACGTGTCTCTTTGGAAGACAAACATTTTCGTCTTGGTACTTTGTGCCATCATGAAAAGTGTAGAGGGTTTGGTTTATTCCTTGATGATATTTTCATCAATTGGTATCTTACTTTCATTTGGCATCTTTTCAAAGTGGTATCTTCAATCATGTGTTGATTTGGGCTTTTGATATAATTTGGACAATTCTTTTCTTGTCACACTTGTGTGTGCTTTCTTGGTTTAATTGGTGTTTTGTCCAAATTGTATCTCGTTTGGTTCTTGAAAGTCTTGTGCATGCATATTTACTATATATATCTTATGGCATGCTTACTTTCGTTGATCCAATATATAGGATAAACTCCATCAAATCCTAAATGGCTAAGATGTGCATGAAATTCAATTTCATATCAATATGCACATATTTATGTGGAGTTTGTCCTATGTATTGTAGTTGCTCTAACTACTTTGGACCCAATGAGTTTGGGTACCATTTTGTACTTGAATTTGTTTTAGGTACATTGGAGATGCATTGGAAGCTTGTCTCATTTACAAGGAAGGTGTTATCACCATGTGCTTATTGGAGCCAAGCTCGGATGATCGTGAACTCTTATCTTCTACATCACCAATGCTATCTCGGTAACAAGTATCTACCTCATGCATACTTTCTAGCTTTCAACCTTGTGTAGGTTGTTCTTGGCATGAATCTCTTTTGTTGCAATTGATGTGGTTCTTGCAAAGTTCTTATCAAACATCTTTATTGCAAATGTGAGCAAGCCGGGATGATTACATATCAAGGGAATATATATAATCATTTTATGATTCACCAATCCCAAATATGTTAATCTAGCATCTTCTCAAAGTCTCTCATGTGCAATATTGATGAATTTGCAAAATCATTTGCCCTTTGTGATACTTGTTATCTTTCTCGGAGCATCCCATCTATCATTTTTCCCTTGTGGATTTTTGATGCTATGATGAGATTGTGTTGGAAGTTCATCTATATCCTTTAAGATAAAATTGAGCTTTGTGCTATGCTTTTAAGCAAAGATCTTATTGGTATATATATGACTTCCACTTGGATATCATGTTCTTCACCGTAGTATCTATTTTGTGTGTGCATGTTTCTTTGTGGACTTATATCTTCATGATTGATGTCTACTTAGAAACTTATACACATGAGAGTAGTTACATCTTTAATTGGTATTCCAATCCTTTAGTGACCACCTTTTTTTCGTTTGATTCTTTGGTGGTTTCTAAAAGGCACAAGCTTTGTTTTTCACTTGGTATTTTTTTGCATCTTAATAAGCTTGTGGATCTAGTTGCTACATCTTCTTTGGGTTGTGTTTATGGAAAGACATGATATGCACTATGTGCCTCTTATGTTGAAAGACTATGATAATGCTATTGCTTATCATTGCATTAGTCTCCTAAAATGTCTCTCCATGTCACACCCATCTCTTTTCGGTTGAGCAAGTCTTTATTTGTCACTTCTTGTTCTTGTTGCTCAACATTTTTGTTGCAAGTTGTTTTGCTTCTTTTCTATCTTTATGCCTTCTTGCACTTGTTTGTGTTCAACATCATCTAAGAGGGAGTGAGGATTCCATGTTGTGCACTCCATAATGAAATGCAAATCCTACTTTGTGCACGTACCTTGGGGAGCTCTCTCTTGATTGTTTAGAACACTTGGTTGATTTTATCATAATATCTTCTTGTGTCCAATTGTTTTTTTCGGATCCTTTGATTGCTTGCCTCTTTTGTTGAGGTATATATTTTTTCTTTGCTATTTAGTTGCAATCTTTGGATTCTCAATATAGTTTGATTTTCTCCTATTATTGATCAATGCATATGTCTATTTGATTCTACTCATTTTTATGAGAAAATTTAAACTCATGGAGGAAATCTCACTATGTTGGCCTTCCAAAACTTTTTGCCCATTTCGATAATTGTTGTCAATGGGGGAGAAGTTTTGGAGGGTTTATGGAATTCGGCTTCGTACTTTGATAGGTTCTTAAGTATTTGCCTTTCTTGCCTTTGCATTTGTTGCTTGGTTTTGTATATAGTGGAAACTCCACCACTGGTAATAGTTGACAATATATGCAATGAATTCATGTTCATACACACGTGCATAGATTGTGGGGGAGTTTACACTATATATGTGGTTGGACTAACATCACATACTTTCGTAGTATTTAATGTTAGTGCAACCACTCTTTGTTAGTTAAATTCCATATTATAAACCCTCTCAAAAGAGATTGTCATCAATTACCAAAATGGGGGAGATTGAAAGTGCATGAGCCCTCATGTGTAGTTTTGGTAATTAATGACAATCTCTATGGACTAATGGTTGCATTGAGCTATCCTTGTAGGGCTTGTCCATTGGCAATGCTTGAACACCATGTGTTGGTATCAAGATTGAAAGAAGAAGATAAAGTGATAACCAAAGTAATATTTAAAGCCATCATATATATTAAGAGAAGAAGATGAAGTGCAAGTTCAAGAGAAGCATATCGAAGAAATCCTATGCTTGAATCTTGTCACCCATTTGGATATATTGGTCAAGTGAAGATGTGCCTTATAGAGGCTCTCCCATATTGGTGTATGGGGAAGCGATATGTGAGTCTTCACCAAGCAAAGCGCAATCAAAAAAGGTGGTCCACTTGAAGAGATCAAGATCGTCATCATCTAGCTAAAGTGGAATGCGCAAGACAAAGGTATGATCTTGATAGAGTTTCTATTTTACCGGTCTCATGGTGTTAGTAGGAGACCGGGTTATAGGATAGAAGACGTACTATCAAGAGGGCTCTCAAGTGAGTAACTTGATCGCATCTTTGTGGAGAGCTCAAACCTTTGTATACTTAGCATATCATCTTTCTTAGTTCTTATTTGGCTTTTATCCATGTGAGAATTTAGAGCTTGTGTTCATATCCATACCAATCTCTATTTCATCAAAAACAGATTTCATTTGCATATCTTGTTGCGTTTTTGATGTTGGAGGTTTTACCGGTTTGTCTTTTCTAAGAAAGGTTAAACTCTCTCCTTGTGGCTTCCTCTTCACATGATGGACTATGATGTTTCTCTGCATGATCTTGATGATCTCTTCGTTGCGATTCCAACGAGCCCAAGATCATCGAAATCGGAGTCCGGATGAAAAAGTTATTGCAGTTCTCGTTTTGATGTTTCTGTTAGTTTTCAGAAAACCGGATATTCCGATTTTGTACCGGAATATCCGACCCGCTCGATGCGAAAACGGCTAAGGACTCATTTTGTTTCTCTCGGGGGTCAATCAGAATATCCTATCCAACTTGGATCGGATAATCCTATCAGTCGGAATATCCTATCCAACTTGGATCGGATAATCCCATAGTCGGAATATCCTAGCCAACTTGAATCGGATAATCCTATTTTCTCTCGCTGCAACTACTCTTTTTTCGTGGGACCTATAAAAGGCCCCCTTCTTCCCCAAAGTGTGTAGAGCTTCCAAGCACGAAATTGCCCCCCATTGTTGACCTCTTGAACCTTTGATTTCTCTCTATTCCTCCATGATTCTTGCCTCAAATTAGAGGGAAAAGAGAGAGGAGATCTAGATCCACATTTCTACCAATCCATCTCTCCTCTAAGTGAGGGGAACCCTTTGGATCTAGATCTTGGAGTTCCATTTGTTGAGTTCTTCTTTGTTCTTCCTCTCTTCTCCCCCCATAAGCATTTGTTGCTTTTTGTGGGATTTGAGAATGAAGGATTTGAGCACCTGTGCTCTTGCCATTGCTTTGTGCATCGATTTGTGCTCTCCACGAGGATTCGTGGAAGTTAAAAGTTTGTGAGCTTGTTACTCTTGGGTCTTTGGACCCTAGACGCCTTTGTGGTGGTTGAGACCTCTTGTGGTCACTTGTAGCTGTCCGGGAGCCCCCAATTCAGTTGTGGGTGTGTGTGCCCCGGATCGTTGTTGTAAAGGCTCTGGATTCCGCCTTGAAGGATTCTGATAGTTGAAGGTGAACCAAACCTTTGTGGTGCGGTTCATCGGAGAAGAAGGTGAAACCTTTGTGGCTGTTGAGTCATTGTGTTGACTCACACCTCTCCAATGAGACGTACTCCCCTAAAAAGGAGGAACTCGGGAATACATCCTGGTCTTCGCGTGCCTCGGTTATTTCTATACCCGAGCTCTTTACTTATGCACTTTACTTTGTGATAGCCTTCGTGCTTGAAGTATTTTATATTGCTATCACCTTGTTGCTTGTTTTGCTTAGCATAAGTTGTTGGTGCACATAGGTGAGCTTAGTTTATTTAGGTTGTTGGCTTGTTAATTTAAACATCTAGTTTTATTTCGCAATTATCAAGCCTACACCAGAAAAGTTTTAATCGCCTATTCACCCTCCCTCTAGGCGACATCCTTGTCCTTTCAATTGGTATCAGAGCCTGGGCTCTCTTTTTTGGCTTTACCGCCTAGAGAGTAAAGATGTCGCTTAGAGAATTAGTGCACGATCACACTCTTATATTCGATGGCACAAATTATGATATTTGGAAAATTCGCATGCTTAATCTTTTTAGGATCATGGGTCCTAATTATATCAAGAGTATTGTAGATATAGGTTTTTCTCCTCCAATGGATTCCCAAGAATTATCTGTAGAGGATGAGGAAAACTCTTATCTCGATATTCTAGTATCTAATGGTCTTATATGTGTTTTGAGCGATGTAGTTCTTGCATCAATCATACCTTTTCGGAACGCTCATGAGCTATGGACCAAGCTTCAAGATAAATATGAAGTGTCCAACATTATTGAGAATGATTGTTCTCCTTCCACCTCCGGCCGTGACGAGTTCACAACTTTTTCCACTTCACCAACATGTGATTTGTCACAAGGTAATGATATGGTGAGTGGTGATAGAAATTGCAATGTTCTATCTTTGGACTTAAACACTTCTAGCACTCCAAATGTCTTACATGCTAGTGTTGATAGTCCTTGCATATCATGTAATAGTTGTTTAACTAAATCTCATGATGATATGCTTCATTTGTCTTGTTGCCATGAAAACAATACTTCCATATCCTCTATTTCTTGTGTGGCTAACAATGTAGAGGAATCCCAACATTTGTTGGAACAAGACATGGATCTCAATGGAGATTCAAGTATTCTCCCATCATCTCCCTCCGGTTCTCACTTGTGCCTTATGGCTAAGATTCGGAGGTATCTCCTACCTCAAATCCCATTATATCTTCTAATGGTGAGGGTGAGGATTTATATGGAGAACATTTTGATGTTGAAGCCTTAACAAAGAAGGGTGAGATGGTATTTGGTGCTCTCCCCAAAGGTAGCAAAGCTATCCCTCCTCTATGTGAAATCATTGCTTATGCTATTAAGAGTAGGGAAATCATTGAGGGTTTGGAAACTCAAATTGATGAGAGATATAAAATTGAGAGAGAGGATGCTATTGAAAAAGCATCCTTAGAAAATGATCTTGATGAAGAACAAGAGCTTCGAGTGTCTCTTGAGGAGAAACTTGAATCTCTTGATGAAACAAATGATCTTATTATTGCTAAAATCATTAAGGAAAGAGATCATGCTATTGCTAAATATAAAGTGCTTAAAAAGGAAAAAGTTGAATTTGGTGTTGGCAATGCTAGACTAATTGAGGACATAGAGAGACTTGACAAAGCCCACAAGGCTTTAGAAAGTGAACACTCTCTCCTTATCAAGTCTCATGATCAACTCCAAACTCAACTATCTAAAAATGATGAGCTTGCCAAGTTGTGTTCTTCCATTTCTAATATTGATGATGCTTGTGCTACTAACTCCATTTCTCGTGAAGCATCTATTTTGAAGGAGAATGTTGAGCTAAGGTCTCAACTTGAGTTGCTAACTAGCAAGTATAGTAAATTGGAAGAAAGTCATGAAAAGCTCTCTAGCTCTAATGAGGATCTTCTAGCATCCTATGCTAAGCTAAAGTTAGCTCATGAGGCTATTATGTCAAAGGTAACATCTTGTGAGCCTCATGTGGACAATGGCACAACTTCCTCTCACAATGCTTTATTGCCATGTGCTAGTCCTAGTAATTCTACATCACATACTATTGCTAAATCTTGTGATGAATTACCTTCCTTGCCTTGTTGCTCTAACAATGAAACATCTACTTCCTCTAGTGTTTGTGTTGATACTAACCATGTAGAGGAATTAAAAGAGCTCAAGCCCCAAGTCACTTCTTTGAAGAAAGACTTGGAAAAGCGTCATGTTGGGAGGTCCACACTTGACAATGTGTTGAGTGTTCAAAGACGTCCCAATGACAAGAGTGGACTTGGATTCAACTCCAACAACAAGAACAAGTCCAAGCCTATCAAGAAGAACAAGGGCCAAGAACAAGTCAAGGATTCGGCCAAGATTGTTTGCTTCAAGTGCAAAGTTGAAGGGCACCATGTTAGATCGTGCCCTTTGAAGAAGAAGCCTCTTAGTGAGAAGCAACAAGGGAAGCGGCCTCAAGTTCAAACTCAAGTTCCTCATGTTGAAGATCGACCACTTCCCAAGAAGAATCAAGCTATTCCTCCTCAAGTTGAGATTTCAACTAAGAAGAAAGGAGGAAGCAAATGTTGCTACATATGCCGTGAGAAGGGCCACTTTGCTTCTTCATGCACTAATGGTACCTTATCCAACCCCATTATAATTGATGATGTTTATTCTCTTCGGAAGGATAAGGTTGGCAATGTGTTTGCCAAATATGTTGGTGCTCAAAGTGGTGTCAAGAAAAGCACCATTTGGGTTGCCAAGCCTATTGTGACTAACCTCTTAGGACCCAACTTGGTTGGGGACCAACAAGCTAAAACTTGATCAATAGGTGTTGTTGGAGGGCATTGGAGGCTTGGCTACATCATGAAGAATTAAGGGATCTTCATCAATTATATTCTCTCAAGCCAAGTCATTTGGGTTATATTGTTCTATCTCTTTTCAATGTTCCTCCTTGCGGTAACTTTTATTTAAATCATATATACATTGAAAGTTGCTTGCACCCTTGCATGTGTTAGGTTTTGTACCTTGCTAGTGTTTGTATGTGTTGTGCTCTCTACTTACTTATCTTGAGTAATCAAGAATGTGTATGTTGGTTTGCACACTATTTACTTGTGTTGAGCCTTATTGCTTTTATTTGATATCTTATCTTGTTGGCTCTCTTTTTGAGAGATTAATGGACTATCCTATTTTGGGGGAGTGATATGCTTCGTGCACTTCACAATCCTAAAAATGTGTATACATGAGGAATACCACTTAGTGTTGATATATTAATATTATCTACTCTCTATGTGGTATATCATTCTCATGAGAAATTCAAATTCTAATGTCCATTAATTATCTCTTGTTGTTTTTGCTTGCCTCTTCTTAAGAAAAATTGGATTATCACATTATGGGGGAGTAATAAGCTTTGTACATATTATCAGTCGGAATATCCTATCCAACTTGGATCGGATAATCCTATAGTCGGAATATCCTATCCAAATTGAATCGGATAATCCTATTTTCTCTGGCTGCAACGACTCTTTTTTCGTGGGACCTATAAAAGGCACCCTTCTTCCCCAAAGTGTGTAGAGCTTCCAAGCATGAAATTGCCCCCCATTGTTGACCTCTTGAAGCTTTGATTTCTCTCTATTCCTCCATGATTCTTGCCTCAAAAGAGGGAAAAGAGAGAGGAGATCTAGATCCACATTTCAACCAATCCATCTCTCCTCTAAGTGAGGGGAACCCTTTGGATCTAGATCTTGAGCTCCATTTGTTGAGTTTTTCTTTGTTCTTCCTCTCTTCTCCCCCCATAAGCATTAGTTGCTTTTGGTGGGATTTGAGAGTGAAGGATTTGAGCACTTGTGCTCTTGCCATTGCTTTGTGCATCGGTTTGTGCTCTCCACGAGGATTCGTGGAAGTTGAAAGTTTGTGAGCTTGTTACTCTTGGGTCTTTGGACTCTAGACGCCTTTGTGGTGGTTGAGACCTCTTGTGGTCGCTTGTAGCTGTTCGGGAGCCCCCAATTCAGTTGTGGGTGTGTGTGCCCCGGATCGTTGTTGTAAAGGCTCCAGATTCCGCCTTGAAGGATTCCGATAGTTGAAGGTAAACCAAGCCTTTGTGGTGCGGTTCATCAGAGAAGAAGGTGAAGCCTTTGTGGCTGTTGAGTCATTGTGTTGACTCACACCTCTCCAACGAGACGTACTCCCCTAAAAAGGAGGAACTCGAGAATACATCCTGGTCTTCGCGTGCCTCGGTTATTTCTATACCCGGGCTATTTACTTATGCACTTTACTTTGTGATAGCCTTCATGCTTGAAGTATTTTTTATATTGCTATCACCTTGTTGCTTGTCTTGCTTAGCATAAGTTGTTGGTGCACATAAGTGAGCCTAGTTTATTTAGGTTGTTGGCTTGTTAATTTAAACACCTAGTTTTATTCTGCAATTATCAAGCCTAAACCAGAAAAAAATCGCCTATTCACCCTCCCCCCCCTCTAGGCGACATCCCTGTCCTTTCAATCCTAAGCCATGATCTTACCCCATAAAACATTCCTCTATCTTGCACAAGTTCTAAATCTGATTTCCTAGAGTTGAGAAGGAGGTCCAGGTAGTACTACCGGGCTAGGGCCGGTACTACCGCATGTACAATCGAAGCAGTTTCCAAAAACTGCTAGAATTGTACGCGCGGTACTACCGCCCCCGAGCCCCCGGTACTACCGGGTGTGCGGGTTTCGCCCAGATAAGTCAACCGTGCGGGGTGAGGGGTTATTCCCCATCCCGCACGCGTTGCTCCTCTTACCGCCGCCTCCTCTGCTCCGGCCGTCGCCTCCGACCGCCGGATTCCGTGGTTCCCGGCCAGATATTCTCCGTGGGAGTGATCCCCACTTCGATCTCCTCCAATGGCCTCCGGTATTTGCCTCAATCTTGCCCTATTTGTTTCTAGTTTGTGAAACCTAGGCGTTCTTGAGGACAATGACCGATAGCTCCGATTTCTTTGGTTAAAACTTGGTAGGATCGTCGTGTTAGGCTTGGGAACTCGTGGCATTGTTGATTTGTGTAGTCTTTTGGTCAAATTTACCGTCTATTTTGGATCCCCTCGGGTGAGCCAATTTCGTACGGTCGGTACTACCGGGCCGAGCCCGGTACTACCGCCTGTAGTAATTTTTTACCATCAATACACTCTTCAACAGTGTTTGTCCTTCTTTTCCTAGAACTTGTGCACTTATCTCTTTCTCTGCCCTATCTTTCTTCTATTCACAGGTGTCCGTGGTGGTGGTTCGGGCAAGGATACCGTGTACACCCGCTCAAGCAAGAAAGCAAAAGTTGTTTAGAATGAGATTGAGGAGGATTTCTTGGCAGAAGAAGAGGTTTTGCCAAGGCAAACTACCACTAGAACTCGAGGAGGTGGTTCCAAGCGCAAGGCTACCACCAAGAAATCTGAGGTTAAACCACTTCATCTTTGGAAGCCCGATGAGTATCAAAAACTTAGAGAGGAAAATCCGTATGATGAGGAGAGAGCTATTCACGTATCCAATCCTCACTTCCACACAAATGATCAAGAGAATATATACAAGGAGATTTATCTTTACAAGGATTACTCGGTCACTCCCAACACACCATTGATATTGAGTTCATGAAGATGCCCGAGCATGATGGATATTTTGATGAGACACTTGCTATGTGTAAGGAGTTTGGGTTGATTCCACTCATGAAGTTCTACCAACCATACATTGAGTACTACATCTTACAATTCTATTCCACCCTTCACATGGATGGTGATGAAGCAAGAACTATGAGGTGGATGACCAAAGAAAAGGTGTTCTCAGCTACTTTGAAGGAGTTTGGCGCTATGTTGGGCTATGTTGACAAGGGTGAATCTACCCCTTGTGGATGGAGAAGTCATGGCAATGATCTCTCAAGCCAGCGGATCGTTCTTGAACCCATCACCTTGGAAAGAGGCACTCCGGGCAAAACTGCTCACCTTTTTCGCCCATTTGAGATTTTGCACCGCATCTACCGTGAGACAATTGCACCTCGTGTGGGCAATTGGGATGAAGTGCATGGTTTCATGTTTGATCTCCTCAAGAACTCATTTGAGAAGCAAAAAAGGGAGAGAAGATGGATGTCATGGATGTGATTCATCATGAGATGTGGATGACTATGATTGATAGAAGGGCTCCCATCTATGGCCCATTCATTATGCGGCTCATTCGCAACAAGTGGAAGGCTACAACCGGAGAGGACATCATGCAAGATGGCAGCCGCATTACCAAGCACCCCCCTCCCCCCCTTTCAAGGAGTTGCGTATTAAGGAGCATGTGGTCAAGGAGAAGGGGAGTACCTCAATGGGTGCTCCCAAAGAGGCTCCCGTCTCTCGTGCGGGAAGGAGGGCTAGTGGCAAAGCAATTGCAGCTCCTATGGAAGAGCCTCTTGGGCACAAAAGCTGAAAGTCAAGGCACAGAGAGCTTTTTTGTTTCAAGGTTGATATTGAGGACTGCTTGTATGAGGCTCATGTCTATCACAAGAAGGCGGCCAAACGTCAAAAGGACATGATGAGGAAGTTGGAGTTGCCCGTTTCGCCGACTAGGTCCGAAGAGGCTATCACTCCCAAGCATGAATGGGTCTCCAAGCACGGCTATTGGAGTGATGAAGATGCTCCTCCGGGTGGTTCTCGCTTCATGGCTCCTTCTTCATCGTCCCACCACGGCTTGGGTGGAGTTTGATGCTCCTTGTGACGCTTTAGCATCGCGCTTCTCCCTTTTTGGCATTTCGATGACAAAGGGGGAGAATGTGTTCTATTAGGATGTCGTGGGATTTGCATGGGTGGGACACAAGCATGTGTGTTTATCATTTCTTGATAGCTTGTGTCCCTTTGTCTTGTGTTTGTTGAACTCTCTCGCAATTTCCTTTTTGTGAGACTATGTTGTTTAATTATGGTGTGAGACATATGGTTATTTCATATTATCTATGGTTGAGACTTTTATTATTGTTATCTTTGTGCAATGGTTTATCTCTACATTATTATGCACAAGGTATGATTTCATCTACTTGCCTCAACCTACTATTGTGCCATGTCCCTTATTTATGCAATTCTTTCATGTTGATCATTTACATGTGAGTTGTCTCTCTTCTACATTGTGTGCATTTGTATTCAAATGCAAACCTCTTATATGCACACATGAAGGGTGAGTTTCTCAATCCTTTGTGAATCATATCGATATGAATACTATGTTTTTGCAAATCCTAGTGTTGTCATCTAACACCAAAAAGGGGGAGATTGAAAGGACAACTTTCATATCCTTTGTGTGTTTTGTGTGTTAGGCAACAACACTAGGAACAATCTAATGTGATGTCAAGTGATGCAGGGTTTATTAGATAATTTTACATAATGCATCAAGTATTGAAAAAGGTTTCAGCGCGAAGAACCTTCTCCAGCCTGCCAGTTTTCTGTGGACGATAGTACCAGACCTTGTCCGGTAGTACCGCCAGGCGTGAAGGCGGCAGTACCGAGCCTTGGCGCTCTGTAGTGCTAAGTTAGCCCAGAGGCTTCTGGACTCGGCTCTGTTTTCGTCGGTACTACTGGAGGAGCCCGGTGCTGCCGATCAGACAACACTACCGCCCCACCCTGCTCGGTACTACCGCCTGTGGACTTTCTGTGTGGCAGGGATTCGAAGATAATGTTTGACTGTTATTGACTTGGCTGGCCGGTACTACCGGATGGAGCCCGGTACTACCGGGCAGCACGTTTTTCCTGTCCAACGGTCAGTTCAAGTGGAGGGGTATTTAAGGACGCTTCTTCTTCAAAGAAGCTAAGCTTCAGATTTTCTCTCTCCCTCCATTGACCAAAAGCTTCAAGAACTAGATCTCCCAATCCCTCCATCCAAACTCATTGATCCTTGGAGGATTGAAGGAGAAGGTCAAGATCTACATCTTCACCAAGCAGATTTGCACTTTCCCCTCATTCACTTGAGGGATTTGAGCCTAGGGTTTCCACTAGGAAAACCTAGGTATCTTGTTGTACTTACTTGCTTGTTACTTTTGTGTAGCAGGTGTTGTGGTGCTTGGGAGCCCCCAATCCTTTTGTGGGTTGAGCCTCAAGTTTGTTGTAAGGGCTCCGGATTCCGCCTTGAAGGATTCCGATAGTGTAAGGTGAACCGAGCTTTTGGGCAAGGTTCATCGGAGAATAGGGTGAGGCCATTTGTGGCGTTTTGAGTTTGAAACTCACACCCCTCCAACGAGACATACTCCCCTAAAAAGGAGGAACTCGGGAATACATCCTTGTCTCCGCGTGCTTCCCGTTTGGTTACTCCTTACTCGCTAGCTCTACTTGTATCTTGCTTAGTCTTGTGTTAACTTGTCATATAGGTAAATTCACCGTAGTTGCATATCTAGAGAATTTACCTTTGTGTCAAGCCTAAATTCGAAAAAAGCTAAAAATTGAGTAGCACCTATTCACCCCCCCCCCCCCTCTAGGTGGCCATACCGATCCTTTCACATAAGAAGACAAAATCTTTAATATTTTGGACATTTGAAAGTGTGTTCAATCAGATCTAAACTTTCGTCATTTTTGTGTGAAACCGAACGTATTAAGAAGGAGAGAGGCGCCTGGTTTATTAGGGGAAACCGGGAGAAAGGACCCACACCGGTCGACGAAGCTACGGAAACCACCAACAAACACACCACCACACACAACACATGAACACCATCACCGACAAGGGCTAGAGAAGCCAAATGGTTTGGAGGGAGCAAGATTGGGCCGCCCAGCCATCGGAGGTGAAGGAAGTGTGCCACAAGAGGCCTAACGTCCGCAATAGTCGACATGTCGATGACCACCACAAACTCGGGATCGCCACCCCGGCATTCAGCCCGACATTGTGTGTCGCACAACCCACCAACACGGGGCCACCGCCCCTGACATCCCCCGCTCGCATGCGAGTTGTAGCGCCGCATGACGCCACACTAGTGTGGCCACCATTGTCTCGGCCAATAGCAAGTCCAGCCACCAAAATGCAACCAAAGTCCAGCCACCATTGTCTTGGAGGCCGGCAGTGCATGATGTCGTCTTCATTCCCACTTTTAGTTCCCTGTTCCCAATTGGCCGTGGTAGAAATCTTGACCCCCCCCCCCCCCCCCTAGACTCATCGAGAGTAGAAGGTTTGCCCACTTGGACAATCTTGAAACTTGATCCAAAAATACATCAAAGTGAAGGGCTTCTTCTCGAACATCCCTTACTGTATCTTCATTGCATCGCTTAACTAGATAAAAGGGCACATGTCAAATAGATTGGAATTGAGATCACTACAATTTCATGCATACGAAAGAGATGGGAGTTTGATTAGCATCTTATTTTGTCGTCGTGGGTCTTAGCACTCTCATTTCTCGTCATAATTTGGTCATGGCACCCTTGGAACTTATTGCAAATGTCTCGTGTGGCACTCCCCGATTTTTGATTGAATTCGCATTGTGTTGTACAAAGTGTCGTATGGCGGTATTTCCTCATTTTTTTTAAAGTCATTGTAAATCCTAATCCAAGAGGATTCACGGGTTTGTTGTGTACTCACGTCTTGTCTTATTGCCATCCAAACATTACAAAACAATTCATCCTTCTTGCCAATCCACGAAGCGATAAGCGCATGTTTGGTCACTGAACTTAAATTAGATGAGTACTTTGGTCACATAACTCTTGATACGTGCTGAACACATCACTTTACTCTCAAAGATGAGTATATTGGTCACAATTTAACCAACGAAACTATTTTGGGCATGCTAACAGGACAAGGACCGTTGATAGAATGATCCATTTTCTTGCCAAAACAACCCCCCCCCCCCCCCTTATATTTATTACCTCGAGGTAAGGGTATGAATGAGACGGAATCTAAGATTTGAGCAAAAATAAAAAAAGTTTCTCCGAACCGACTCGCCCTGGAGTGCGTTGCCGTCATCGTCGTCGTGGTTATAGCCTACGCTGAGCTCCACCGAACCGTCAAAATCATTCACGTCATCTTCCTTTTCCTCCTCAAGGAAGGAATCGAGACGGGACGCCCGATGTCGACACCTAGCTCGTCATCTTCTCCATGTCTATATGGTGGTCTCCGCCGTCGATTCGCCTCCTCCACCACGACTCGGTCTTCGAAGAAGGATCCCGAAGATCCTAGGCATCTACTTGGCCGCTCCAAGGGCTTCTCTGAAGAGCGATGTGTCTCCAACCTATGCCCCGACGATACTCTGCTCTGCTCCGGCCGCTCCTAGCGGTGTCCAGGCAGTGCTTGCCTAGGGTCGTCGCCACGTCCAGTCGCCGTTCAATATAAAAATGTGAAGATCTATTTTATTAAAAAATAGCATCGTCAGCAAGACACATCAACGTTAACGTGTGGTCTAGTTAGCACGTTTAGAGAGTTATGTGACCAAAGTACTCATTAAAGTTGAGTGACCAACCATGCGTTTATCTCATCCATCCCCGAGCCTCTTCATATTCTTGGCGGCATCATGAACCTCTACTTCCTCAGCTTGTTCCAAAGCATGGGCCAAGCTAATATGAGCCCTAGATAAGGTAATTCATGACATCAGCGCCATCGTCACAACTGAAACCACACACCACTGGTCTATTCAATGCACAAATCTCATTGCCGGCTACATTCAATGCACAATTCACATTGCCAGCAAAGTTTTCACATCGCCATGGGCCTTGAGGGTGTGAGGATGCTCTTATGGACCACGATCACACTAATGCTTTGAGACATCATAATGATGTGGTCCTCAACTAATCATTATTATTTCTTTAAATTATTGTTGCTTAAATAGCTGTTCTTGTTAATCTTATCAAATTGTCTTTACTACTCAAGTCTCTAGTAGGATTATTATGATTAAATTTATGCAGATTTTCTACTTTTAGTATTTTCGTTCATAGTACTCTCATTTTAACTTTTTAATAAGAATTTTATTCCAGAAATACTTTAGTTCGGGCGGGAAATCACTATTAGATGTTTAGTACTCCCTCTGTCATTACAACCAAAAACATATTCTGGGACAAAGGGAGTACACATAAATTTTCTCAAAAATCATAGCATCCAAAAAAATAGTAGTACAGCAGGAACATGAAAAGCACCAGTAGACAAATACAAATTATGCTCTTCAGCCTTTACAAAGGGACGAATTCACAGCGTCACAGCTAGCATTGAAACATATGTAAACTCAGATTCAAACGGTGCTAACAGTTTCAAACAAAGTGCAGAAAATACACAGCAGTAAAGATTAATGTATCACCATGTGAAACGAAAGATTAAAAAAATAACTTGATACTCACATTTGCACTAATTTGTAGTACAACTATACCTGGTATAGTAATACCAAGCGAACACTGATAAAACCAGCAAATTATCTTGTTCGGAATAATATTTAAGATGTTTTGTGAGGCTAGTTTAGCTTATCAAAACGGCTTATATAATGCCTAAGGAAGTAGCATTTAGCTGCAGATTGATTACAGACAGACTTAACATATTTGCAAGTCTCATAAACAGGTCAAACACAAATGACAATGGAAAAAAGAATGCATTTGGCTTATAAATTGACACAAAATGAGATGTTGGCTAGGATGCCCACCATAACCTGAAGAAGGCCAAAGAGCTTGGGCATCCTGGCAACTAATGATGTAGGCAACAGGGAAAAAGAGGGAACCAAACCATATGTTGGAAACCTCGGCAAAGTTGCCTCAAAACCCACATGAACACACCTTAACTTAAGGCAGATTTAACATATTTACAAGTCTCATAAACAGGTCAAACACAAATGACACATATAATGAAAACAAGAATGCATTTGGCTTACAAATTGACGCAAAATGAGATGTTGGCTAGGATGCCCACCATAACCTGAAGAAGGCCAAAGAGCTTGGGCATCCTGGCAACTAATGATGTAGGCAACAGGGAAAAAGAGGGAACCAAACTATATGTTGGAAACCTCGGCAAAGTTGCCTCAAAAGCCACATGAGCACACCTTAACGTAAGGTAAAAAAGGTGCCTCAAAACCCACATGAACACACCTAACTTAAGGTAAAAAAGGTGCTGCAGAGCACTTTTGCTCAAAGCTTTTAATCCCCAAGTAAATAAATGCTGGCAAGGATACCTTCCATTAACCAAATAAGACCAATGAGCTCAGGCAACCACGACACATGATATAGGCAACAGGGAAAAAGAGGAAACCAAACTGAATATTGGTAACCTCGGCAAAGTTGCCTCACAAAATCCCAATGATGAGATACTAGTGACAAACCACAAGAGGAACTCCAAATACGAAGGCGGAGTTTGGAACCATAGCACATACACTGGCAAGAAAACATATGTTGGCAAGTATGCATAACATCAACCTAAGAAGGTAAATGAGCTTGAGCAAACAAATGCCAAATGCTATAGGCAACAGGGAAAAAGAGGAAACCAAACTATATCTTGGTAGCCTCGGCAAAGTTGCCCCACAAAACCATGAGATTATGAGCAAAAAAAATATCTGTAATTTATCAGGCGACTAATACAAAGTGTAACATATTTATATTTCCGAAGTGTTGGCATGGATGCTCATCCATTAAACCATCAGGTTAAGGGAACTCTTTAAACATCCAACAGCAAGCACGATATTGGCAACAGGGAAAAAGAGGGAACCAAATTAATTGTTGGTAACCTCGGCAAAGTTGCCCTCCTAACTACAGAACCTTTCATAATGATGCCCAAAACTCCAAAAGTGAAGTACCTCTTACAAAAACAACTCAAAATATCACTATTAGGGTATGGAAAGGTAACTAGATAAACATATAAAACCAAATCAAATTGCACAGATCAATGATACTAGCACATACGTATGGAAAAATACATTCAGAAAAACATTATCCTAGAATATTATGATCGTTGGTTGGCAAATTGCTAACGGAATTCTTTAATTAAAGTCAAAAAGACATTTAGGTGAATCAACACTAAAGCAAAAGACAAGTTGATGTACCGATATCAGGTATTCAGGTGACAAGAAAAGTACAAATATAAACAAGGGTTGTCAGGCCTAGAAAGGCTACTGTATGGAACCACTATCTAGAATTGAGAAAAATAGGTTTCTTATAGATAATATTCATCTGAACTAGCAATACATCATACTGGATGCGCTTACGGATTATGGACAAGTTGACTTAGATTACATGAACAAGTTTGGTCTTGTAGCCTTGAAAGTCGTCTTAAGCTTCCTGGTTGGCGGCCGGACCTTCTGGTAGACCAGCGGGAACTTGATGTCTGACTTGTGAAACTGCTTTGTGTTATCACGCTTGCAGATGCTGAAGTGGACAGTGGCAGTCTTGATGACCTGGATGCAGGGGGATCTGACACGGTGGCGAGAAGCCATCTCTGTGTACATCTGCTCAACTGCACCATTGAGGGTGGTGTCACGGTACTCCTTGTACATGTTGTGGTATCCAGTCCTGCTTTGGTAACGCAACCAGATACCAAAGTTCTTGATTGTTGTGGGGTTCTTCTCAAAAATCTACATGAACACGGGTAACATTATGAGCCAAATAGATAGTAAACTGCAAGTAAACAGTAGAGTTCAGCATCAAATAAAATAGAAACCAACCCATTAAGTATCTGCAGTCACAACCTAAAGTGTAATTCAATAAAGATGCATAATTAAGACATCAGAGCCTTTGGGCAGACAACAGCAATTCATCACAACTACTGATAGACTACGGTCATTACGTCCATACCAACTAAATAAAATGTCCCACACCATATAATGATAACTTACTAGTAACAGATAAGCAACTTACTGGTGTTACTAATGGATAGACATAAAATACATGGAGTTGACTATGTTACGACTTACGGTTCCAACAATCATTGATGTTATTATTGTATCATCCCAACTAAACAAGCGATAGTACATTCTTGTCAACTAACGCAACAAGTTATCACCATTATGATGCTAGGATGTCGTTCTAGCTGGCATTGCCATGTTGGCACGATTAGACCACAGGACCAAAATGACTGAGAAGAAAGCTCACCTCGTTGAAGGCGAGGATCTGGCCATTGCTCTTCTTCACCTTCTTCAGCTTTCGGAGGAAGTACCTGCACATCAAAACAGATGAACTCCAATCAGCCACCTCTCAAGATCTAACGCAAGCTTCAAATCGTATGGCATTCTCGTTAGCCTTCTGAATTCGAATACAATCCTCACCAGAACTTGGACTTGGCTCGGACCTCGTTGGTCGCCCAGAGCTTCATGCGGTAGATCTTGGGCTGCTCCTCGGTCGGCGTCGGCAGGCCCCTCCCGACCACCTGGTACTGATGGAACTGCACGAGCGCGAGCACCAAATGAAGCAAGCGTCAGTTCAGATCCCACAGTGAGATATAACGCTCGATAGTAACAGTGCATAGGAGTAAGGGGCTCTCACCCTGAACGCGACCATCCTCGCCGGAGTTGCCGAGACCGCTGTGCCGGGGAGGCGGCCGGGATTGCTGCTGTGCGATGCTCTGGCGGCGGCGGCACGGGAAAGGATTAAGGGGTTAGGGGACTTTATAGATTTATTAGCAGTGTGATGAGGCCGCTGCTGATGTGTAAAACCCTAGAGGGCCGGGAACAGAATGGGCTAGGTTTATCACCGAAAGCCCAAAAGGCCCATATTGTGACTTTCCGTTCTATTATCCCGGCCTATCACTTGATTGAATGAAAGTTCCCTTAAAAAACACTTGATTGAATGGAAGTGATAAACAAGTAGTAGTTCCACTAAAAAAACAGCCCTGGTTTTGATTGATTTGATTGCAGTGCTTGCAACTTAGCATTTGGAAATTTTTACAGAGAATATGGCCCTTTATTCATCACACAACATCAATACAAAGACTCTCCATCTCGATCTTGAGGGCAAAGAAAGGGGCATTCGGAATCGAGATTGAAACTGATGCCCAGTTGGTCATGCCCACAGGGCACCGAACTTCTCTCTGGCGGCGGGGATTGAAGAACTGAAGATCCAATTCTGAACCTGGTTTTCTTCCTATAGTGTAATTTCATGTAGGCGAGAAGCTAATCAGGTTGCCGATGAACTAGCTAAGATAGGATCTAATTCCATGGAAGAAGTCCCTCTTGATTGGGTGAATGTTTTGCCAGCGAGTACGGCAAGGTTTGTTTAGTGCCATATGCCCAACGTTAGTTAGTAATAATGCTATGTCAGTTTTACCGTTGAAATAATTACACCCAACGAAAGCATCATCTTTTCAAGATAGACAGACAGATACATTACATCAATAGAAGTACATAGAAGCGTAAGGTTGTCCAGCTTATGTGTTCAGTCAATTCCTAGCGGCGTCCTTCTCCCACAGCAAGCACATATCCTGATTCCTGAGTCGTCGATTGGCGGAACCAAAACAGCATTTTCTCCCTGGTGTTGGGTGTTGGCTGCGATTGCGAAAGACACAGCCTCCACCCTCGGTATGCTGCCGCCAAAAAACACCAAACACAGTAGGAGCTTAATATGTGCCTCAAGCGTTGATCTGGAGTTCTTCGCCTGTAACCGGCAGGAAATCCTGGCCAAAAATTAATGCATAGACTCCAGCTAAGGAACATATTACAATGAGTACATGAGATGGGACCCGTCGTCCTGGTGGACCAGCAGGTAGCAAAAGTAGCACGTGTTATAAGGGCAACAATTCACATCTGTTATAGCAGTTTTTTTTTTCAAAGAGCAGATGTGCCATCTAATTACGCATAGAGACCATGTAAATCCCTTCTTCCCATCTCCCAATTCTCCACAATCCTTGGATTCTTAAATCTTTACACATGCACATCAATTCTCCCATCTTACAGTAGCTGCTTAGCTAACCTGAAAATAACACAATTTACTTGGTAAGTTTACTATTACCAAGAAGATCACAATGAACTGGATACAAAATTACTGCTCTGTGACTGATTGCATGTTGCAACAGCTTCTAACAAGATAAAACAAAGGCTTGGTAGTTGCTACTGCTGAACTATATAGAAGTAGAAAAGGTAGTTCCATTGATCCTAAGAGGGTGTTCGGATGAGGGCTACATTTTTTACAGAGTTTTGGTATTTCATTCAAATTTAACTAAATACATAACCTCCTCAAAACAATACCCCTCATCTTGATATCCCATGAATCTTGAAAAAAAGACTTGATCTGAAACGAGCAGAATATCATGTGCTTTATGAGCACTTGCTAATAGTTTGGAACTACAAATTATAACTCCTTGACAAAGCTCATTGGCCATATCATTTAAATTACATAAAATACTCTTGGTTCTCTAAAATACCAGTGCAAGTACTTCCAGCAAAAATGATAAAATCGAATGAACATTTCGAATATGTTTGACATCCCATAGATCTGGCTGTCAGGAAAGTTTCTACTAATAAATAAAGCATCACTCGAATGCCAAAACAGGTAGACCAACTTATCTGAATAACAACTCGATTAGTATATGAATTTTGTTAGCCTAGTTCACTTGAGCGGGTGAGTGGATATGCAGTCCAAGCACTAGGGTTAAAATCCTCATGGACGGTTTTATCTCCTCTTTTGGTCTTCGTTTAGATTATTTTTCATAGGTTTTTTGTTGTTTTGGCCACGTGGTTGATGTCGCTGGCGTAGTGGTGTAGTATGTACTACTTTCGCCTTGTTGGCATTCTTCTAATATACAATGACATACTTTTAGATGTCGATCTATCTCGAGAAAATAGAAGATGCAGCTCAATCTACATGTTCCTTAATTTGTTCTAAAAAGGTTACAGTTTATGTTATTTCACAAAATACTTCTACAGAAAGAAGACAGTGATACTTACGTTGCAAAATATGTTGTCTCCTCCGTGTCCGAGTGTTCCGTCGAGCAAAGCAAAAAACAAAAATACAAACAACAAGACCCAGTTCAATGACTGCAACCATTCTTAATCCTGCGGACAGTGCAATTGAAATCACATCAAAATACATATCCTGTTCCAGAAACAGCTACAGATAAATATGGCATTCTGAAGAGAGAGTACCTCTTAGCTTCTGGATAAGATCTTCTATGTCTAGTGTATGTTTACTAGTAATTACATTTAGACCATCTAAACGTGATACTGGCAGCTCACTAACACCATTGTTCACCTCAGCAGTATCATGGCTGTTTCTACATGTGTTCGGACAATGGACACCACTTTCATACTCATCGCTTCCATCACAACAATCTATGAACAAAGAAACACTGTCAATGTTTCTGCTGTTAACAAATGAAAGTCCAGTAAATACTAAATGCAAGTAGTATTTAAGGGATGAAAACTATAGGTCTCCTGAAATTATCTTCATATAGCATACAAAATCAGTAGCATACCGCATATGTTATCATTCACAAACGAAGAGAACAGGAGACGAGGATCATCTCCAATATTTGTACAGTAAAATTTTCCTTCCGGGCAAGCAGAAGTACCTGCATAACGGAAATAATGTGAATTGAAACACTACATCAGCATTGTTGTTAGCATCAAGTGAAAAGGGAAATAAATGCTTGGCAGAGTTTTCTAAATTAACCATTAAGTTATGTGAGACGCGTGACGGGGAGTGAAACCAAAGTTGGTTTGGTGCCTCCAATCAGGGGATTTCTATTACAGAATATGACCCATTGGGGCGTGAGAGACGTGACCGCTCTCCTCTATCTTCTTGGTTTGTTTAGCCCGAGAATAATTCCAACGTTTGTTTCATCCGCCATCACACGATGCATATTATTTAAGGGGCAATTCTAACATTCTCTAAGGATTAGTCTGACCCCAAAAATTCCCTAAACTCTACCGATCTAGAGGAGCGCTGAAGTTGTGGGAAGACCGAGGTAGTTGCGAGTTTGCGACGATGTTGCTGCTCATTGGACTGTGCAGGTGGCGCCCTGAAGGACGCTGGTACCTAGGACGACCATCTTCTTCAAACACTGCACCACGCCTGCACCAAACAATCAAGGGACTTCGCATGGACTACAGCGATGGCGACTCCAATCGCTTGTGCGCCCTAAAACCCTCTGTTAGTAATCAAATAGGTGTTCAAATTGCCTCAGCCTACTGTGTAATGAGGTAATATATGCAACAGCCACAATTTCTGTTAGCACAAAAACAACGGTGTAACAAATAGTTTTCCCGTGCTTAATCGTGGCACTAGTTTAATGCATAAGCTCTGCTGAAGTGAAGAGGTTTTCTAGGGATACACCCTAGAAGGGGTGTATCAATGCTGAAGTGAAGAGGTTCAATAGCTAAAATCCCCTGCATACGACTGTTAGTTCACGCATTTCTCTCTTTCCCCAGTTCGGTGAATTACAGAACTTCAGCTGGTATAACTAAATCCGCAAGACAAAAGGTCAGCTATAGTATCCAACAGCGACATTTTTCCATCAGATCTAATCACATCAATCAAATATACCAGATCTACACAGTTCGGCACTCCACAATTTTGTTCGGGCAGATATCCAAGACATATATAGGAAAACCTGGCTCGTCCGTTCCATCGGCGCAATCGCAGTACCCGTCGTTGAGCCGGCTCCTCGGAAGGAGCCTGAGCCGTCCCTGCAGGCGATCACCTGAGGCGCGAAGTACGCCTCGTCTGCAGGAACGATTTGGTCATGACGAGAGGAGGAAAGACATGCGGGGTCGGACGCATAAACAATTTTCTCAGTTACCATGGGGAGAAACGCCGAGAAGCGGTGGCGCGGCGGCGGCGACGGCGCCGGCGAGGAGAAGGAGCAGAGTGGCGGGAGCGGCCGAGCAGACCAGGTGACGACTTTGTTGTGGAGGAATCATCATCTGCCGTTGGATGCAACCGCTGGTGCGTTCGTTGGTCCGGATCTCAAGGAGATCGATTGGGCGCCGTTCAGCTGATCTTCTCTTTTTTCCTCTTCTTTTATTTTTCTGTTATTTTTCATTCTCTGTTTTTCGATGTAGAAAATACGAGTCCGGGAATCTAATCAGTGTAGTAACACATTATTTAAATATTTTAAGCTAGACCCTTCCAAAATTGTCTATGATGAAAAAGTTAATCGTGTTTACGAAATTATGACGCATTGCATTTTCTAGCCGCATCCATTCTCCGGTCTCCTTCGCCTTCATATGTAGCCCAAACCAACAAGACCGACATTCAAGACGCACCGATTGGTCCAATGACAAGAGTGTGAACCAAATCCATCAAGAGAAGGTGAATTCGCTCCCATCCATATATGACTTTGATCTCGACGCGAATGGTTCGCTACCTCAAGCTAGTATGCTATGTGTGCTCAGTGCGAACCACACGAAGATACCCAAGGAGATCCGGACGATGACCAAGAGAATGGACAAGATGATAAAGAAGAGAGAATACTCCTACTACCGCCCTGCCCCAGGTGACCGAGCTGATGAACGAGAAGAAGGACACACACCAGGGCACTGTACTACCGCCAGGCTCCAGTGGTACTACCGGCCCTATTGTCGGCCCAATTACTGAACCACGCACAAATGCTACGGGTGTCCCCCTGGATAAATCCAAAAGTAGGTCGGTACTGTAATTCCTTTACTACCGGCCGACCTTGCGTCCTGATTTTTGTTGGCCGGTACAACCATCCCTAGGACAGGTACTACCGCCCATGCACGTCCCTGTGTGCTGAAATGGCGCCCTTGAGCCATGTAATATTATCCACTTACTTACCCATTTGAACCTTTACTATAAATAGGCTTTTTCCTACTCAGACATAGTGTTAGGTTAAGATTGGGCTTGAGTATGTGATTCAAATAGGGCTATCCAATCTTCCGTGTACAAGGTTTTATTGGTTCGGTGAACCGGTCGGTTTGGAAAAACGGTTTCATCAAGAGTAAGATTAGTTTGGTTTAATGAGATCCGGAGATTTCTCATTGGAAATTATTGTTAGATAATCGAGTTGGACAGGTATAATTAAGCCCTACTAACTAAATTTCACTTGTTAAACGTGTGGAACTTTAGCAAAATGTTTGTGCCTTTTTATTTTACTAGGAAAAATGCCCGTGCGCGTTGCAACGGGAAAAAATCCGTGTCACTCAAACTCAAACTCATAATCGCCCTGTCCAACATTAGCGACACCTAGGACTCCGCTTACGAACTCTCATTAATTTTGACCGATTTCGATTGGGTTTGTTGAGAAGACAGTGGACTAAAAAAGAAACTCGTTTGTTGTGACGCCCTATTAATTCATTTATAATTCGCTAGCACATGTTTGTAAAATAGAAACGTACAATGCGATGTTCAATTGAAACACATTCGATTCGACAATCTATGTTTATATAACGTGTAGAAATATGCAATCTATGGATTTTTATGTGAATTTCTTAAATAATCAGTTGAAAAAAGTATCAAAAAGTCGTAAGTCTTTGATGTTTCTTAAAAATCTTAACATGTTGTAATTTTTCTTAAAATCCTTCTTAATGAAACGCTCTTCTTATTTAAGCAGTATAGAGAGAAAAGTTGACCATAAAAATAAAACTTGAATCATCCCCTCAATACCTTGTTCCCTTCTCCCTGTGCCTCAGCGAAGGAGCAGCGACAGAAGGTACAATCTTTTTTGCAATCTTGCAGTCAAGGAAAACAGTAGGGTCGCCTGGGTCAACATCTTTTGGATCCATGCCCGATTAACAAAAGGAAGAGTCTGTGCTCACGATCTGCCTGACTGGGCACCACTCGGCTCAATTTCCCACGTGGCCACGACCCGAGCACCGAGCGTCGCCCTGGCGAAACTCCATCCCGACCACAGTAGCTATAGCCTGTAGGCCATGTCGCCGCCACCTGCCATCCTCACGCGTAGCCGGCCGTGCTCGCCATTCTCACGCGCCGCCAGTCGGGAAACCACCATGTGACGCTGGTCGGAACCTCGTGCGCCTCCCATATCCTCGCGCGACGCCGTCAGGACCTCGGCCACGCCCGCCCACCATTCGACAAGCTCGTGGGCTTCAGCCTCCCGCTCGTGGCGGCGCGGGACCTCCTCTTTGAGAAGCTCGCACGTCTGTGCGGTAGGAGAACGGGCGCGCGGCCGCTGTCGGGTGGATCGGCGCGGCCTCCAGTTATGGGAACTATGGGAACTGGGCGCTGCCACCGTCGGGAATGCAGGGAGCGGGGTGCCGCCGACATCTGCTCGCCCTCGCCCGCAGCTCCAGCCGCCCGACATCGCTTTAACCGTCGCCGGCGCGGACACAGGCGTGGACTGACGTGGTCGACGAGAACGAGCACGCCTGGCCGTTGAGGTGCTCCACCTAGAGGTCCGGGAGGTGTGGTGGTCGGAGCTTGGCGCGGGCACAGAGGGAGCCCGGACGTCGACAGTGTGGTGAAGCTCGGGCAGCTAGGCCACAGCGTCGGGCACGATGGAGAGGACGGCGACCATGGCGGCGAGAGGTGGAGGGCTCGGCCAGCCGGGGTCGAAGATGGCGAGGTGGGAGTTTGGGTGCTCGCCGGCCGTACGACGTGAGTTGGGAGCAAGGACCTGATGGAGTCTGCGAGGCGTCGTGTGCGTCTGTCTCGCGTGCGTGGTCGTGAGTGTGTGTGGCCAGGAGAGATAGGGAGGTACCTGATCTTGAAAAGAAATATGGGGGCAGGGGTGTAAGAGGAAAACGATCAAGTTTTTTTTTTTTTTGAGGGTTGGAAAACGATCAAGTGAAAGCTAGGGTTTCGGTCAGGTTGGGCCATGGGCCTCTCCAGGCATTGCCGGCTGGGCTGCTCTCTCTCTCACTCTAAAACGTTTTGTTTTATTTCTTTATTCACTATATCTAATTACACTATATAGAGCCCAACCAGATCTCCGAAAAAATATGGCAAAGAAGCACAGCGATTATTTTCTTGGCTGACCAACAACGGATAGCTAGGCCGAATATGATCTGTCCATCTCCATGCAATGTTCCTTCCATTGACACGTTTCAGAATTGATTGGGCCAAACTATCTAGCATTCGGCTCATAGAAAATAATCTAGCTGTGATGCCTACCTTCAGGTACGAAAACTTTAGTACCACCTGAAAACGAACCATCGGCAGGTCTATAAAACGAAGCAGATGGCCAACTGTTTCGCATACAACCTGGCCGGACGAAAACTAATTTTGTACTACAACTCGAAGCAGTAGGAAAATAATTCAAAAAAATTGAGCCGAGTGGTGCCCAGTCGGGCAGATCGTGAGCACAGACTCTTCCTTTTGTTAATCGGGCATGGGTCCGAAAGATGTTGACCCAGGCGACCCTACTGTTTTCCTTGACTGCAAGATTGAAAAAAAGATTGTACGTTCTGTCGCTGCTCCTTTGCTGAGGCACAGGGAGAAGGGAACAAGGTATTGAGGGGATGATTCAAGTTTTATTTTTACGGTCAACTTTTCTCTCTATACTGCTTAAATAAGAAGAGTGTTTCATTAAGAAGGATTTTAAGAAAAATTACAACATGTTAAGATTTTTAAGAAACATCAAAGACTTACGACTTTTTGATACTTTTTTCAACTGATTATTTAAGAAATTCACATAAAACCCATAGATTGCATATTTCTACACGTTATATAAACATAGATTGTCGAATCGAATGTGTTTCAATTGAACATCGCATTGTACGTTTCTATTTTACAAACATGTGCTAGCGAATTAGAAATGAATTAATAGGGCGTCACAACAAATGAGTTTCTTTTTTAGTCCACTGTTTTCTCAACAAACCCAATCGAAATCGGTCAAAATTAATGAGAGTTCGTCAGCGGAGTCCTAGGTGTCGCTAATGTTGGACAGGGCGATTATGAGTTTGAGCGACGCGGATTTTTTCCCGTTGCAATGCACGGGCATTTTTCCTAGCTCCGACCACCACACCTCCCGGACCTCTAGGTGGAGCACCTCAACGGCCAGGCGTGCTCGTTCTCGTCGACCACGTCGGTCCACGCCTGTGTCCGCGCCGACGACGGTTTAAAGCGATGTCGGGCGGCTGGAGCTGCGGGCGAGGGCGAGCATATGTCGGCGGCACCCCGCTCCCTGCATTCCCGACGGTGGCAGTGTCGGGGATGTGATCCCCGGTACCCCCAAAGTATTTATTTGATTGAGTTGATACGGGAGGCAGCAAAGAAATAAGTAAGCAATAAAAGGAAAAGCGGACCCAGCTGACCGAATCAAGTTCTGGACCGAATCTCCACTTCCTCCGGATTGGGCCAAGCTCCCTAGCCGAATCAACTCCAGCCCGGATGGGCCGCAACCAGGCCAGCATCTGCTTACCTCGCTGAGCCGAATTAACTTAACTCGGTTGGGCCCAATCTGCCCACACCCGGCTGGGCCGAGTTTGCCCAGACCGAGGTGACCCCAACGAAATAGGCCGCATTTCCTTGCTGACCGAGTGACCGCTGCCTCGGCTGGCCGAGTGACAGCTGCCTCGGCTGGCCGGATCGACCAGCCTCGGTGGGAGCAAGACGTCCTCACCCCGGCTGGGCTGGCCCATTCCCTCAACCCGGGCAAGCGCTTTCCTCCAGCTTAGGCGGGCCGTGCTGGCCTCGGTCCGATACAAGCCTCGGTAGGCCAGATATTCCACCATGACGGGCCATTGAGTGTAGCTTCGGGCAGACGAGGCTCCCCGCAGGCCAGAGCACCGTTACCTCGGAATGAGCTATGATTCGATAATCCTCACCTCGACTGGATATTGCACCTCGGGTGAGCAGCTGCAGACCATCACCTCGGTTTACCAGCACCTCCAGTGCACACCTCGGCTAGACCGAATCTTTCCGCACTCGGCTATACTCTGATGGCATCGAGTCGGCTGCTACCTCTACTTCAACCAGGATGCCAGGCGCGCTCCAAGTCGAGGCAGGTGTCCTCAGCACCACTTCAACTGACTTTCCCAGCGACATCCCTAACCGGATCATCTCCACCGATGCCGAGACATCCTTATCCGAGTCATCATAAATATCTTCAGCAGAGGATAAGAAGAGGACGTGGAGATTCTGAGGACAACAGCTAGAAGACAAAGGCAAGGACGGCATCTCCCGGAGATGCCGGAGACAAGTGCTAGAAGACAAAGGAGTCAACTGTGCTACAGTGCGTGGTGTCTCCTCCTCCACTCATTGTTCCCTGGGTTCCACGTTATAAGGAGGACCAGGGGGGACGGAGACGGGGGGACACAGCCCCTGGGCTCTCTCTTCTTCCTCTTGCTCACTGGAGCTTTCTTCTTCCTGGAGTTCCTCTCCATTGCTAGATCTTCACAGCTCGAGGAGCACATGTACAAATCATATACAAAGAGGAGAATACACCAAGTAGGCTAGTGCTGCAGTAGGGGTTTTACCTCCTCACGAGGGCCCCGAAGCAGGGTACATCGTGTGTGCTTTGTGTTCTTGCGGTTCTTGTTCTTGTTCTTGCTTGTTCTTCGTGTTCTTCGTGTGTTCTTCGTGTGCGACTCCATCGTGCAATCCCTCCCCGAAACCACAAGCATCCGTTCGGCCCCAGAATAAGCCTACCCCTAGGCATCTGCGTGTTCCCACCACGACAGTTGGCGCCCACCGTGGGGCTGATTGTGGCGCTTGTTGGGTTAATTTCGGACGGGATCTTCGTCGTCAACGCGGGGACTCAACATCGCCATGGTCCCCGCGCTCTAGCTTGGCATCATCGACAAATCCGTGGTGTGAAAAGTGACTCGGGGACTCGACTTCGGCGTCGTCCCCGCATGTTAACTCGTTTTCGAGTTGGATACAGTGCGAATCCAAGCTGTTCTGGAATCCGAGCTGTTCTGGAATCCTGAGATGTTCTGGAATCCGAATCAACTTGGCAATCCAAATCAAGTTTCGGTAATCCGAATCAGGTTTTGGCAAGTTTCGGTAATCCGAATCAAGTTTTGGCATGTTCTGGAATCCGAATCAAGTTTTGGTATATTCTGGAATCCGAATCAACCTGGCAATCCGAATCTAGTTTCGGTAATCCGAATCATATCCCGGAAATCCGAGTTTATTCTGGGTATTCATACTGGCACTAGCGTCTTCCTCGACTTCTTCAACAACCTGCCCTTGTAAGTATCGTTTATATGTCTGCTTTATGCTTCTGCGTAGTCTCAAACAGTACTCGGGGACTGCCCCCTCGCTTTTTGTTTAAGTGTTCTACCCGGGACAAGATGTCTTGACCCGGGGACTGGGTAGACAGTCTGTTTTGTACCTTCTCCTAGATAAGAAAAGTAACTCGGGGACTCGGTTGAAACCGAGTCTAGTTTTTATGCATAGTATCTGCTATTAGATTCGTTTCCTACCAAGTGCTATAGCTAGTTTACCTCGTTTGGTATAATTGTTGTTCCCGTCAAATATTCTTCATGATATGTATGTTGGACTAACGTTGAAAGGTGACATCGGTTTTGTTGAGAATGTTCTTTACTGAGGTATCTTTGAAATCTGGGGACACTTTGGCTATCCGGGTCACATTCGCTATCCGGATCACATTGGAAATCTGGGTCATATTGGTAATCCGAATCACATTGGAAATCTGGATGTTGTTGGTAATCCGAATCACATTGGAAATCTGGGTCATGTTGGTAATCCGAATCACATTGGAAATCTGGATGTTGTTGGTAATCCGAATCATATTGGTAATCCGAATCACATTGGAAATCTGGATGTTGTTGGTAATCCGAATCACATTGGTAATCCGAATCACTATGGAAATCTGGATCATGTTGGTAATCCGAATCACATTGAGAATTCGGATCATATTGGAAACCCGGCTCATGATTGAAATCCAAGGTATCATGGTTATGTTGGTTATCTCAAAATTATGCAAGGTACCCTAGCATTATCGGTATTCTCTAGATCACCGAGTATTTCGGTTTACCACAGTATCACGGTATCATTCCCCATCCCGGATCGACGTTTATTTCGTTTTGTCACAATATCATGACATCATTCCATATCCCTCATCGCTGTTTATTCTGTTTGCCAGCGTATCATGGCATCATTTGCATACCAGATCTTTGTTTGTGTTTGTTAAGCTAGAGGCAACTTTTGAGTTATGTTTTTGCAGGTTATATGTCTTTCCAGCAGTGGCTGGAGACATCTATGTCGGTATACGCCCAAGGTGGCTAAAACCGGCATTTGAGATATGGTTATGTCTTTCCAAGCAGTGGCTGGAGACATCTATGTCGGTATACGCCCAAGGTGGCTAAAACCGGCATTTGAGATATGGTTATGTCAAACCAGCTGTGGCTGGAGATATCTATGTCGGTATACGCCCGAAGTGGCTAAGAACCGACATATGAGTTATGCCCAAAGAGGCCGAGGTACCGAGACATGTGTGATATGCCCGAAGAGGCCGACATACCGAAATATGTGATATGCCCAGAGGGGCCTGAGGTACCGAGACATGTGTGATATGCCCAAAGAGGCCGAGGTACCAAGTTATGTGATATGCCCAGATGGGCCGAGGTACCGAAACATATGTGATAAGCCCAGAGGGGCCGAGATACCGAGACATATGAGATACATACTTGCAGGTTTATGTCGGTCCAGCTTACGCTGGCGGCATCCAAGTTCGGTAAAAGCCAGGAGGGCTAACCGACGCTGGCAGCATCCAAGTTCGGTAAAAGCCAGGAGGGCCAACCGACGCTGGCGGTATCCAAATTCGGTAAAAGCCAGGAGGGCTAACCGACGCTGGCAGCATCCAAGTTCGGTAAAAGCCAGGAGGGCCAACCGACGCTGGCGGTATCCAAATTCGGTAAAAGCCAGGAGGGCTAACCGACGCTGGCGGCATCCCAGTCGGTAAAAGCCAGGAGGGCTAACCGACGCTGGCGGCATCCGAGTTCGGTGAAAGCCAGGAGGGCTAACCGACGCTGGCGGCATCCGAGTTCGGTGAAAGCCAGGAGGGCTAACCGACGCTGGCGGCATCCGAGTTCGGTGAAAGCCAGGAGGGCTAACCGACGCTGGTGGAATCCAAATTCGGTAAAAGCCAGGAGGGCTAAAGACCGACGCTGGCGGCATCCGGGTTCGGTAAAGGCCAGTAGGCTAAGAACCGGCGTATAATGGTGACCATGCATGCAACACATATCCAGTGCAAATTGTCCATCTCGTTGTTGATCCGGGTGAGCTCGGTCAACCGGATGTTGCTTTTGGCCTGGAGGGCATGGCTAGAGAATCGACATATAATATTGCGCATGCTGGCAAAATATTGCTTTCATGGAGATTTTGATGTTGGATATTTGTTTTTGTAAGACTGCGCGCGATTCTGCGAATCCCCCGCAGCCTCGGGGACTAATGTCGGGGATGTGATCCCCGGTACCCCCAAAGTATTTATTTGATTGAGTTGATACGGGAGGCAGCAAAGAAATAAGTAAGCAATAAAAGGAAAAGCGGACCCAGCTGACCGAATCAAGTTCTGGACCGAATCTCCACTTCCTCCGGATTGGGCCAAGCTCCCCTAGCCGAATCAACTCCAGCCCCGGATGGGCCGCAACCAGGCCAGCATCTGCTTACCTCGCTGAGCCGAATTAACTTAACTCGGTTGGGCCCAATCTGCCCACACCCGGCTGGGCCGAGTTTGCCCAGACCGAGGTGACCCCAACGAAATAGGCCGCATTTCCTTGCTGACCGAGTGACCGCTGCCTCGGCTGGCCGGATCGACCAGCCTCGGTGGGAGCAAGACGTCCTCACCCCGGCTGGGCTGGCCCATTCCCTCAACCCGGGCAAGCGCTTTCCTCCAGCTTAGGCGGGCCGTGCTGGCCTCGGTCCGATACAAGCCTCGGTAGGCCAGATATTCCACCATGACGGGCCATTGAGTGTAGCTTCGGGCAGACGAGGCTCCCCGCAGGCCAGAGCACCGTTACCTCGGAATGAGCTATGATTCGATAATCCTCACCTCGACTGGATATTGCACCTCGGGTGAGCAGCTGCAGACCATCACCTCGGTTTACCAGCACCTCCAGTGCACACCTCGGCTAGACCGAATCTTTCCGCACTCGGCTATACTCTGATGGCATCGAGTCGGCTGCTACCTCTACTTCAACCAGGATGCCAGGCGCGCTCCAAGTCGAGGCAGGTGTCCTCAGCACCACTTCAACTGACTTTCCCAGCGACATCCCTAACCGGATCATCTCCACCGATGCCGAGACATCCTTATCCGAGTCATCATAAATATCTTCAGCAGAGGAAAAGAAGAGGACGTGGAGATTCTGAGGACAACAGCTAGAAGACAAAGGCAAGGACGGCATCTCCCGGAGATGCCGGAGACAAGTGCTAGAAGACAAAGGAGTCAACTGTGCTACAGTGCGTGGTGTCTCCTCCTCCACTCATTGTTCCCTGGGTTCCACGTTATAAGGAGGACCAGGGGGACGGAGACGGGGGGGACACAGCCCCTGGGCTCTCTCTTCTTCCTCTTGCTCACTGGAGCTTTCTTCTTCCTGGAGTTCCTCTCCATTGCTAGATCTTCACAGCTCGAGGAGCACATGTACAAATCATATACAAAGAGGAGAATACACCAAGTAGGCTAGTGCTGCAGTAGGGGTTTTACCTCCTCACGAGGGCCCCGAAGCAGGGTACATCGTGTGTGCTTTGTGTTCTTGCGGTTCTTGTTCTTGTTCTTGCTTGTTCTTCGTGTTCTTCGTGTGTTCTTCGTGTGCGACTCCATCGTGCAATCCCTCCCCGAAACCACAAGCATCCGTTCGGCCCCAGAATAAGCCTACCCCTAGGCATCTGCGTGTTCCCACCACGACAGGCAGCGCCCAGTTCCCATAGCTGGAGGCCGCGCTGCTCCACCCGACAGCGGCCGCGCGCCCGTTCTCCTGCCGCACAGACGTGCGAGCTTCTCAAAGAGGAGGTCCCGCGCCGCCACGAGCGGGAGGCTGAAGCCCACGAGCTTGTCGAATGGTGGGCGGGCGCGGCCGAGGCCCTGACGGCGTCGCGCGAGGATATGGGAGGCGCACGAGGTTCCGACCAGCGTCGCATGGTGGTTTCCCGACCGGCGGCCCGTGAGAATGGCGATCATAGGCTAGCAAGACCGGCTACGCTTGAGGATGGCAGGTGGCGGCGACACGGCCTACAGGCTATAGCTACTGTGGTCGGGATGGAGTTTCGCCAGGGCGACGCTGGGTGCTCGTGTCGTGGCCACGTGGGAAATATCCGTTCGCTTGTCTAAAACGAAACGTTATTTTTACTTATGGGTGGCATAGTGGGTAATTTTTGTCAACTTCGGGGACAGTTTGAACGACGTACCACAAGAAGTCATCCTTCCTTTATTATTAGGTATAGATAATATAGTGAGTTTGAGATGGGATGGTTAGATGTTGATGCGGAGCCTTTAAGAAGTGACCGAGATTTCTTCTTTTTTTTGCAATGGAGAAGTGACCGAGATTTCGAGTAACAACACTGGTAGAAAATGGGCCTATGGTCCCGGTTCGGTTGGGCCATCAGTCCCGGTTGCCCAACCGGGACTGGCCAATCGGGACTAATGCTAGTCCCGGTTGGGCCACGAACCGGGACCAATGGGTGGCCACGTGGCCAGTTCTGGCTGGGCGTGGGGGAGACTCATTGGTCCCGGTTCTTGTTACGAACCGGGACCAATGAGTGCTTTTTTTTTGGTATTTAGGGTTTAGGGTCTCCCTCTCGCCGGTGCCCCCTCTCGCCGGTGCCCCCTCTCCCTCTCGCCGGTGCCCCCTCTCGCCGGTGCCCCCTCTCCTTCTCGCCGGTGCCTCCTCTCCCTCTCGCCGGTGCCCCCTCTCCCTCTCGCCGGTGCCTCCGTCGTCTCCCCCTTCTTCGCATCGCCGACGTGCTCTCCATCGTTTCCGTACGCATATTATACGCTCTACTATATACACAGTACATGTTGATGCATATATAATTAATATTCGATCTCTTGCGAGAATACAACTATTTAATTACATGGAGATAGATCAAGCCATCAAGGCATATGTAGTTCATCGTCCGAAGCATAATGTTCTCCCCTTTCATCGATGACCTCCCTAAGCAGAAATCCCGCCAATTCCTCTTGAATTGCTCCTACGCGCAGTTCTGGGTCGATCTTCTCCCGCATTTTGCTGAAAGCAGTTGTTCTCCGCTCAGTGGTCAACTCGCGAATGAACTCGCAAACGTAGAATCCACATAAATTACTCCCCGGTGGCTGCTGCGGACTTTCCACCGTTTTATAAGTTAGCTCATCTTTGAATGGACCTTCTACCTTCTGTTTGAAAATTGTCCAACACCTGCTTTGGCAAAGAAAATGAACAAAGGAGTTATTAATTACTTGACATCAGGGAACGAACGAAAGAGGGCGATATAATGCGATAATGATTGAAATTACTTGTTGAGCATTTCTTTCATGTCGGACCACAACGCTTGGTCCCAACTTAATGAGTCGTGGACTTCAACTGTGGACTTGTCAGGTTGAATGCTTAGCAGAATCCAGTGGAACCTGCGGACGTTTACATAAAGCAGACATGCATAGCTCATCAATTACACTTAACATCGAGAAAGCCAAATAAAAATATGTACAAGACAGAAACACTCACCTGAAGTTGTAAGGAAATAGTATTTCCGTACAGAAATGTTGCATGGTTAAAAAGGTGGTCAGGTCATGCTCCACGTCTTTGGGGTGATTGACTAACGTATGTGAATTCACGATATATGGGTCAACGAACCCAACCTCAAAAACTTTAGATCTTTTGCATTCCAGCATCTTCATTCTGCATAATAGCGTACAAAAGGATATATATATAGTCAGGATAATATAATACAGGCAATGAACGAGCTGAGCTAGAGACTTAATTACGAAAATAAATCACTTACAGACAATAGCAAGAGAGGATAGATTTGTCGAGGGCGCGCTTTTGGAATAACTGGAACAGTTCAGTCAGTTGAACCTGTATAATGTAACGTTTGAAGAAATGCTCCACTCTAACGTCCAGCGGAAACCACTCTTTCGCGTCCTTCTTTGATGTGTGCACCAGGTACCAGGTATGCAGATTTCGCATATGTGTTGATAGACCCGTCAGCTCCTCATTACTGACCATAGGCTCCCCTTGGACATATTTCCGTGCCATCTCTAACATTGGCGCATATTCATAGCCTAAAAGTTGACCAAGGCTCATACCCAAGGCGGTAGCCTGTTCCTTGGCCTGCGATACAGTGACACCAAGTTCTTTAGCAGCAGCTATGGCTCTGGGGTCCAATAATTCCAGGTCCTTATCCATAGCGACTCTGAAGTCCTTGTCGACATCGGAACACACTATGAGCGGGGGGACCGATTGATTTTTCTGCTGTCCGAGCTGGGCAATTTGTTTCCCGCTTTTTGCACTTCTTCCCTTGTTCTGCTCAGACTGGGCACGTGCTAGCTTAGTAAGTTCACGACCATAGTCAGATGGCAGATTCATCGATATCTGGGATGGCTGCTCAAGGAAGGACTTTCTCCACTTTTTGGATTTTTCATCGTATACCGGCTTCTGCTCGGGCTTTTTTGGTGCAAAAAAAGCCTTATTGTAGGCAGCCACCTCCGCGGCGTTTTCCGCTACAGTCCTGTCATAAGGTCTAATGGGAAGATTCTTATGAGGTACTGTTGGGAGGGGCGACCTTTTACGTTTCGGTGATCGCTTACCCCTCATAGTACGAGCGGTGGGCGGAAACGGCTGACGCGGCGGCGGAGACGGCTGCGCTGGAGACTGGTGAGGCGGTGAAGAGGACTGTTGCGCTGGAGAATGCTGAGGCGGTGAAGAGGACTGTTGCGCTGGAGACTGGTGAGGAGTCGATGGCCTTGGCTGCCAGTTCGGAAGCACGATGAATTCCTTTGGCCATAGAATGGTCGCTTTCTTGGCTTCTCCAAGTTCAAGCACCTCCCCATCTTCACCTGCAGGGTGTTGCAGCTTCAGCTCCTCATAATCTTTCATCACTTCATCCACCGCGACAACAGCGTAGCCATTTGGAACCGGAGAGAAATGGTAAGTTGGATTAGGTCCAATTGGTACGACATAGCCGACCGCCACCTTCACGGTTAAGTTAAAAACTTTCACATGCATCTCACAAGGTGTGCTCTCCGTGATATCATCCACTGGGTAGCGACGAAGTGGAGCCACTGCATCATCATTACCATCCTGGAGCTCCGTGGAAGCCACGCTGCTTTTCCGATTCGATGGGCCACCGGTACCATCGCATGCAGCTTCTACCATGTGCCGTTGAGATTGGCCGCTAGTACCTTGCTGGCTAAGCACGGCAATTTGTTCCTTCTGCAGCTTTAATTCTTCTTCTATATTACGCAGCCGGTCTGCAGCAGCGCGTGCTTCCATTGCCTCCCTTTCCTTTCTCCTCTGATGGCTTCTATCAGGAAATTTCTTCCTGTGCTCGGGAATCGCAATTGTCTTGGGCTTGGAGCCAGGTACGCCTCGTAACCGTCCGTCGTGTTCCTTATTCCCAAGGGCGCGTGTGAGCTCGTCATCCTCTCTATCGGGAATGAACCGTCCCTCTTCAACATCCTTTACTGCATTTCTAATTTCTTGGATGGGTAGTAGGGGATTATCTTTGTGTCTTCTGTTATATATGCACTTCCCTTCTGCGTCCAACGTGCCCCCATGCCCGTAAAACCAATTTCTTGCCCGTTCGATCCACTTGAGTGGCTCTGGAGTGATCCCATTAGCCAGCAGGTCCGCCTCAAGTTTCTCCCACTTAGGCATGCTACCAGCGTAGCCACCAGGCCCCATAGTATGGTGGTACATCTTTAGAGCAGCATTTGCCGCATTTTTTGCAGACTTTTCCAGAGCTTCCTCTGATTTCTTGTACGCCACAAATTCTTCCCAGTAGTCCTTTATCTTCTCATACCCTTTATCGAAGTCTGGAGTCTTATTTTTCTTGACAAACAGTTTGTTCAATCTTTTCTTCCAGTTCTTGAATAGCTCGGCCATCTTCTTAAGTGCCCAGTCCTTGACTTTTTGCTCCATGATTTTCCGGGCAATCTTTTCTGCCTCATCTGGATCCTCCTCATCTGAATCCACCTCTGGCGCCGGCAGGGTGAAATTAACCATGAGCTTTCTCCAAAGTCTTTCTTTGCCCTCATCGCTGACATATAGCTGTCCTTTCTCCTTTGGCCGATGCCATTCTCGAACGGTGATCGGGATGAAGTCCCTAACAAGAACTCCGCATTGCTTTACCATTTTATTTTTAACACCAGGGGGAGCAGTCGGTGTGCCGTCTTCAGCGACTCTTTCGATCGTGTACCTTTCTTGGTCGCCCAACTTTTTGGCTGGGCCTCGTTTTGTCCTTACAGAAGATTTGCTCGATCCGGAGGGCTAAAAGAAGAAAGAGCGTTAATATATGTATATAGACAGCAGAGGCTTAATTAATACAATCTTCGGCTTCATTAATATATGTATATGCACCTCGCCGGAGTTTGCAACATTTAATGTTCCACCGGAGCCTTCGGCTTCTCCCTCGTCGGCTTCTCCCTCGCTGACTTCTCCCTCACCCCGGCCGTCGGGTTCTACCTCACCGGAGCCGTCTCTTCGGTTGAGAGACTCATCTCCCTCACCGGAGTTGTTCAAAAACTCCGTGGTGACATCGACAATATCTTCCGGCCCGCGGATTATATCCTGGAGGATATTTTCCTGATCTTCGTCTCGTTCCATAGTTTCTGCAAATTAAGAACAATGCACAAAACTTTAGTTGGGTAACTTGTTCCATATGTCAAGATACATCTACAATATCATCTCATTTGCAAGAACAAATTAGAAACTTCATATGCTGCCTTATAATCTCATTTGCAAGAGCACCTCGGGCGGGGAGCGGCAGAGCACCTCGGGCGGGGATTCTTGGGCGCGACGGCGAACTCGGAGACCCTAAACCCTAAAACATCAAGAAATTAAAGCCATTAAGCTCAAGAACATAAGACTCAAGCTAAAATATACATCAATATAGCTAAAATCATTTGCAAAGCTAAAATTAAAATTAACATCAATATGTAGCAAAACTAAAATTAACATCAATATATAGCAAAACTAAAACTAACACTAACAAAACTAATTCTAGCAAATGGCTAACAGAAAATGGCTAACAAAAAATAGCTAAAACCTAGCAACTAACCTAGCAACTAACACTAACAAATGGCTAACAAAAAACCATCTACAACTAACCTAGCAATTTCTATAACCTAACAATTTCTATAACCTAATAATTTCTATATCTAACAAATTTCTAAACATATTAATCATTTTAATCTACAATGCTACAAATTCCTAAACACTAAAAATCCTAACACTAAAAATCCTATTTGCTATACTAAAGTACTATACAAATTCCTAAAATTTCCTATACAAAAAAAATCCTATTTACTATACTAAAAGAATATACATTTTCCTATACAAAATTCCTAACACTAAAAATCCTATACAAATTCCTAAACAAATTCCTAAAATTCCTAACTCATTTTCCTATACATTTTCCTATACTAAAATTTCCTAAACAAATTCCTAAAAATCCTATACATTTTCCTATACTAAAATTTCCTATACAAATTTCCTATACAAATTCCTAAAATTCCTAACTCACCGCGAGAGGCGGCGGTGCGGGCGGCGTGCGGGGAGGAGGTGCGAGAGGCGGTGCGGGCGGCGCTGCGAGGCGGCGGCGTGGAGGCGCGGGCGAGGTGTGCGGGGAGGAGGCCGTCCGTGCGGGCGGCACGGGCGTCGAGGGCGCGGCACGGGCGGCCGGCGTGCGGGCGGCGCGGGCGTCGAGGGCGCCGGCGTCGAGGGAGCGTCGAGGGCGAGGTCGGGCAGCCTGACGGCGTATTTTTTGCTCCGTCGCGCGCGCCTGGTCCTTCGTCGATTTGGAGACGAAATGAGGAAGGAGAAGAGGCAGAGGCATTATACAAGGGGTCATTGGTCCCGGTTGCTGCCATGAACCGGGACCAATGCCTCTTTGGTCCCGGTTCTTGCCAGCAACCGGGACCAATGACCCTGCAGTTAATGCAGATCCCGCGCGCGCGTCCACGGACTCTTTGGTCCCGGTTCTTGGTAGAAACCGGGACCAAAGAGTCCTTTTTCAAAAATATTTCGAACTTTTCAGTTCTGAAATTTTGTTCCCGCCTTTTTTTTCTTATTTAGGTGTTTGGATATGAATTTCAAATGGTTTTGAATCTGAAAAGACTTTCAACATGAAAAGTTTTTAAATTTGAATAAATAATCCAAAACCATTTTCTGTTTTCTAAAATAATTATTCTAACTATACAAACTATTAACCATTTTGCCATTTTCAATTAAAAATGCATTAACTTTATTGCATATTTTGAATTGACAAAACTTTCAACATGAAAAGTGTTTGAATTTGTATAAATAATCCAAAATCCAAACTCGACTAATAATATGTATAAATCGATCAAAAATGATTAAGTAAGATTTATGATTACGTAATAATAATTATTAATTCAGTTAATTCTATTTTTGGTGTTGTAAAATCCCATGGCAAGCAGAAGTAAATGCAGAACAATTTCAGTGAACCTATATTTATAATATGTAATAATAATTATTAATGCAGAACAGTTTCTTTTGAGGGCTTGTGAGCTGTTGGATCACTCTGTGAGCCACCAACCGGGACTAAAGGGAATCCCACCAATAAGGAAGAAGCACACGGATCGTTTAATATCAATGCGAAAAGTAGTCACCCATCAATCTTGGATACATTTTACACGATCGTCGTCTTAGCTAGACCAGAAGTAGTTCATGACAACAATCTTGGGTACATAGACAAACCATAGGTTAGTCATACTCCTGCCTAGGCCTATAATACTCGTCCTCGTAGTCGTCGTAGTCGCCGCCGTCGTCGTCGTTGTCGTCGGGCGGCGCTGTCGTCGGGCGCCTGGACTGGAAGTGAGGGTAGCGCAGGCGGGGGTTATCGCCGGCCGTGATGTAGTTCATGACGCTCTGGAGAGTTCGGCCGCTCCACCACAGCCGACGGCCGGCCTCGTTGAAGTTCGAAGGAGGCGGGCCATCCTCCTCGTACCTGGCGAGCGCCTCTCACGCCGATTGATGAAGAAGGCGTCCCAAGTCGGGCGGTAGTCGGGATGCCAGCGGGGATCCATCCGCTGCTCCGGAGTGAGCTCGAGGTAGTAGTGGTTCGTGATGGCCGCCCGACGTGCCAAACCTTGAGGGATAGGAGGGACCGGCACGCCTCCGGTGCTCAGCCTCCAGCCGGCGGGGACGTCGTAGCCGGGCGGGCAGGGGTAGTTCGAGGCGGAAAGCGCCTCCGCCTCCGAGTAGGTTAGAGTGGGTACGGTGGAAGCCATGGGAGAGTGATGAGGTTGCAGATATGAGTTTAGATGTGCTATGCCAATGGAGGCCATGACTACATATATAGTGAGACCTTTAGTCCCCGTTCGAGCCACCAATAAGGAAGAAGCACACGGATCGTGTGTTTCTTTCGAGCGCTTGTGAGCCGTTGGATCAGGGGTGTGTTTCTTTTGAGCGCTTGTGAGCTGTTGGATTTTTAGAACTAGTCCCGGTTGGTAACCAACCGGGACTAAAGAATCACACGGATCGTGTGTTTCTTTCGAGCGCTTGTGAGCCGTTGGATCAGGGGTGTGTTTCTTTTGAGGGCTTGTGAGCTGTTGGATCAGCACTCCCACCACCACCACCACTCCCACCTCATCCACAGGTACACTTTCTAATCGCCTATAAATAGCGGCGTCCCTGCAGCGAACGGCACACAACGAGGTTCCAGCCACTGGATTAGGGTGACGCAATGATGAATTGCCGAGGAGGTGGGAGTGGTGGTGGTGGTGGAAGTGGTAGCCATGCCCCTCGGTCCGATCCAAGCAGCGGCAAGGCGCTCTGATGATCTGCGACATTCCCAACACTTTTTGGGACGGTCGTAGATCATCAGAGACGTCTTGCCGCTGTGGATCGAAGGTCGATTTGCTGCTCACGACCACGCGATGATTTGCAGTATACAAAGCATTCGGATTCCCGTCATACAGCCCTACGGTGCTAATACATTACATTGATTTACATAAAAGCCATGAACCCTTCTTCGCGTATGTCCCTGGCCTATGATCGCTTCAGCCGTAACCATGGAGCATCTTCATTATTTAACGGGATGCTTGGGTCAGTTCTCACTGTGAAGGGCGGAATTTCATCAAACTTATCATAATCTGCTGACATGTCTGTCTTGTCCTCGACTCCCACGATGTTTCTTTTCCCTGAAAGAACTACGTGACGCTTTGGCTCATCGTCTGATGTATTCGTTTGCTTGTTTTTTCTTTTTTTCGGTCTGGAGGACATGTCCTTCACATAGAAAACCTGAGCCACATCATTGGCTAGGACGAATGGTTCGTTCTTGTAACAACCAAGATTCTTGAGATCCACTGTTGTCATCCCGTACAGCTGGTCTACCTTTATCCCTTCTCCATTCATGTTGACCCAACTGCACCGAAACAAAGGGACCTTAAAAGTAGGTCCATAGTCAAGTTCCCATATCTCCTCTATGCGACCATAGTATGTGTCCTTTTGCCCATCGTCGTTTGTTGCATCAAAGCGGACACCACTGTTCTGGTTGGTGCTCTTTTTATCTTGGGCGATCGTGTAAAATGTATTCCCATTTATCTCGTACCCTTGGAAATTCAATACAGTCGAAGATGGTGACGCGGCCAACAAGTAGAGCTGATCTCCGACAGTGGTGTCATTCATGAGCTGTAATCGCAACCAACTGCCGAAGGTCTCCATGTGTTTTTCTTTAATCCAGGAGTCATCCTTCCCCGGGTTCTTGGAGCGTACATAATTCTTGTGTTCCTCGATATACGGAGCCACGAAGGTGGAACTTTGTAGAACTGTGTAGTGTGCTTGAGTTAAAGAATGCCCGTCCCTACATATCAGTGCTTTCTTTCCTAGCGTGCCTTTTCCACTCAGTCTCCCCTCATGCCGCGATTCAGGAACACCAATCGGCTTAAGGTCAGGAATAAAGTCAACACAGAACTCAATGACCTCTTCTGTTCCATAGCCCCTTGAGATGCTTCCTTCTGGCCTAGCACGGTTATGAACATATTTCTTCAAGACTCCCATGAACCTCTCGAAGGGGAACATATTGTGTAGAAATACAGGACCGAGAATGGCAATCTCGTCGACTAGGTGAACCAGGAGATGCGTCATAATATTGAAGAATGATGGGGGGAACACCAACTCGAAGCTGACAAGACATTGGACCACAGCCTTCTGTAAACTTGGTAGAGTTACTGGATCGATGACCTTCTGAGATATTGCATTGAGGAATGCACATAGCTTCACAATGGGTACTCGAACATTTTCCGGTAGAAGCCCCCTCAATGCAACCGGAAGCAACTGCGTCATAATCACGTGGCAATCATGAGACTTCAGGTTCTGGAATTTTTTCTCTGCCATATTTATTATTCCCTTTATATTTGACGAGAAGCCAGCCGGGACCTTGATACTGCTCAGGCATTCAAAAAAGATTTCCTTCTCTGCTTTGGTAAGAGCGTAGCTGCTTAAGTATTGACGCCCTTTATCCGTCTGCTTGTTGTATGGGTCTTTCATACGTTGCTGGTCTGCCCGTGCTTCCGGTGTATCTTTTGTCTTCCCATACACGCCCAGGAAGCCTAGCAGGTTCACGCAAAGATTCTTCGTCACGTGCATCACGTCGATTGAAGACCGGACCTCTAGGACTTTCCAATAGGGTAGCTCCCAGAATATAGAGCACTTCTTCCATATGGGTACGTGGTTGTCAGCGTCATTCGGAACAGATAGACTGCCAGGACCCTTTCCAAAGATTACTTCTAAATCCTTGACCATGTCATATATAACATCACCATCAGGGAGGTTAGGCTTCTTCCGGCGATCTGCCTCACCGTTGAAATGCTTGCCGGGCTTTCTTACGGCATGACTGTTCGGAAGAAATCGACGATGCCCCAGGTACACATTCTTGTTTCCCAAATGTATACTTTCAGTCTTATCTAAACAGTGCGTGCATGCATTGTATCCCTTGTTTGACTGTCCTGAAATGTTACTAAGAGCAGGCCAATCATTGATGGTTACGAACAGCAACGCTCGTAGGTCAAATTCCTGTTGTTTGTGCTCATCCCACACACGTACACCTGGTTCGGACCACAACTGCAAAAGTTCATCAACTAATGGCCTTAGGTACACATCAATGTCGTTGCCGGGTTGCTTCGGGCCTTGGATGAGCACTGGCATCATAATGAACTTCCGCTTCATGCACAACCAAGGAGGAAGGTTGTAGATACATAGAGTCACGGGCCAAGTGCTATGACTGGAGCTCTGCTCCCCAAAAGGATTAAAGCCATCTGTACTTAGACCAAATCTTAAGTTCCTTGCGTCATCTGAAAATGTCGGGAACTCTCTGTCGATTTTTCTCCACTGGGACCCATCGGCGGGGTGTCTCAACTTCCCGTCTTTCTTACGCTCTTCTTTGTGCCATCGCAACAACCTGGCATGCTCTTTGTTTCTGAACAGACGTTTCAACCGTGGTATTATAGGAGCATACCACATCACCTTAGCAGGAACCCTCTTCCGGGGGGGCTCGTCATCGCCCTCAACATCACCAGGGTCATCTTGTCTTATCTTGTACCGCAGTGCATTGCATACCGGGCATTTATCCATGTTCTCGTACTCACCGCGGTACAGGATGCAGTCATTAATGCATGCATGTATCTTCTGCACATCTAATCCTAGAGGGCAGATAGCCTTCTTTGCTTCGTATGTAGTCTCGGGCAATTCGTTATCCTTTGGAAGCTTCGGCTTCATTATTTTCAGTAACTTCTCAAATCCCTTGTCAGAACAACCAGTCTCTGCCTTCCATTTCAGCAGTTCCAGTGTGGTACCGAGCTTTGTGCTGCCATCTTCGCAGTTTGGGTACAGCAACTTTTTGTGATCCTCAAGCATGGCCTCCAACTTTAGCTTCTCCTTTTCTGTATCGCATTCTCGCTTTGCATCAGAAATGACCCCACCAAGACCATCAGCGGGCTCATCTGATGCCCGATGTTCACCTCTTTCTTCTTCAACGTCTTCCATAACAGTATCACCGCATTCCTCAGGGAACATAGGATAGTTGTCATCATCCTCCTCTTCTTCATTGTCTTCCATCGTAACCCCTCTTTCTCCGTGCTTGGTCCAACAATTATAGCTGGGCATGAAACCTTTCCGAATCACGTGGTCTTGAATGGTTTCGGGTCAGAGTACTCCCTGACGTTCCGACACTTCTCACATGGACAAGGCATAAAATTATTCACTTTGTTTGCCTCAGCCACATCGAGAAATTTATGCAGGCCTGCAATAAACTCGGAACTGCGTCGTTCGCCGTACATCCATCGCATCCGTGCATCCATCTGCATCATATATATAATTAAGTTTATCAAATACCATTACAATAACATCTTGAATAGTGAAATGACCACCGTACATCGACACGTGCAATATTTCTGTATCAATTACAGACGAAAAGGATAAAGTTGCTAACCTCGGCCGAGGATATCATTTTGTGTGAACTTAAGTGTGGGTCGGGCATTTCATCGAACACATCTTGTGCGTGGCAAAGGAAAAAAAAATAGCACCCACTTCCCACCAATCCAAGAGAAAAAAATTAGAGGAAAGAAGGGGGTGGGGGTTATTTATAGGCAGGGAGGGGTATTGGTCCCGGTTCTTGGCACGAACCGGAACCAAAGCTCCGCCGCACGCCACGTGTCTGGCTCTGGAGCTTTGGTCCCGGTTCGTGCCAAGAACCGGGACCAATACCCCCAACCGAACCGGGACCAATGGTCCACGGGGCCGTGGCAACTCGAACCGGGACCAGTGCCAGGCACTGGTCCCGGTTTTTACCTGAACCGGGGCTAATGGCTGGGGCGGCCCTGGACTAAAGATGGTTTTTCTACTAGTGCAAGAAGTCCAAAACTTCAGATTTTGATTATTTTCGAGTAAATGCAAAATTAGCAATGGAAAAAAGGTGGAACCGGGAAGAAGTCTCAGTCAAAATGCCCGTGATGCATGACCGATCGTCGACGGAGCAGGCAACAAGTCACACAGGACAGGCTACGGCCTACGGCTGACCTGTCCCTTGGAGAACAGCAGGAGTTCTCGAAATGAAAACATCGCCGGGGCCCGCGGCTGCACGACGCGTGCCGCTTCGACTCGTCGTCACCAGCCACTCCTCCGGCGATTTCGACGGAGTATCAAAGAAAATTCCAGACCGATCGTAGTAACTGCGAAGAGCGACCTGCCAAATCCCACCACGGCTCTGCCTCTGCTCGCTTTATTTCGCGGCTGGCTTTCCAACATTTTTCCATTGGCCTTTGTGCGCGCTTTGCCTTCCTCCCCAAGAATCCAGGCCATGTGTGTGCTCTGCTGCGCGGCGTAGAAACTGCCCACGCGGGTCGCGGGGTCTCCCCGCGAGAAAAACCAGTGTCTTGCCGGGGAACCTTTCACCGGGCTAAATAACACACACCGGCGCGGGCGTACATAGCAAGCTGCCACACTCACCTCACCTGCAGTCCTGCAGACAGCGTCTCTCTAGCTCGGCGCCGACCACCTTGCCACGCCCCCGCCTCCCTCCAGTGCAGCGCGCGCTCCACCTGTACGCCAGGGCGCGGGCATGGACCAGTACCTGCCCCTCGACGAGGACGACTCCCTCGACATGCTCCTCTTCGACGTCCTCCGCGAGGCCTCCGCCTTGGCCGCCTCGCCCTCCTCGTCTCCCCCGCCCAAGATGCAGAGGGCCGTCGTCGCGGCGGCTGATCCCGCCACGAGCACTAGCGAGGCAGGCACGGCCGCAGCGGAGCGGCACTACCGCGGGGTGAGGCGGCGGCCGTGGGGGAAGTACGCGGCGGAGATCCGGGACCCGTCGAAGAACGGCGCGCGCGTGTGGCTCGGCACCTTCGGCACGGCCGAGGAGGCGGCCGCCGCGTACGACCAGGCCGCGTTCCGCTTGCGGGGCGCCAAGGCGCATCTCAACTTCGCCCCAGCCCTCGCCGCGGAAAGGCCCCGTGGCGGCGGCGACGCTGCGGCGAATTAGGCAGAGGCGTACACGCGCGGTCGGGGCGACTGGGCGAGGCGACTCGTGCGTCGCGTCGCGCCATGCCATCCCGTGCGCGCGTTTGCTCGCCGACCTTTCCTTCAGCTTAGTGTTGTCGGTATTCCTTTCTTAGCTAGGCAATCGAGACATTGAATTCTGCAACCGTTCATGATGGATCAATTTGCGTTTAGTGATAGTATCGTGCAAATGTGAGAGTTTCTCTTTTGGTGATTTCTGTGGATATCATCATCTGTACAGTATTCTTTCTAGACTAATGTTTCGTATCTACTCCTAAATTCACAAAGTCACTGGAAAACTCTTTGAACCGGAGTAACGATGAGACGGAATCTGTCGCTACGACCTTACGATATCAGCCAAACGTACATCAGATAGATGGATTCAAAGGTTTTGAATAGACCATTCAGCATTCATCTAGAACTCCTGTGAAGAATCGTGAAGATAAAATATTCCAATGTGACGAGGGCAACTTGTAGACCACAAGTCCGCAAGTACACATTTCGATATATTTTCCACGGAAGGCTCGCCGTCTCCTGGCCTGCAGTCCAGATGAGCCGAGTGAGCTCATCCATGATTCCGTCCCTGCCCCCAGGATCCTGGGGGACAGAGTGTTTTTTAGCTGCTCTACGGACATACTCCCTCCGTTCCAATTTAATTGACTTGCTATGCACTAAATGTGGTTGTATCTAGACATGTTACATATATAAATACATCCACATGTGGTAGATAGCAAATCAATTAATTTGGAACGGAGGGAGTAGCTGACATAAAGCAGCAAACTACCACTTCATCAATTACAAACATCACGAAACCTTCCTAAAAATTGCAGCAGCAGTGAAATTATCAACATGGCCAGATTTGAAGTTGCAGAAGCTGAAGAAATACATGATAGATGATATATTGTCCCCAGCATTCTAGACATGGAAGAATCTGTTCTGTCAAACATTCAAATTGGATGACCAAGACCCACCAGGTTCCAGTTTATGCTAATCTGACACCTGCAGCAGCTCAGCACTGAAAGTTACCTAAATGTTTGCTTTGCTCCTCCAATTGTGGACCAATCATAAATTGCAGCCAATAGATGGAGTAGACTCTTCAATGGAGACAATAGATGGAGAAGATGAATAGGCACACGAGAGCGACCACCCTGCCAGATGAAACACACCACTGAGATAGTCCACTCACAGATGAAACATCTATCCCCCAAGAAAGTCCACTCAGTTCTGCACCATCCGTCCGTTTTTGTCCATATAAAGCACTGTTAACGCTGCAATCGTGCTGGGGGAGTAGACATTTGATGATAATAAGCTGGAGTCGCCCAACTCCTTCACAAATAAATTACCCTGTCGCTTGATTGGTTCGTAGAGAACCTGGAGCACTCGTCCAGCTGATCCAACTTGCAGCTGACGGACTTCCTCGTTAAAAATTACCTCGCTGGCCGGTCAAAATGAGATAGCATATGATGAGGTCCAATTCAGAATGTAAAATGCCAAAACAGTATTGCTCAAAAAAATTAAAACAAATATAGCACATCCTTGGGAAAAGCAACAGAAACCAGTTTAGCAATAAACTAGCAGGGATGCCAGATGAATTTATCATATTGCGGGGACACGGTGTTTCGGGCCCGTTATGTAAATATTTTTAACGGTTTTGCTAATATTAACTTAGTGCTCAGTCAACTCCCTAACCATTTGATCGTGCGTTGAGATTCGTGCGTCAGTTGCAAGTCAACTTGCAACTGGGATTTGATGACGTCATGCGAGTTGCAAGTGGACTTGCAACTGCTCTGGACCATTTGATTTGCTTCATGATTCGTGCTAATCATGAGTTGCAACTTGACTTGCAACTGTGATTGCTGACGTCACTCGACTGAGAATTAAGCTAATTCTCAGTCGACTGAGCCCTAGAGAGACCCTATTTTTAAATACTTTTTGAAATGTCAAAAAATTCAAACAATTTTTTTTGGATATACAACCGCATATTTTATGATCGCACAAAAATTTTAATTAAAAAATGAAATAATTTCTGGCCTGGATAAAAAAGACAAATAAATGTTTCGTCAAAATTTATTTTGGACCACCGGAATTTGTCTTTTTTACGCAGGCCACAAAAATGTCATTTTTTCACGAAACTTTTTGTGTGAACATTGAATATGCGGACGTATATCCGAAATTTTTGTTTGGAATTTTCTGACATTTTGAAATGCCGTTTTTGGATAGTGGGTGCATCTACACTATACGGGCAGCAGCGGTCGCGTTCCTTCTTCAAGGTGCTGCTTAGCACTTGATGATCCGGCGCTAGGAGCGTGGTGGTACTTCTCCGGAGGGCGCAGCGGGTGCGGGTCACCGTAATTTAGTCGCTCCGCCTATGTCTCCATTTTGGTTCTTCTTTTCTTTTCTTTGGGTGTGTGTTTGCTGCTGCCCCAGCAGGTGTGGTGTGGCGTTTGTATGCGTTGCTTGTATGGTGGTCGTTGCATTATTTATAAAGTGGGGCATCTACACCTGAGCCGAAGATGATTTATCATACTGCGGCACCTACTGTCTATTGATACTATCCTTGAATTAGTGTATTCATATACGAAACCTGATCAGTTATCGGTATTCTGTTAGGTATAAAACTTCCACTCCACAAGTATACCTGACAAGAAAACGGTGACAATATGTGAAGCAAAGCCTCAACCAGACAAAGTGGGCTTAGGTGCGGTGGAACATGAGCACATCCACCAGGCACGACTTTGTGTGCCACAAGCACAAAAATAGGAACACTCACCCCTATTGGGGTTTTCAAGCCAGGAGTAACTGGGTATATGTGTAATCCCTACTTAATATATGGTTGAGCACATGAACTAAATGAGCTCACTAAACATATCTTACTGGCTGCTATCAATCAAGCACTAACAGATGTGCATTTGTCTACGTGTACAACTAATACTATGTAAACAAAGTTATATTGACCTAAACGAGCTGGTACTGGTTAGGACTTGGAGTGACTTAATCGGGACGTCGTCTGGCTGCAACACCAGCTTTTGAACTGGCAGGACTTCTCATTTAGTTATCTATATGTCTAGTCAGTACTGCATCAGTAGGCCAATTAGAACGCTCTCAGCAAGTTCAGTAGCTCAAATAATCACTTAATTTGGGGCTTAATTTCCATTGTACTATTGAAAAAAAAGGTATAGATTGGACATAAGTTACCTTAGTTTTGCAGCTAGTTTTTTATCTGTACAAGCTCGAAAAAGGATCTCAGGTACAATGGGAGAGTTCAAAAGAATGTTGGGCAGAGAAATAAAGTTTATCTTTTTTCTCAGGTGGATGAAACACTCGGTGATGAAATGAGCTTGGTAGGCCACCACACATGGTAGCTTTGCTAGCATTAGTTCCATGACAGCAGTTCCCGAAGTACATAGCGCTGCTTTACTAGCCTGCCGGAAAAGAAGCAACACTTTCTTAGTTCACTCACAGAATACTGAATGTACAACCAAATTGGCCGCAGGCCTGCAGCATCTAGCAAGTAACTAGATAAACAACGAAGTCTCCTTTTGACTACTAGCACAATCAGAATTGGCTGCTTTAAGTTTCACATACTATGATACTAACAATTAATCAGGATGATCCATTTTGCATTTAGCTACACTTTGCTACAAAAGGTGTAGTTGGTTTGAGATGTAACAGAGGAGCCTTAACATTACCAGTCATGAATAAATGTTTTGTCTGGAAAACAAATAATGAACAACTAGGAAATCATTTTTGTGTATAACTAAACTGATAGTCGATAGATCACACAGAATCATTTCATAAATTTTCAACAAAGAACAGACAAGCATGCGTGGAATAGTGGGGGAGAACCCACTGGATAAAGTAATCAACGGTGCTCTAGATATCTCTTCATAGTGATTTGATCCTATATTACCCAAGGACAAGATGAAAATGCTAATGCTAACTTAACCAGTCATATTTTGGGGCTATGGGCACAAGACAGCTATAAAGGAACACATTAACATAGTAACATGAATCTTTTTTCCCGCAAAAATAAAACCATGAATACTTTTGGAACAAATAGAAACGCATGCTGTATTCAAAGTGCTCTACTTCCTCTTATCCGTTCCCCTTGCTACAGTGAAAAGGAGGCGGAAAGGAGGCGACCGGTAGTTTCGAGGTCTCGCCGGCGGATCCGCTGCTCCCCTCCGCCTCCGGTCGCCGTCTCGGCGTCGTGAGGTGGAGGGGAGCCCCGGCCCCCGTCCGTGCGTGTAGATAGGTCCTAGGGTTTCTAGGTGTGTGTGCCCAGGCGGCGGCTCCGAAGACGGTGGCGGAGGCGCCGGTGTATAGGGCTATGTCCTTCCCCTCCTTTCCCCGTTCCGGCGGCGTCGCTGGGGAGGCAGTGAAGGTGGTTTGGTGGCTCAGCTTGGTCGTCGTGGCGGTGGTGGCGGCCAAGCTATGGCTTTTGGTCCCGGGACTTCTTCCTCACCTCGATGGCGTCTGCTCCGTCGTCGACGAAGCCTCCGGGTGTTTGTACAGGAGCTTCTTGCTGGGGTGCTCGTGCTCGTCTCTCGTGCAGGGATTCAGGTTGGAAGGTGGAGGATCTGGCGCGGCTGGGCTGTCCGGGGGCGGCCGGCGTCGGATCTGGAGATCTGGGTGGCCTGGCCGTGCTTATTCATCGGGCAAGGTCTCGTCGCCGTGCTGCGAGCGGCTTTTGCGGTCTTCTTCGTCGAAGGTGGTCCTCTCTTCTCCAGGGTTCGGTTTCTTCTGCCTTCTTCTCCGGCGGTCGTCGGCGACGAGGAGCGGCAGGAGCGTTGGTGGTTCAGCGGCGGCTGTCGTTGCTGTTGTGCGTGCGTCGTGTTCCTCCGCCTGTACAGGAGAAGCTCTTCTGGGATCTCGGTGTTCGTCGCCGGCTTTTGGTGCGGCGGTCTGGCTTCTCTGGCCGGCCATGGTGGCGTGGGTTGGAGGGGCTCTGTCTTCGTGCTCTGCTTCAACATCGCTTTGATCCTTCTTTCTCCGGCCGGCCGTGGTGGCGAGGGGAGAAGGTGTGGTCAAGGTGTGCTCTCGGCGGCGGCTCCGGCAAGACGTGTTCGTGCTCAGTGCAGGGATGGATGGAAGAGGGGTGGTTGCGGGATGGAGGCACCATGGCCGTGCGCGTTCAGCGATCTTCGGTTTCGTCGCTTGCGGCGGACGGCTCCTGCGGTCTTCTACATGAGTGGGGTGCTTCCTTCCCGGGGTGCGCGGTGGCCTGGTGTCTTCTTCTCCGGCGGTGCTCGCCGATGGAGTTCATCTTCAGGCGTTTGCGGTGGTTCAGCAGTTGCTGCTGTTGTGCTGAGTTCTTCGGCTTGTTTCGTCTGCGTATTTCTGTTCTTTGTTTTGTATAATCTGTGTTGAATACGCAGTGTAGATCCTTTCAAAAAAATAATAATAAAAATAGAAACGCATGCTTTACATATTAGCGTAGTATGGTGCTTTGAAATGTCTTCAGTTTTCACATCCACCAAATGAGTGAAAACATTATCAGCATTCAAAATGATGATATCCAAAGGGTGAATTTAGTGCATCAGAATTAGAGTCATTGAAATTTAAAAGAGAAGTGAGCTTACAGTGAATGCACCATATCTTTTTTCCAGGGACCCCCCAGGTATCAGTACCACTGGAAATGGCACAGATCGAACTACATTTTCAACATAGGTCTTCACGTCCCGATGTGGAGCAACTGGGATGACTAGTGACAGTTCATTTAGTGTATGACTTAGATGTTGCGCAGTTCGCAAGAAGATTGGAAGCATACGAGCTACTTCCTGCATCCTGCTTCCAGGCAGCATGGTTAAGATTGTGGCATCTATCAAAGAAGTATTTCTCATTAGGAAAAAGACACATGCATTAATAGCACAACAGTCACATGTATATTAAGATTTTCCCTAGAGAGAAATCTTGGCACAGTTACAGAGAGATGAATAAACTAGCAGCTTGTAAACCCGAACACAAAATCCAGATATGTTGTATTGCTAGAATGGAATCCTTGCATTGCGTAAAACAAAATAAAATCTTGATCACGTAAATAATATAAGGATAGCAGAGTTTACCATATCATCATCTCCTAGTTCTATGTAGTTTCCTTTTAGCATTACCTATTTGTTCCTTGTTTCCACCATATCGCAAATTGTAGGTCAAATTTTAAATGTCATCACAAGATAAGGATAGGTGCTAAGAGATTCGGCCTTCCATTTGCTATGCATCTCATGTAAAACAGATCTGACTATATAATGACTTAGCTGGCATTGGCAGTTGGTACTTAAGGATTGATAGTGCAAGTGTGACAGCATTTCAACGTAAGTTAATATCTACCAAAGTGGTCTGTAAATTTGAAGATGCTCTACTGGCAGACATGGATCTTTGCTGTTAGCTTTTGGTAAAAAGTATGTGGTTCTTTGTTATTCCAAGATCCATAGAAAGAGCATGCCGTCCCAGAAGTTATATTGGCAACCGAATTGTAATAACTTCCATGTTGTATGCTTCATTGATGATAAGTCATAGGAATGCATCGATCGACATATTTTTAATAGCATGTGATTAAGCAACTACAATAATCAACACAACAAGTACACAAAAATCTGATAAATACGGGAGAAACCACAACAACGAAGAAATGGTAGTCTTCATAACAATTACGAATCTAGTATCGTGTGCATAACGAATGACACGTTTAATTACCTGGGGACAGTCCATACTTCAGTCGAAAAGCTTCAGCACTTCGTTGATGCATGGCTTTATCAGAAGATAACTCCGGGTCCTAGGTGATTTTGGTGGACATAATGTATACAAAACTGAAATGATTAGTCTTAGTGATTCATTTATGATCTACATGATATTAGCAGTTTAGGTAGATCGGATCAAAATGCTTAGTTTGAGAAATGGAACATTTTAGTCACTTGTAGAAGACAAGATAACCTTTAGTAGTTACTCCATGTCAACATCATTCTCGGCATAGCAATTGTTTATGCACAATCTCAAAAGAATGCAAGGGAACACCACTCTCTGACAACCCTCTTGAACCTTTTTCTCATATACATAATCTAGTGCTAAGCATGATCTAGCATCTAGTCTACCCCTCTAGTGTGCCCCTAATTATTCCTACCATGCTTTGAATGAGATTTTGGCTCCTCTGTTTTCTATGTCCACGCTAAGATTTGTGGCCTCCCATCCGTCCTCTACAAAAGTGAGTATGATCCCTGAGCAGGATTACTATAAGAATTCTTTCTCCCAGTCCTAATGAATATGAGTCACCTTCTCGTTTCAAAGGAGATAGTCCTTATTATCCATCAATGACAGTGACAAGTGAACTTCGAAAATTTGATGAGATCCTACCTTGACATTACTCCTATGAAGTGGTACTGGAAATTAAATAGGTAACAGATATCAGTTTCATACAGAGATGTTTGACCATGTTGTCATTCATATGAACTGTAGATGTATCATTCACTATAGTAAGTAGAAGTTCAATATGCAACAGATATTAATGAGACATCTGGCGAGAAGACAAACATAAAGTAACACGTGTTTGTGTGCGTGGGTGGGTTGAGCTTTGGACAGAAAATCTTCAGTTCAGTATCAGGTTGATGGCATTGATGTTAAAACAAAGCCACACAATTCAAACAACATTTTTTCTTTTAAGTAAGTCCCTACCACATTTAAGTCAGCAGCATCATCCAATAAGGGATGACCAACATATGTAGCAGGCAACCCATTTAATCTGCAAATTTCCTCTTCAAATGGAAGGATACACAACAGATGGTCCACAAAATTGCGCAACTTCGAGAGCCTACTTTCACCACCTTTCCAGGCCCAAAATGATGGTGCAACATAATGGACATGTAGAGGGCTATCAACCTTCTTATCATATCTACCTGGACAACAGAAATACTTTACCATGTTTGCTCATGAAAACAAAATGTAAATTTGGTTGTTTGAATGAACTCATGGTATGGTAAAAAAATGCTTCCACTGAAAACCTTACCTTTTAATTGCTGCAAAAGGCGAAACGAGAACCCCTTTGAATCAACGGTAACTACAGCATGAGGCCGAAATGATATAGCAGCATCTACAGTATCCGCGATCTTCCTCTGCAGAGCTAAAATGAGTATAATCTTCATTCAAGAGCATACAAACAGCAAGCAAAGCACGAGACACACCAGAGATGCACCTTGACATTATATATGTGTGGCAGCAGTTCCCACAAACCCATTATGGCAATTTCTTCCATTGGAAAAAGTGATTGCAAGCCTTCCTTGCACATTAATTCCCTGCATTGACAGAAATATGTTAATTGAGCAAGTGAATGAACAATTAAGCTTACAGCAAATGTGGGGTTTTGGATCAAATCGTATATACGGATAAGTAAATGATGAAACAACAGTGCTGAACTGATTAGCGCACGGATATTGTGAGCACACGAAAATTAACTCACTTTGTGTCCACACAGATAGAACGCAAAGAAACAGCTGGCTGCAAACATCAGCCCGATGGCATTTGACCAAGAAGTATGTGCAGACATCAACGAGATCAAACATAAGTGTCTGACAGTGATAGCTCCACAAGAATTGATCCTCCATTTTGTTTTCTTCTGATGAAGATAAAAAGAAGGATACAAAAAACAGTAACTCTGATGTTACCACATGTATTGTTTCTTCTTCTTCATTGCATCCTATTCTGAAGAGAAGAGAACTATTGTTTTCTGTCTTCTCAAGTGTGTCAGACAAACATTTGTTCCCCAGTTTTCTTTCGTTGCTCTAAATCCTCTCCAACGCGCCTTGAAAACAGAAAGAGTGGGATAGCATCCTTAATTCTTACGGAACTGATGAATCAATCGCCTAAAGGAGAACGAGAAACTAGTATATATGAATTGAAAAGATATAATATCCTGCTCCTGTCACTCAACTGTAATTGGAATCCTAACAACTAACCGGAACTTTTCCCTCTTCCTCCCCGCAGACTTGATGTTTCAAGTGTGCACAGAACTACGATGGAGCCTAATCCTATGACCAGCACATAATCTGAACATGTGAACAATTTTGGAAGGGAGTGGATAAGCAATCCAGAGCTAAATCCCCCTCCCAATTTCGTGCAAGTCCAGTTACCTATTCTATGAATCATTTCTCGCAAAACAGCAACCATAAAGTCTCTACGTGAAATGAAAATTCGTAACTGTACAATGCAGCAATGCACATTGGCATGGAAAAACAACATAAAGCTCAGTGGTCTCACAGCTATTTATCAAATGTTCAATGGGATCAAAACGCAGTAACACTTTGCACAGAAAGCTGCGGAAAAAGTAGGGACGGGAGTTAAACCAGACCCGCCAACGCCGGCGAAACGGACGGGCACAGGGGAGAGCTCCCTGAGGGACGCCATGAGGCGCGAAGCGAGCGAATCGCCGGAGACCTCACCGGCGACAACGAACAGCCGAAGTTCGCCGTCCCGGGCCGCTGCGTCGAACACCCTCTCGGTGGAATAAGCGCTTGAGCGCAGCCTGGACAGCAGCCCTCGCTGGCGCACGGCGGCAGGGATCCATCTTGACAGCATCACCCAGAGAGGAGGAGAGCGGCGCGGCGGAAGAGAAACAGGGGAGGGCAAAGCAAGGGTTAGAAAAATGAAAACCTCCCCGGGGTTCAGAAATTTCCGGATGTTGCAGACTTCTTGGGAAATGGCGAAATGCCAGTTTGAAGTTTTTGGCTACAAAAAATTCAGAAGAAAATATCCGGCGGATTTGGAGCGGTGTTTTGCCTCCCGAATTCTATTGATCTCGATATTTTAAAAAATAAAATAAAATGACATTTTAAAGTTTCAAAATTTCTAAATAAAATTATGTAGATACAGGCACATGTTATGTACTCCCTCCCTCCGTATCAAAATATAAGACTCTCTAGGTAGCTTGTGCACATGTATCTAGACATGTTTTAGTGTAAGATTCATGTGAACCTTGCACTAAAACATGTCTACATACATGTGTGTATAATCTAGCCAGAGAGTTTTATACTCCCTCCGTCCCAAAATAACTGTCTTAGATTTGTTAAAAAGTGGATATATCTAGACATGAAACAAGTATAGATACATTCACTTTTGGACAACTTTGAGACACTTATTTTGGGACGGAGGGAGTATTTTGATACGGAGGGAGTACAATTTTGTGCTAGATAATACAACCTCCGTTCCTAATTAGTTTTAACTTTTGTCCATATTTACATGTGTCTACATGTATTTAAACATGTCTTAGTGTGTATGTTTACTCATTTGGGTACGTACCTAGTCAATATGTGAGGGATCTAAAACATCTTATATTTAGAAACAGATGGAGTCTGTTGTATTTAGACTACACAGAAATTATACAATTGTGGTTCTGAACTTATTTTTTCTTCCAACATTCATCCTTTTTATGCAGATCACATATGAAAAGATATTTTGTCAGAAAGTTGTTCATATATACTAAACATGTATGTGCACTTTTATGTTTTTTTTTCAGATTTTTGAAGACCTAAAAATTAAGTTTTTGAATAAAGAAAAAGAGATCACGGGAGCTCAAGAGCTACCCATGATTTTTGGTGGATTCGAGAAGTCTGTCTATTTCCCCCCCTGAAATGTCCATTTTGATAACTTTTAGGAAAATATGGCTCATGCGAAAACTTGCAACGACCACTCAGAGTTCCGTCAAGTATGAAGTGCAAGTACAATACTTCAATAGAATTATTCATTTTCTTAATTTAATATTGTCACGTGACAACATGACTTTTTGTCTACTCTTGAAAAATGGACTATATGGTGTACAATTCATAGTAAATTAATTGAATCACTTGTTCGATCTAAGTAGAATCCCATACAAAAACAAGCATAACTACAATTTTTTCAATCTGTGTCAACAAATCCTACTCCCTCTGGTCCTTATTAAGTGTCGGGTGATTTGAACATACGAAGCACAATTTCGTAGCTATAGCAGCGACACTTTTTGTGTAACAGAGGGAGTATGATTTATGCCTATTTGTATGGGATTTGCTTGCGGGTTTTGAAATATAATAATCAGAATTCAGAAAAAGTTAGTGACTGACATGTTATTTTCTTAATCATAATCAAGTAGTAAGTAAATAAACATTAATCGGGCAAACATAATTATTCAGAATTTACCACGCACTGAAATTCAACAGATAAATTTTGTTTAACAACCAAACCTAAACTGGGTGGCACATACAGCACAACATTTTGGAGCCATGGCGTGCGAGGGCAAGTAACCACACGTACACGGGCCCGTCAGCCCGTCAGACCCGAGCAAGCAAAACCCTCGAGTGGCTTGCGTCGACCTGTGCTTCGACCTGACCGCGCAAAATCTCGCACCACCCCTCCGCCGCCGCCACGAACGCCATGGCCGCAGCGCTCTTGCTCCGCGGCCTCCGCTCGTCGGCGACCCGGGCACGCCGCGCCTTCCCCTCACCGGCCTCGACCCCGCCGCCGTTCGCCTCCTCCCTCACCCACCGCCTATACTCCTCCGCGGCTGCATCCGCGGCCACCTCGCCCGCTTTCTCGCTGGGAGGCGTCACGGACCCGTCCCGCATCCGCAACGTGGCGGTGATTGCCCACGTCGACCACGGGAAGACCACGCTCATGGACCGGCTCCTGCGGCAGTGCGGCGCCGACATCCCCCACGAGCGCGCCATGGACAACATCAGCCTCGAGCGCGAGCGCGGCATCACCATCTCCTCCAAGGTAACCCTCTCCTATTCGCATGGCTCCTGCCCGCGTGGCTAGTAAGAATTCATTCCTGCTGAGCGTTTCGTAGATCAATTTGCGTGCATCAGATGAGGGGATATAACACAGGCAGACAGACATAGGAGAAGGACTAAGATCTGGTTCAAAGGCCATTTCTCAGTTCGAGATTTTGCTGCATTTCGTGACTAAGACGTAGGCTGGCGACCGTGCATTCCTGAACAACACCTTGTGTGCATTTATCTATGAATTCGAATTAGTGGGAGGATCGATGTCACGTCAGGGTCAACAACTGGCTAGAGCTCGTAGTCTGTGCTCAGTGACCCACTGATTACTCCCTGGCAGTCAGTTTCAAAAACTGGCTAGAGCTCATAGTCTGTGCTTAGTGACCCACTGATTACTCCCTGCAGTTCTACGAACTTCTCATGCTTGCTGCAACTAGCAGAACTGCAGAAGTAGTATTTTAGCTCAATATCTTGTTCTCACTCTTACCTGTACATTTTTCTGCACCATTTTATCAAACATCGTTGGTGCATATCTTCAAGCAGTTTGTCTTTTTGTTGTGGGGACGAGGTTAACAACAGAGTTGGTCAGTTTTTTTTTTGGATGATCTCTTTTCAGGAAGGCTACTTCTTGTCGGGTGTTGTGGACTACCAGTAGGGAGTCCAAACAGAGGGAGATGAGGAATCCTTTAGGCAATAGTATTGTATTAGGAAATCTTGGATGGAAGGAGTTTAATCCATTAATAGGCCCTAACTCCTAAGCATCCATTATACAAGGATGACATGATCTATGTTTTAGGAAGCAAGAAAGAAACAATCCATTCTCTCTCTAGTTATTCTCTCGTCTCAACCTATGTGTACCCAGTCACTTGCAGCTACGCCCTGTCTCGCTCTCTCAGCCGCCACAACGCCCAGCCACACACATCCCACAAAGGCACCGCCGATCCGGCACCGTCCGCTAGCTCCCCGGTCGCCTGCCTGCCCACGCAGCTCGCTCTCCCAGCCTCCCGTACCAGCGCACTTCCGCAGAGCATCTCTTGCCTTGCCTTGCCGCCGCCGACGCCTCCCAGGCTCCCAAAGACCCTTCCGCACCTTCCCCGCATAGCCTGCCGTGCTGGCCGCCGCCGCTCTCTCCGCTGCGTGTAGCCGCCGCCGACATCTTCCTGGGCTTCCCCATGCATATGGCAGACCTGGCAGCCTCATTCGCCACCGGCCACTTCTCGCCTGCCGCATCACTTTTCGGGCAAATCGGGAAAACCCGAACCCAAATTTTCGGGTACCCGATTTATTGGGTTTTGATATTTTAAGGAGAATTTCGGGTGTCAAATCTAAAAACCCGATTTTTGGAAAACCCAACCTGAAATTTCGGGTAAACCCAAACGCCCACCCTGACACATACTAACAAGGTGCATCTTTTATCCGGAAACTCATCTTTGTAGAACTTCTCTGTTAAGCCTTCTTGGTAGGGACTAGGGAGCAATATTGGGATAGGTGACCTCTTGAGAAGTTTGTGCGGGTGCGCATGAGTGAGGACAAGGTGCGCATGGGTGACCTCTCGACACCGAAAAGACTGGTGCAATCTATGGGGCTAGTCGAAAGATCCTAGAGAGCTCCTACGAGTAACTACGTGTTGTCCGGGAGTAGCTGGGTGTTAGGGGGGGGGGGGGTGGTGGGGTTGGGTGACTGAGGCCATGGTGAGCCAACAGATGGCTTGGCAGTTTGTCGTTAAGTGATTGCAATATGTCATTTATTAGGGGTATGTATGGTTATTTCTTATCCGTCTTTTCTTTATAGGGTTAACTGGATAAATGCCACTGCAATTCATGCCAAATCGAGAAACAACGCCACTGTAATTTTCAACTTTTCAAAAATGCCACTCCAATTTTTGAATACATCTACAGATGCCACTGCACGCATTTTAGCTCACTTTTGGTCAAAAATTTGTCAAATATTCTTCGTGTTTTCTTAATTTTTGACCAAAAGTTGGGTGAGGGGTTGGGTGACGAGGCCATGGGAGCCAACAGATGGCTTGCCAGTTGGTCGTTAAGTGATTGCAATATGCCATTTATTAGGGGTATGTATGGTTATTTCTTATCTATCTTTTCTTTATAGGGTTAATTGGATAAATGCCACTGCAATTCATGCCAAATCGAGAAACGCCACTGTAATTTTCAACTTTTCAAAAATGCCACTCCAATTTTTGAATACATCTAGAGATGCCACTGCAGGCATTTTAGCTCACTTTTGGTCCAAAATTTGTCAAATATTCTTGAAGTTTTCTTAATTTTTTACCAGAAGTTGGAAATTGCAGTGGAAGTTTTTCAAAAAATTGTCAAACTGTTGACCAAAAGTGAGCTAAATGGTTGCAGTGTAGATGTATTAAAAAATTGGAGTGGCATTTTTCAGAAGTTGAAAATTGCAGTGGCGTTTTTCGATTTGGCATGAATTGTAGTGGCATAATGGCATTTATCCAATTAACCCTTCTTTATATGTAGTGTTTCCTTGGTCTATGGGTGCAGTGGTCTACATACATATATAACAAGTGATGGAGTATTCTCTTGGTACTATGCCCATGCAATAAATTACTGATTTTGATAGCTGAATTTAGACTTCTGATTACCATTTTATTCTCTCGCATTTTGATTACCATGCTTGTAGAGCTAAAAACCGTTCGCATAAGTTGGGATATGTTGTCTGCAATTTTCTTCCAAACTACAGTTAGAAGGGCCCTATAACAGCAACATATGTGACAATTTTTTGTTTCCTTTTGGCTATATGTTTAGGTCACTTCTATCCCTTGGAAAGAGAATGAGCTCAACATGGTCGATACGCCTGGTCACGCTGATTTTGGTGGTGAAGTAAGCACTTTTGGTGTAATTTTATGCATATATGACTTAAATGATGATTTTGAGGTGGTGTTTGAGACGGCCATTGCTTTTCTATAGGTTGAGCGAGTTGTTGGAATGGTGGAAGGGGCGGTATTGGTTGTTGATGCTGGGGAGGGACCTTTAGCACAAACCAAATTTGTGCTTTCGAAGGCTTTGAAGTATGGCTTGCGCCCAATCCTCCTCCTCAACAAGGTTGATAGGCCTTCAGGTCTGCTCGTTATCAGAAGTTCTGCCCATTAAACAGTACTACTCTACTCGTGAGTGCAGTGGATGAGTTTTGACATAACAACAAAAGTAATCGATTTATTTATAGTGAGCAGAGCTGTTGAGCTCTTCAGCATATTAGGTTGTACTAGTTTGTCCGATTAAAATAGGAGGTTACTGTATGAACATGTCTATAGGTTGATTTGACATAATTCAGATAAATGCATACTAAGTGCATGCAAAGTCAATTTAGAGTGGCTATAATTTACTGAAGGCAAAGGGGACGAGAACTACAGAGATATATACTGTAAAATGAGGATACTAAACCATGACTTTTCCTATGTTAACTCAACATCATTGGAATCTAAAAGATTCAGTCACAAGTTTTTCATACAACTAGAAAGCTGGCATGTTTTTAATCCTTTTTGTCCTGCTAGCAAAGTATTTTTCTCTATATGCCAATTGCAGATGGGGTACACATGCATTATTTTTTGGCATATACATGTTCCTTGTATTTTATCTCTTGTGACTTCTTAATGCCACTCCAACAGTTTCTGAAGAAACCTGCGACGAAGTTCAGAGCTTGGTGTTTGATCTTTTTGCAAATCTGGGTGCTACAGGTGCATTTCTAGTAATTCAAGTTGGTTTGCCCAAAATCTTTCTTTTCTTTTTTAGTGACATTGTTTTTTTTTGCATGTTACAGAAGAACAATTAGATTTCCCAGTTCTTTACGCATCAGCTAAAGAAGGGTGGGCTTCCTTGGAATTCACCAAGTGCCCTCCTGATAGTGCAAAAAATATGTCTGCATTGCTTGATTCCATTGTACAACATGTTCGTCCCCCGAATGCTGACCTTGAGGCTCCATTCCAAATGTTGGTTAGTATACTGAGCAAAACCAGAACAAGTTTTTTTGTTGAGATGATGGCACATTTGATATTTCCTTGTCATTCCTCAATCCATGTTTTTTAAGGTGTATGATGGAATGACAGACTGAAGGGGGTTGCATTTATTCTTCATATGAAAGTTCCACTTGAATTAGCAACTACAACATGATTTATACCTTCATGTTTGGATAATGTATATTTTTAGCTTTGAAAAACTAGCATAACTTGGTTTGCCCTACTAAATAGGCAGAAGTCTGTGTTTATGTGGTTTATACTTAATCAGTTCTGGCTTCCCATGACAGTCACATGACTTTGGTGCCACATGCAAGGCATAGTTCTTGGCATGACTCGTACAGTTTTTTTTTATGATTTTTTATTTATTTTAGTTGTACCATGTTGGAAAGTAGTTGTGCATTTTAATTAGACCCAAGCAAGATCAGACCAAGCTAAGTTATAGTACATCTTGAAAAGATCCAAACTAGATAGTCTCCCACTCAGTTCGGACCAATACACCTGGTTAATCAAGGCAAGCCTGGCTGAATAAGCTAATTATGGTTTGCCAGCCCGTCTGGTACAGCCTTGAAAAGTGCTTATTTCTTGAGTCAGCTGTGCATGGGGTGATGCAGGTTAGCCCGTAAGCTAACCTCGACATGGCTCAGGTAAAATCACAAGGAATGCTGTAGCAACCATGATAAGGTTGATATGCACATTCACCTTCCTCTCAGCAACCATGATAATGAAGATGTGCACATTCACCATTTCTGTAAAATTGCAAGAGGGTTATCCCCTAATGTTTCTTGCTTATAAGAATGAATATGCTGAAGACATCAATACAAAAGATGGTGCTTGATATGTACTTGTTTATTTCTTTTCTGTTTGATCCTTACTTTGTTCAAGTACCAAAAAAAAACTTGGACGATAGGACTGTTGAGTAGTGGTTGAAATGGGGGATTTAACTCGTCCATGCTTCATGTTTGATAGTTTTGTGTCTCTTACTGTCTCTTAAGATGGTGTATGGATTTAGTCATTGTTGAGGAACGGGTATCAATTTGTTTCACTACTTTTTTGCAGTAAAATATCGACTTTTAGTCTTTCACATGTTCATATTTTGGATTTCTACATATCTTGTTATTTCTTTTGCCCAGTTCATATTTTCATGGGTACTTGTCGAGGTTCCACGTTCATAATAGCATGGCTCAGGCTGTCATGTATGCTATTTCATCTTTCTTTAATATACATGTGGAGGTTATGCCGAACAGGTATACCTGCCACGGTGGATAAAACCTGGCCCACCAAGGAGGCCCATCAGATAAAGCCGGAGGGCTTAATGGAGAAGGCCTCATGGGCTTAGGCGCAAGGATAAGCTCTGGGCTGGCTTAGTGAAGTCCAAGACGAAGGCCTGGCTGCGTTCGCCTTAGGGAGCAAGTTAGGGTTTGTTACCGTGTTAGTCTAGGACTCATGATCTAGGTCGGTTAAGGCTTTCCTTGTAGGGGAAGGCTTGGCGCCTTTATAAGCCAGCCTTCCAGCAGCCTTAGGGCACGCATACAACCTCATTGTAACCTGTACACATATTTGCCTTGAGTGAATTATAGCAGCACGTAGGATCTCGCCACCGTCGTGAGATCCGAAGCTGGGTAAATCGTGTGTGCAATCCCGTCACTGGAACCCTCACGTTCTTCCCCACCTCCTCTACGGTACGTATGAATACTTCTAGTAGTTCCGCGTTACCAATACCTCGACAGTTGGCGCCCACCGTGGGGCCCAAGGCGTCGGGAGTTTTGTTTCAGGCGGGAGCATTGGGCGAGATCGGCAAGACTATGGCGGTTGGTCGCGCCCGCATCATCAACAACTTTGGGTGCATCGAAGACGACGGTCCTACGTCCAGCAAACGACGCACTGGTGTCAAGCTTCGTCGTCCCCTTCGGCACCATCAACATCTTCATGGGTTTTACGGCTGAGGCGTATGGATTCCCCAGGGGATCCGCCGCCTTTTGGCCCACCCACCACCCCATCGATTATGCAATCGAGCAACAACACAGATCGGATCAGGCCTTTGTCTATCGCGATCTGAGTGACTCTGATACCCAAAGCGATTCTGACTCCAGCTCTTATGAGCTTATGGAGCCCGCCTCTCGCTTTGTTGGTGTCATTGACGCATCTGGCCCTAAGCCGGCCGAATCTGACCCTGAGTCAATATTACCTGCCTTACAGACAGGAGCAGACTCAGAAGCCGGATCTGATGGCACCGCTCCAATGGCGGAAGATTCAGATCTCGATGAGCATAAGGAGGAAGACTTGCAGCACAGGTTGCCGCGCGAGGCTATGGCTCATCCGATCCAAACGAAGTCTTAATGACTTTCCCGGCACAGATAGCTATGGAGGATGGTGCGGCCGCGGCTAAGCCAGACGAGGCTGAAGTTTCCTCTAGCATCAAACACATTGGTGACAAGGCGGAAAAGCCAGAGGATGTGCTGGACCCTAAAAGGCCTCCCCGGCTACGCCTATTGAAGAAGACCTGGAGCGGTCAAAGGAGGAACACATGCGCGCATTGGAGCTTCTCAAAACACCTTTGGGACCAAATCCAACCGCGGTTGAACTTGAGGAAAGACGGAAAGCGCTCCTGGCTGAGACTGAAGTCAACATCAAGTATAAGTTGTCCCTCCTGAACAAGGAAAAAGAGTTAATCCTAGTTGGAAAGGCTCTAGAAGAGGAAGAGTACCAGCGTGAGCGCGATGTTGAGAAATTCCGCAAAATACGAAGTATACGTGACCCTCTTCTGCATCGGGATCTGCAGGGAAACTTCGAGAAACTTCTGCCCAAAAGCCTTTAAAGCCTTGGCAGAAATACTCTTTCAGAGTTAACCCTGATGGAGTCATATTCTTCTCCACCCCGGCCAAAAACCTAGAGGCGGCCAGGGAAATCATGGGAGACGAAGCAGTTCCAATTGAAGAGCGCCACCATTATTCTAAAATGCTCATCGAAAAGGCGGTAGAGCAGCAGGCTAAGGCGGACTCAAACTCAAAACTGGCGGACGACACGCGTCTTTGCAAGACAGCCGTTGCCGGCGGTGGGGATCCAGAGGAACCAGCTGGTTCCAGTAGCCATGGCAATAAGGGTAAGGAACCTAGGAAGGACAAAGTTCCTGACAAACACAGGGATGAGTCAAAGACTGGGTCCAATCGCCATAGTGACAAAGGCAAGGACGACCACCGGCAAAAGGATAACACACGCCATAAGAAGAATGATCCGCCTCGCCGTGAAAGAGATCAAGACAAGGACGCACGGCGTGGGAGTGACCGGCTTAACATGCCACCTCCGCCCGCAGCACGGGCAAGAGACGAAGGAAATAGGGGCAACAGAGATCCGCCTCAAAGGCGATCTCGCTCCCGCTCCCCTCATCGCCAAAGCCGTCAGGAGGAGCCAAGGCGTAGCCAATCCAACAAAGGGCCAGCCAGGGAAAACACTCATATCTCAGACGCCCGCATCCGTCTCGATGAGATTAAAGCGGCCAAAGAGGAGTCTTACCTGGGCCCTGTGTGCTTTGGACCGGCGATTCGCAAGGTGCAACTCCCATCCTCGCTAGGCAATGTCAAGAAAATTGTGGACAAGTACAATGGCATTGACAAACCGGACATATGGCTGCCTGATTACATCCACGCCGTTGGTATTAATGACGGTGATTACAATGCAGCTGTACGTTTTCTTCCACTCATGTTGGAGGGAACGGCCCGGTTGTGGATCGACACTTTGCCAGAAAAGAGTATCCACAATTGGCAAGACATGCAGAAAACATTCATGCAACACTTCTCATGCACATACAAACGTCCAAAGGCTTACTCAGATCTACTAAAGTGTGCTCAAGTGGAGGGGGAGTCAAGCAGAGCTTTCATAGCTCGATGGACAGAGACAAAGAATGCATGCGAAGACGTTTCTGAGATCCAGGCCATACATGCTTTTATGAACAGCCTGAAGAAAGGCAACATGATGAGATATATGTTAGCCAGCCAAAACATCAAACACCTCGGCGAGCTCTTAGACAGCGCGAACAATTACGCTGCAGCAGAAGACGACGCTCGAGCTGACGACGGCGATCTGCGCATGGACATAGCTGTTAACCCGGAAAAGCGAAACAACAATCAAAGCCGGAAAAAGAAGGAAGCCAACGATGCGCCAGGACCATCAAAGGAGGTAGCCTTTGCCAATAAGAAGGGTGGCCAGAGCGGGGCTAGCAGATGGCAGAAGAAGGCGATGACAGTCAAGGGTCAAGACCCATTAAAATCACCTATGACGACATCAAAGATGAACCTTGTGCCCATCATAGCAAGCTTGGCAAATGCACCCATACCAACAGGCAGTGCCGCCTTAACGATGATATCAAGAAGGATCCGGACGCTGGCTTCAAGGCAAAACAGTTCAAGCGCAAGAACCGTAAAGACAAGAAAGACAGAAGGACAACGAGGAAAGTGCTTCGGAGCCAGAAGATCAGGAGCCAAAGCACAAGAGGAGCAACAAGTTTCCAAGGGTCGAAACAAGCCTTGTACTTTCCTTGCCACTCCTTCGGCCAAAAAGGAAAAGGCAGCCTGGAGGGAACTCAATGCCACTATGCCAGCGGTTCCCCAGTATCTCAACTGGTCCGAGCACCCCATTACATGGGACCGCAACGATCATCCTGATCATATTCCACAGAACCCAGGGAATTACGCGCTCGTTGTAAACCCAATTGTGCAGCAATGCAGGCTTTCTAAGGTGCTTATGGATGGAGGGAGTAGCATCAACATCCTCTATCTTGAAACCTTAAAGCGCATGCGCCTTTCTGAGACACAGCTAAACATAGCACAGTCAAGTTTCACGGCATAGTGCCAGGCAGGCAGGCCAGTTCTATGGGAACAATTGTCTTAGACGTACCTTCGGTGACGAAACAAACTATAGGACTGAGGAAGTTGCCTTTGAGGTGGTGGAATTCAAAAGTGCGTATCACGCAATCTTTGGCCGCCCAGCCTTTGCCAAATTCATGGCACGCCCGTGTTACATCTACAGCAAGCTCAAATACCTGGACCAAACGGCGTCATCACGGTCAATGGCGACTTCAAGAAGGCGAAGGAATGCGAAGCAGGAAACGCCGTCTTAGCAGAAGCAGTCATCAGCAAGAAGAGCTGGAGCAGTACAAGAAAGAAGTTAACACCAATGAAATGCCGGATGGTAAGAAGCCTCCTTGCGCCTCGGATGTCACTTTCAAGGCCAGCTCAAACTCGAAGAAGATCGCGCTGGATGAGGCGATGCAAGCAAGACGACAACATAGGTGCGGACCTCAGTGACGCATAGGAAGGCGCGCTCGTCAAGTTCCTCCGTGAGCAACGGGATATTTTTGCATGGTCACCATCAGACATGCCAGGAGTACCCCGGGAACTTGCCGAGCACAGCCTTAATGTCGCCAAAGGTGCCAAGCCAGTAAAACAAGGTCTTCGTCGCTTGGTCCAGAGAAGAAGAAAGCAATAGGAAAAGAGGTAGCTCGGCTTAGTGCCGCTAATTTCATTAGAGAGGTTATCCACACAGATTGGCTAGCAAATCCTGTATTAGTACCTAAGAAGGACGTGAAAGACTTGCGCATGTGCATAGATTTCACCGGCTTAAACAAAGCCTGTCCTAAAGACCCCTTCGCATTGCCGCGAATTGATCAGGTCGTAGATGCTGTATCAGGTTCTGAATTACTATGCTTTTTGGACGCTTACTCTGGCTACCACCAAATTAAGATGAAGGAGTCTGACCAAATTAAGACTTCCTTCATCACACCTTTCGGAACGTTTTGCTACATAACTATGCCTTTGGGCTTAAAAACGCTGGCTCAACGTACCAACGGTGCATACAACGTTGCCTACACGATCAAATAGGCCGCAATGTTCACGCTTATGTCGATGACATTGCCGTTATGTCGCGAAACGCGGCGATCTCATCGTTGACCTTCAAGAAACCTTTGATAACTTGAGAAAATATAACATGAAGCTAAATCCGGGAAAATGCTTTTTTGGCGTCCCAGCAGGAAAACTTTTAGGCTTCATTGTTTCAGAAAGAGGTCTTGAGGTTAACCCAGAAAAGATTCGAGCTATCATGGACATCAAAAAGCCTACTTGTCTTAAAGATGTCCAAAGGCTCGCAGGATCTGCAGCAGCTGTAAGCCGATTTATTAGTAGGCTTGGGGATAAAGCTTTACCCCTATACAGGTTGTTGAAGAAAACTAAGACGTTCGTCTGGACTGAAGAGGCAGATGCAGCCTTAGCACAGTTAAAAGACGCCTTAGTTTCAGCACCAATATTAGCGTCTCCTCTACCACAAGAGCCGATGCTACTTTACATGGCGGCTACCAACCTAGTTATTAGTGCAGTGGTTGTTGTTGAACGAAAGGAGAGGGCAAGGAGCTACCGGAACAAAGGCCGGTATATTATATCAGCGAAGTCTTCTCCGAATCCAAACAACGATACCCTCACTATCAGAAGCTGGCTTATGGAGTTTTCTTCGCAGCCAGAAAATTACGCCATTATTTCCAAGAGCACCCAATCACGGTAGTCAGTAAGGCGCCATTGGGTGACATTATAAACAACACGATGCCACTGGACGTGTGGCTAAGTGGGGAATTGAATTGGCAGCCTTCGATATCCAGTACAAGCCACGTACAGCCATCAAATCCCAGTCCTTAGCTGATTTCATCGCAGACTGGACGGAAGCAATGGATGAACTTCCCCTCCCTGACGAAGAATATTGGGTTATGCACTTTGATGGCTCCAAAATGTTGCAGGGATCGGGAGCTGGCGTGGTACTGAAGAACCCTAAAGGAGACAAGATGTGCTATGTCTTGCAGATACACTTCAATGCCACTAATAATGTTGCAGAATACGAGGCTCTGTTGCATGGATTGCACGTCGCAAAGGATTTGGGCATTAGCCGTCTTTTGTGCTATGGCGATTCAGACCTCGTTGTTCAACATTAGAAGGGGCATGGGACGCGAAGAGCCCTACAATGGCTGAATACCGACGCACGGTAGACGAGTTTGGTCGGTGTTTTATCGGCTTAGAAGTCAAGCATATCAAAAGGGAGGAAAATGAAGCAGCGGACGCCTTAGCCAGAATGGGCTCGAAAAGATCGAAGGTGCCCTCCGATATATTTTTGGAGCACCTGTACGTGCCGTCTATTAAAGGCGGAGATGAGGATGACCCCATGGCTTCGCAGTCTGTTTCCGTCATGCTGGTGAAGCCAGATTGGACACAGCCCTACATAAATTTCCTCCTTAACAAGGAAGAGCCAGAGGATGAAGTCTTAAGGCGGCAAGTTGTGCGCAGAGCTAAGGCATACACAATAATAAATGGAGAGCTATACAAGCGGAGTACCACAGGTGTATATCAACGATGCGTTTCGCCGGAAGAAGGACAGGAGATACTAGAAGAGATCCATGGTGGATGTTGCGGTCATCATGCCTCTGCCGAGCAATTGTCGCCAAAGCTTTTAGACATGGATTCTACTGGCTCACAGCAAAGCAAGATGCAGAAGAACTCGTCAAGAAATGCGTTGGATGCCAAAAGTATGCAAGACAGCCAAAGATGCCAGCCCAGGAATTGCGCACCATCCAATCACGTGGCCATTTGCGGTCTGGGGACTGGACATGGTAGGTCCATTCAGGACTGCGCGAGGCGGCGTCAAACATCTCTTAGTTGCGGTGGATAAATACACCAAGTGGGTTGAAGCTAAGCCCATAAAAAAGCTTGATGGGGCAACAGCCAAGAAGTTCGTCATTGAGTTATAACGAGATTTGGCGTCCCCCACAGTATCATTACGGACAATGGGACAAACTTCGCCGTAGGAGAACTGGCAAAGTACTGTGGTGAAGTTGGTATTCGTTTGGACTTAGCATCTGTGGCTCATCCACAATCGAATGGCCAAGTTGAGCGAACCAACAGTATAATTCTACAGGGAATAAAGCCAAGATTAGAGGTGCCTTTGCATAGAGCAGCTGGAGCATGGGTAGAAGAATTACCTGCTGTCTTATGGAGCATACGCACAACTCCAAGCAGTGCAACAGGCTACACCCCTTTCTTTCTCATATATGGCGCTGAAGCGGTACTCCCAACGATGTCCTGCACGACACGCCTCGTGTAACAGCCTACGTGAAGCAGACGCAGAAGAAGCCGACAGGACGGCTTAGACCTTCTCGAAGAAGAGCGTGAGATAGCGCTTCAGCGCTCCGCCATTTATCAGCAGAACATGCGGCGTTACCACAGTCGCAAGGTAAGACGGAGATCGTTTCGAGAAGGCGATTTGGTGCTTCGCCTTGTTCAGCAAAAGGAGCACAAACTATCTCCCATATGGGAAGGACCCTTCGTTATCAGCAAAGCGCTTAAGAACGGGGCATATTATCTTGTGGACCTCCGTGATATCGAGAAGAAGAAAAAGAGGCCGCAAAAGGAAAAGGAACGAAGAAGCAGTGCTCAAGGAGACGAAACGTCCTTGGAACATTGAGCAGCTACGTCCTTTTTACACTTAGCAATTCTATTGTAATCACACCATATATGATTATGAAATAAAAGTCTTTGGTTCCCTCAATTATTTTTATGCATGAGTTCTCGCCGTCTTTTATTTCCATTTGATCATATATTTCGATAAAAATATCAATGTTAACCCGAATTGGCTCGTGCTTGTGGTTACTCACATGATGCTTTTGCCTTAAGGCCTTACAAAAATTAAAATTGCATCCGTCTAAGAGTATTTATCTGATCGTATATGCTGGCTTGTCTTAGTAGATGCTTTACGCACCAAAAGCCGGCGCCGTTTCTGTGTTTAAACAGTTTGGTTACTAACCCTGTTGCCAGCGAAGTGTTCCGTGCTTTAGGTTCTGCCAGCATACGAAAAGGCTAAAGCATATAAGCCAGAAAACTTAAAGACGGATAAGGAGCATAGTTTGCAAGCCTTTTAAAAATAAGTGCATGCGTTGCAAAACAAACATGTTCAACAGATAAAAGGCTCCTGCCATTACAAAACATAACTTAACAAGTCTTTTGTGCCATCTTTCATGACACGCTTAATGCAAAGTTTTTCCTGCATCTTATGCAGGGGACTGAGGAGGCGAAGACAGGGGACTTGGATGGATCCAGCGTAGCTTCAGACTCGCCTTCTTCTTCTTCTTCATTTCCGTCTTCTGACTCATCGCCATTGCCAGTGGTGGGGCTTCGGCTTCGTCATCAGACACGTCGTCAGGACGGGGAGGCACAGGCTTCTTGGAGAAGAAGATGACAAGTCTACCATCTCGCAACGGCTGAGGCAAAGCCAGAGACAGAGGCATAGACCTTTTCTTTGACGAGCTCGTTGCCGTCTCTGTCCTTGGCTGGGAAACACTTGATAACGCGCCACATGTTGACTCGGGGTAGTGGCCGCGAACAAGTCCTAGAGCAAGTTTTGCTCCGCCTCTAGCTGCTGAGCGAAGACGCTCCACCACCTCTGGGACGCAGTTCTGAAGAAGTGGCAGCAAGTTGCTGGTGTTTGTCACTTGGGGCAGCTGTTTTGGGAAGATGTTGGCAACAACGTCTCTTCCCGCAGCATACAGCCCTGACACAATCTCGCCACACTCCAAGATAAGCTCCAGGCGCGTCTCAGAGGTAAGCCTTTCCCCAAATCCAGCTGGAACTGAGGAAGGGAGGAATGAAAAAATTAAGGCGCATTGAACTGTTTGAATAAAGGCGAAAAGTGACAGAAAGTGCGAGAAGTAAAGAAGAAAGACTCACTTAGCAGTTTCTCGTCAATGGCGGTGCTCTCATCAGCTTGGCGTTCAAGACGACCTTGTAAGCTCTGGATTAGGAGCCCATCCTTTTCAGCCTGTCGCTGCAGTTTCAAAGTTCTGCCTTCAGTGCGTTCTGTCCTTCAGCGGCGCTGTCTTGGACGGCTTTAAGATTGGCCTCGGCCGTCTTTCGGTTCTCCTCCAGTTGCTTAAACAAGGCGGCATTTTCCCGCCTTACCACTTCTATATCGCCAGTCTCGCTGACGATCTGTTTTGCCTTCGCCACAACAGCTGCGCAAACACACATTGCATGTGTTGAGCATCTTATGTCTTAAAATGAACTAAAGTCACATTGCATGTGAAAGAACAACATTTACCTTTGTTCGCCTTATTTTCGGCGACGGCTTGCTTGAGCACTTGCCTTTGGTTACTCAGTGAGTACCATAGATCGCATGTAAGTTGCTCGCTGCTCTGCTAGGCAAGGGCAGTAGTAAGTAACAAAAGGTAAAGACAGTAAGGTATAGCTACAAGGGCTTGGGGACTGAGTCTTTATCAACATTAAAGAAAGGCCATTACGTCGGCTTAGTCAAAGCACAACGTAATGCCCGGGGACTAGTATGTACATAAAGACGGAATGTTTACCTGCATCATGGCCTTCAAGGCTTTGTAGCTCTCTTCATTGTGACGTACAGCTCGTCACAATTGTCTTCCAGATTCAATATGGTCAATGTTTGACCAACTGGCCTTAGCTTCGGAGGCGGCTCGTTGCGCTCCTTCTCATCGGCAAGCATGGCGGCGATGTTGGGTAAGATGTACCCCTCGTCGTCAAAGAGCTCTTGCTTCACCATGTTGCGGATAGCTCACGAGTAATGGGCTCGTTCGGCTCCTCTGACTGAAGTCGCCGCCTTCCCAGCAGCGGCAGCCCTGGCCAACTTTTCAGTTTCCGTCTTATCAGGTAAGACGGCTGAGTCCAGATCTATATGATGATCTTCAGATGGGCCTGGGGCTGTCTCTTGTTGAACGGAGGGAGTGGGGGGAGCGATGGCTGGAGAGGGCTCAGTCTTCTTTGCCTGGAAGAAATTACTTTCTTCCTCTTAAGAGGCGCAGTTGGTTTGATCCTGCAAATCACATACAAAATAAGATAACATTCATACACATTGTTCGCCTTACTAAAGAAATTGAGGTTCGGCTTACTTCTGTACTGGAGCATTAAAGGCCGCATCTTCATCGTCCTCAATGTCGAGCACTTCGGCGTTAGCAGGGATGGCTTTCTCACGCTTCCGCCTTTCTGCTGCTGAAGTTGCTGCAGTGGCTCCTGAAGCCTTTCGTTTCCGAGTCTTTGGGGCTCGGGTGCCGCTTCAGGCACGTAAAACAAAGGAGCCAGCAGATTATCCGGCAAAAGGGCGAGCTGAAATCAAAAGTGGTGTTAGTAAGGCAAACATTGTGGAAGTATAAAAACAGTAGTGGTAAATGCCTTACCTTTGGAGCTGGGTTGGCGGCTGTGTACATAGGACGCTGCTCTGTCAGCTGGATCCTTTCCTTGGCAATCCTCTTAAAGCGATACACAAGGGCGTCTTGCGTAAGGTCACTCTCACTAACACGGAGGGGATCTTTCTTCTGGTCCGTGTAGTGGCACATGAGGCCTTTGCGATCTTTCAAAGGCTGGATTCGCCTTGACAACCAACATAGGATGGTGTCTGCGCCCGTGAGTTTGGGCACAGCAGTCTTTGTTAAGTACTCAATCCGCCTTTGCATGCGACGGAGGTTGTCAGGAAGGACCTTCAGTGGTTTCTCGCCCCAAGAAGGCGGGGCTCCGCAGGCAAAGGAGAAAAGCGAGGAAGTCCTATGTCTTTGCCTACTGGCGCCATGTCTTTGCAGTAGAAGAAGGAGCTATTCCAGCCTTTAATGGAATCTATTTTTGGCGCCTTAGGATACCAGTCTCTGCCTCTACGAAGGTTGATGCTAACTGTTCCTAAGGAAAGCAGTTCTTCCTTCTCTGTTTGGCGCTTGCAGTAAAGCAGTACTTGAAGAATTCTAAGCTGGGCTCTATGCCTAGGTATCCTTCGAATAAAGCCATAAAGCCAGCTATGTACAAGATACTATTGGGGCCTACGCTATGAGGCTGAAGGCCATAGTAGTCTAAGACTGATTGGAAAAAAGGATGCGGAGGCAAAGACAAACCGCGAGGAGATGTGAGACGAGGAGCACTCGTTCATCGCCGGCGGGATCTGGAGCAGGGTGGCCGTACGCTGACCGCCAGTGGCAGTTCTCCTTTGGTGGGAGGATGCCCTCCTTTTCCAGCTGCGTGAGGTCCGCGTCGGTGATGGTGGAAGCTGCCCAGTTGCGGGAGATGCTTCCTCTCCCTCCTCCTCTGCCTCCGCCGCATCGCCCTCATCGGAGGGCTGGGCATTCTTCTCTGCTTCGATGGAGGTGGCCGCAGAACTTGTCGCCGCCGCCGCGCGAGATGCAGATGCATCCGCGGTGCTCGATCCCCTCATGGCCAGATCTTGTCCCTCCCCGCCGCCGACGCCGTTGCCGTTGGCTCCCGTGGTTGCATCGGAGCTCTCCATGGGTGGGTGTGCAGGTGGTGGTGGTGGAGCTCGCCGGAGTTCGGAGGGATGGGTGCGAGGAGGACGATGAACAGGAAATGACCGATGGAGAAAATCAGTTCCCCTTTTATGGGGGCTGCGCGCCGCGATTAGTGCGGTGAGATAACGCTCGCGCGATTTTCGCCACGCGTCCCGCAACGGTCAGTTAGTGGGCATCTTCTCCCGCACGCCTCGGAGATCGTGTGCGGAAAAATAGCAGTAATGGCGCACAACGTCTCTTGCTGTCCAGACTGTCGTGGACTGGCTTTGACTGCGGTGACGTCATGACAAGACTCGACGCTGACAGAATCTTTCTGCCAGATTGTTCAAAGTGCAGGAGAGTTCGGCTTAATCCTTAAGGCAGACTGAATGTCTCATTTTGGAATGCTCCAAGCTCTTCTGTCCGCCTTGCGCAAAGGCGAAAGCCCGTGTTTCACAAAGACGGCAAACGAAGAACTTAAACCTTTCCGGGGACTACTGTGGAGGTTATGCCGAACGGGTATACCTGCCACGGTGGATAAAACCTGGCCCACCAAGGAGGCCCATCAGATAAAGCCGGAGGGCTTAATGGAGAAGGCCTCATGGGCTTAGGCGCAAGGATAAGCTCTGGGCTGGCTTAGTGAAGTCCAAGACGAAGGCCTGGCTGCGTTCGCCTTAGGGAGCAAGTTAGGGTTTGTTACCGTGTTAGTCTAGGACTCATGATCTAGGTCGGTTAAGGCTTTCCTTGTAGGGGAAGGCTTGGCGCCTTTATAAGCCAGCCTTCCAGCAGCCTTAGGGCACGCATACAACCTCATTGTAACCTGTACACATATTTGCCTTGAGTGAATTATAGCAGCACGTAGGATCTCGCCACCGTCGTGAGATCCGAAGCTGGGTAAAATCGTGTGTGCAATCCCGTCACTGGAACCCTCCACGTTCTTCCCCACCTCCTCTACGGTACGTATGAATACTTCTAGTAGTTCCGCGTTACCAATACCTCGACAATACATATTTGCAGCGGTAGCCATGATAAAACCACGCATAATGGTAGATGTATGGTTAGCTATGCATGTAGTAGGTATGTACTCCGTAGGTGTTACTAACTGTTCTGCTGTTGCTTTGTGCATGTATATGCTTAGCCTACTGGAATAACTAAGAGTCCATTTCTTTACACATAACACAATGATAATTTCTGGCAACGCAAAGTCTGTCTGGAAGAGCACTATGCTGCCAGTGTGTATACCAGATACAAAACACTGTCCTAACTTCTAACTATCCTAGTTTCTTGCATACTCTGTGACACCAGTAAATTGCCAACAATTAAACTATTTGCCACAGCTCTCAATGAAAATGCATATGTACTGTTGTCTGAGAAGTAGGCAAGTATTTTATACATAATTCTAGTGGTTGTTCCTTTCTCTTAGCCATTGGTAAGGCATTTCCACAATTTTAAGTCAGCCATATGAATCTTTTCTTATTTCAAATATGTCATTTTACGTTTTACAGACAATTCCCTTATCCTTACAGCAGTTAGTTTTCTATAATGCGCCACTGGGCGTGTATCTCCCTTATTTTGAAACAGAGGGATTTAAATAGGATTTTCCCACCAAGCATTTATCTCTGTTTTGAAATTTAAAGGCTCAAATAAGTTTATAATAGTCACTCTGAAGCAGAGGTATTCATGGTCTTCTACAGGTTTCCATGATGGAGCGTGATTTTTACCTAGGAAGAATACTCACAGGGCGTGTAACCTCTGGAGTTATCCGTGTTGGCGACAAAGTTCATGGTCTGCAAAACACAGATGAAGGGGTTCAGAAGATTGAGGATGGAAAGGTTTGTTGGAACTTGTTGCACCTTTTCTCTTTGGCGCCAAACCCATTCTATGTGTTAGCTACTGGATTTGTTGAAAGCCTTGCAAAATTGATTTAGGTTGTCAAGCTCATGAAAAAGAAAGGCACAAGCATGGCAATAATAGAGGCTGCAGGAGCTGGTGATATAATCTCAATGGCTGGATTATCTGGTCCAGCAATCGGACACACCGTGGCAAATCCGGAGGTAGTGATAACTCGGCTTTGGTTGGGCTACTTGTTGCTGAAACTGAACGCATTTTCCTTTTCAATTGTCAGCAATTTCTTAATTTTAGTATGTGAATGTGATTGTTGTTTGTAGGTTTTGACTGCTCTGCCTGCAGTTGAGTTGGACCCTCCCACAATATCTATGACTTTCGGTGTGAATGATTCACCACTGGCTGGGCGTGATGGCACTCATGTAAGTACTCAATAACTGGTATTTACATCAGTAAATGAGTTCCTCTTGATCCTCTTTTCTTTCTGAGCAAACCTGAGCGACTCTTCTATTTCACTGAGCAGAACAAAAAAAGAGTGGTACCAGATCAGAAATAAACCTGACTGGCTCTTTCGACATTAGTAAATGAGTTCCTCTTGGCCCTCTTTCATTCTGAGCAAATCAGAGTGACTCTTTCTATTTGACATGTCACATCATGGGTATTTGGATGAAAATAAACCATATTTGAAAATTTTGTATGGCACATGTGCTAATATTATAAAATGGCAACATGACATAATAATTGATGATGTGAAATATATTGTGCCTGAACATGTACAGTTAGTTGTTGGGCTTGTAATTATATATAGAGTCCAGAAATCCCTTAAAAGCTGTTAATTGTCATGGAACCATGATGGTGTACTGTACGCGTTACACACCTATTTTGCTCTGGAGGTGGATTTCATATGCAGATTTCTGAAATAAATATCAAGATATTTCTGGTTGTATTCAATTTGATTGGTATATTTACATATTGATACCTATACACAGATACATAGACACAAGTTTTCTTTTCCAATCATAACAAACATACAGAAACACCTTTTATGTCATCATGTGGAATTTCACGAGGACTTGATGATCTCATTGTTGAACCATTAGCATCAGTTGCGACAACCTCATTCGTTAAATGACATAGATCCAATATTACTTCTGTACATCAGCTTCATATGTTGCTGGTGCTGTGACTAAAATGAACTGGAGGGAGCATAATCTATCAATTTCTAGGGTGACATCTTAATTTATAATTTGCACATTTTGAGCTAGGCATATTAATGTGTACCCAATAATTTTGGACATCAGTAACTGCTCACTCGGCTTGAGTTTTAAAACTTTGTAGGTAACTGGAGCAAAAATTGGGAACCGTTTGACGGCAGAGGCGGAAACAAACTTGGCAATTAATGTTCTTCCTGGACCATTGTCAGAATCTTTTGAAGTTCAAGGAAGAGGAGAGCTTCAGTTAGGTGTGAAAATTGGTGAAATCCCTCCTGTTCTTTTGGAAGATACCGTCTATATCCAATTCATTTGAACGTGCCCCATCTCAATCTTCTATGTGATGTAATGAGAAATTTAGTCATCGGTATCATATAATGATCTGTGTCGCTTCCAGGAATCTTAATTGAGAACATGCGCCGTGAAGGATTTGAGCTTTCAGTTTCACCCCCAAGAGTGATGTGAGTTCCGTTTATTCACACAAATTATATCTCGTTTTGCATGCAAACTCTTTTTTTGCCAGCTAACTGTCTCTACTCTTTATCTAGATGTCTATTATCTTATTTGTACTTAAGCGGGTTCACTCTTTCCTTTCTAAGACGTGGAACTCATCGAGCAATTTGACTGTACTGTGTCCACTTTGAGATTGACCGGTTTTCTTCATGGAAATTAGGTATAAAACAGAGCGTGGGGAAAGGCTAGAGCCTATTGAAGAAGTAACTATTGAGGTAGTAACCAGGAAAGCTATGTTTGAGCTTCTTTATCGTCACATGTTCTATTTTATATTTTCATTTTGTGATTCGGATATTGTAATCGTCACATGTTCTAATTTATATTTTCATTTTGTGATTCGGATATTGTAGGTGGACGAGGAGCATGTCGGATTTGTGATGCAAACCCTAAACAACAGGAAGGGTGAAGTGTTGGACATGGGCCCTGTTCCTGGGACAGATGGAAGAACTCGGATCTTCCTGAGCTGTCCATCTAGGTCAGTGGGGCCCTCTGTTCTGCTGATTATTAATTATTTAATTGCATCACTTGTTACCTTGAAAAACATGTAATATTTGATTATTGGGAACCCATTTATACCATAATATAATACCTTTACAGTTCACCTTTTACTTTTATACTCTCAGCCGATTGTGTTCGTCTTTGTATATTGCCTATTTACCTCATATATCTGCCCCGGTAGGATTTACTATAAGTTAAATGAACCTGGCCAATTTGGAATCTACTGATTCCTTTGACTGATGTAATATGCATTTTCTTGTTTTTGTTCTGATAATATCAAATGATTTGTTGTGGACGCAGGGGTTTGGTTGGTCTTAAAGGAGTTTTCAACAGCCATACACGTGGAACTGGATTTATGCATCGTGCTTTTCAGGGTATGATGCTAATTATAGGGCTAGTAAACCGCATAGTTAGGTCATGGATTCCTAGACTTGAAGTGCATAGATAGTGGTTAAAAAGTGAATTCTTGTCTTCCCTGAGCGGAGGAAAATTATGAAGCGACCGCATAGTTAGGTCATGGATTCCTAGACTTGAAGTGCATAGATAATGGTTAAAGCGTGAATTCTTGTCTTCCCTGAGCGGAGGAAAATTATGAAGCGATATGAGCAGACTCTGCTCGACTTGTAGGTTCCAAATATATGTCAGTGCTGTTAGAATTGATGTTCAGTGAATTGCATAAGATAAATGATCACAGCCAGTTCTGAAAGTGTTATTACCACCTCGTGCTGTTTACCTTAGCTAGATGTTAATAATCTCCTATTTTTAGGCTATGGATGTGCACACGTTTGCCACTCACCATTTTGTCAAGTTTCATGCACTAGCTAACGCAACCGAAAGTCCGTACTAATGGAAAGGGACTTTTGGTTGCGTTGGCTAGTGCATGAAACTTGACATGGTATCAGAGTCGTGAGTTCTTGGGTTTCAAGTCTGGGCTTTCGCAATTTCTTAAAAAATTGCTGCGCAATTCTACTGGTTGCTGCTTTGGCCCTCTCTGTCCACGTATAGTCCTCTTGAGTCATATGTAGATTCCTCTTCCTCTATGCACATGTTGGCCTCCCAACTCACACGTGAGAGGGGGTGTTACATTATGTGTGGATTGCCTAGCCCTTTCCATTATCTCGGACTTTTGGTTGTGTTGGCTAGTGCATGAAACTTGACACCTTTGACCTATGATTACCCATGACACTAGAGAAAATAAGTGTTTGTTATCCTTGCATGCCTAATTAAATTTCATAATATTTGACCTATACCCAATGAATGCAGCATATGATGAATACACATAACTACACTTCATTGTTATTTGACCGATGGTTTCTCTGTGAATGCAGCATATGCTAAATACAAAGGTCCACTAGGAAATGTTAGAAAAGGAGTTCTGGTAAATCCAATTTCACCACCTTCATAATCTTTATATTCGTATGTAAGTACTTATTTGTAAAATATATCACCGATGTTAGGAAAGGACTTCTGGTAAATACAATGGTCTTATTTGCTTATTTGTAAAATATATTTTACATTGTAATCAGATACTATAACTGACATCGGTTTTAGCAAGAAATAAACATACTTCAATTAAAATGGATTATTTTAAATAGAATTAAGACTTATAAACAGAAGCTATGTGGTGCTTAACTCTACTTGCAAAAGTTAATTGTTTCCGTGTTCATATATAGGTATCTGTTGGCAAGGGATCTATCACTTCACATGCACTCGTGAGTTTAGAAGCTCGTGGTACTCTTTTTGTCTCTCCTGGGATGGAGGTAGTCACATCACTTAATTTTCTTATAGTGCCTTCTAGGTGTGGGAGATTAGCCTAACCCTTTTTCTTTCTTGTTGAAAGACATATGAAGGCATGATAGTTGGCGAGCATTCACGCGATAGTGATCTTGAGGTAAGTTGCCTATTTACTATGCACGAATCAGTTTCCGTCTTGTAATACATGAAAACAATGTTGTTGTGCAGATCAATCCTGTGAGAACTAAAGAACTTACAAACATCCGAGCCCCAAGCAAGGATGAAAATATCCGCCTGTCTCCACCTCGCTTGGTATGTCCTTTGCTCATTTATCAAAGACATCATGAGACATCTGCACTATTTTATGTATAGGACCTAATTGACAACCATCAACGACCCATCTTCGACCTAGAGCATTATGGACGTACTTTCCCTTGGTTTTTAGAGCCGGGGACAGATACCTTTAGATAGACCCTTGTTTAGAGAAAAAGTTTAGCATTTCTCCTTATTTGGACTCTTGAAATGCTCATCGAACCAAAAACCACGATTCTTAGCTATTATATAATGTTAATGGAAGGTGTTGACCATGCAGATGACATTGGAAGAGGCAATTGGATATGTTGCTGCAGATGAGCTGATCGAGGCAAGTTTTGTGTTCTGAAGTTTTTCAAACATTAATGTAGTGCAAAATTTCCTTGTTTCTGTCTTGTGAGGATTGAGGAATGCGGCCAATGGAGATAAACAAATGATTCTTCTAGATTCTAAATCACTATTCCAATTCCTATATCATTGAAGTTTGAAAATACCTGATTATATTGGGTTGAAGGATTAAATGAGGACTTAGGTCAAAATAAAATGTCGATATTTCTGAGACAACTCTAGAGTATGACACAAACAATGATCCTGCTGGCTGATGGTATGGGATGTTACTTCTGTCAGATAAAAGTAAAGCCATCAGTCATGCGGAAAGTGCTAATGAAGTCCGAGCTCCATGTAGCTCTTTTTTAATTCTAAATTGGCATTTTTGAGTTTCAAAAAATTCGAAAAAAATCTTAAATGTAGATTTTCGATCCAAAATTCATATTATTCTAGGCTACACAAAAAAGACAAATCTGGCAAAATTTCAAGTTTTTGAAACCGTGTACTGTTCATGACACAGATCCACCCGTCATTTTTTCCCTGCCTAAAATACAACAAATAAAATTTGCACACTTGTAGATCATATCACTATCAACATCTGGGATTTTTTCCGATTTTTTTGAAACTTGAAAATGCAATTGTTGGATTTTCAAAAAAAAAACAAGCTACATGTATTTCGGGCTCCAAAACGCCTCTCTCATCAGTCATGTTACATTTATAAACGATAGTATAAATATTACCGAAGGCAAACAAACAGTCAATGATCACTTTCCAAGTTTCTAGTAATTTGGGAGCATTCTTTATAAAAATAATTTTGTATCTGAATGAGGTTAGTGTACTTTGTGTATGTAAAAGGGTAAGACTACGAGAGGGGACTTTGGCTCCCGAGCACTGGTGCTCGTGCTATTTAAAAAAATTCGGAAAGTGTATTTCAAAAATTCAAAAATCCGACAAAAAATATCGTTGATACATATAGATGTTATCTACATATCTGCATAGTTTCGCTCAATGATACATTATATTGTAGGCTACACAAAAATCACAAAATCATGGATCTGAAAAAGGTTAAAAAGAACTCATTTTGCTTGTAGTAAATTTTTCTTTTTTGTGTAGATCACGTATGAGAAGATATTTTTCTGAAAATTTGTGCGTACATAGAAGACATTCTATATGTAATTGTATGATTTTTTAAGAATTGTTTTAGATGAAACAATAAAGTTTTCGAATTAAAAAAAAAGGAGCACCGGAGCTCAGGAGCTAGAAGTGTTTTTCATAAGACTACAACCTATAGAAATATATTTTGTATGCTATACAATATTCCTGAGTCAGCGCGCATTCAGATCCAAAATAGTTCTGCTACATGTTCCTTGCTTTGGTGATGCATTGGGGTGCGAATTAGTTTGAACAGAAAATGTAGTAAACAAAATGAGTTCTTGTCTAACTGGTTTTATGTTTGTTCGAACTCATATTACAATTTCATTCCTGAAGCAAAATTTTAAATCATGCTGATTTATATTGAGTTGTTGACATTTGAATCTGATCAGGTTACTCCAAGGTCATACGGCTTCGGAAGAAATACCTCGATGCCAACAAACGCAAGATGATGAAAAACAAAATTGTGTATTGAAGCTCCGGTGGCTCCAAATCACATCTAGTACTGCTAACGCCACTAGTATTATGCTTTCATCCAAAATGCAATCCCATTTTTGCACACAAGGCCCATTCAGGTTCCACACACAATAGTGGGATGTTTCGTGGGATAGTAACAACGAATAAGCCCAAGGTTGGAGCTGATATTGTATCAAAACTGAGTGGGTTTGAGTTAGGATTACCTCGTGAAAGTGATTATAGCTATCTATAGCTTTTCTCTGTAGAGAATTTGGGGACACACATAAATGTTGCCCTTGAAGGGTATAGTGTTCTTTGGTAGTTAGAGAAAAACAAGTCAATAGCTGCTTTTGACATTTTTACAAGTATGCATTATGAAAAATTAAAGCAAATACATTTTACACGCTAACTAGCATTCGGTATAACAGAAGGTCATTGTTGGCATATATTTGTGGATTATGATTCTGCTTTGCCTATTTATTGTTTATCCTACTTTTTTTTACTCATATGACTATTTTTATAGCAGATTATAAAATAAATCGTACACTGAGTTATTCCAATCTTGTGTCCTGGGTTAAACATATTCAAGAAAATATATAAACATTTACAACATCTAATTAATTACACTAGATTCATCACAAAATAGACTTTCGTATTATATACATTTATAGTTTAAATATTAACATACTTTTCTCTAGATTTGGTCAAAATTTAAAACGTGTGACTTATGCCAAATTTTAAATTCCAAAAGCATGCGATAACAGATGCCTTCCATCAGGTCTAGTTTGCTGCAAAATCAATCACATACTTAGCAGCTCAGAATAGGGGTGGAAACGGATCAGATGCAGATTGGATACTCTTCCCACACCCGTTTTCATATTTTCAAAACGAACATGAATACAAATACGGATGTTGTCGGATACAGAAACGAATATAACAAAATAATGGACTCGTGTCTTTCAACGAGTACTATGGAACGGTATAGTGATAAATATAGCTATATAATCTCTATATAATATGGCTTCAGGTGATGGTGCGTTTTTTAAATTTCCAATTTTGCCCTTGTATTGCTAAGTCAAGTTAGAAAATATTACACCTTTGCCACCGCCAAGTGAACTGACCGGTTCGTGATACGTCAAATCTATTTGCCCCCGAAGTTGACACAAATTACACATCATGCCACCGCAGAGTCAAATTGCCGACGTACCGGTTCGCTCTTCCGCCCAAGCTACGCTTAGAAAAAAAAAGCTCTGAATCGAGATCCACAAGCGCCACCGTCTCTGCGTACCGCGCCCCTCCACCTGCACCTACACGGCGCCGCGGCTACACAGGGCTGCGCAATCCATCGTCCGATTCGCCTGCAGTGATGCAAACCTCGGTCGCCAGGCAGTTGGTCCTTCCTATCCGGTCCGGCTTCGCGGATCCCGGCCGCCGTGATCGATAAGGCCGGTTCGCTCCGGTGCTGCGCCGAGGCAGCGTGGAAGATGGAGGCCGATGTTCGGAGGTGTCCTGCCCGTACAACTACTACCTCGGCTCACTGAGAGGAGTTGCTGCACATCCGCGTCCGCGCAGCATGGTCAGACAAGGAACAACAACGAGTATGTTCAGATTTTCTCCGTTTGCCTTGTGTTATTTTTCTGATTTATTGGCTTGGCGTTAGATAGAACAGGTGCTAGCATGCCGTGTGCGGTGTGATGCATCTCCTGCTTAGTTTACGCACAGTTGGAGACTGATTTTCTTTTTGCTGCTTTTTGTTCACGGACATAATTATTCTGATATTGTCCTCAGATATATGTACAATACTGCAGTTGTGTTATACTCAAACACTCTATTCAGCTGTAGATTCAGTTATATTATTTCATCATAAAAAAGTGTATATTTACCAAAAATAGAGCTCTTGAGGTTGCGATGCATGCTGGCAAATAGTTAATTAAGTTCTACAGCTTAGACTTTCCTTGGACGAAACCAACCATCTTCCATTGTAAGACCGACCAGTTAAGAGGATACTCAACTTCCATGTTGTGAGTTAATTAGGCACAAAGACATTAGCTTCAGTTTGGACATCAGCGCCATAGACAAAGTTGGTTAGGCCATGCAATTGATAATTGCATCAAATATGTCAAGTAGTTTTTTTGTTGCGAAAAATTATGTCAAGTAGTTAATTAGCAATAGCATTTGTTTTCTGATTCTTGCATATTTGAGAGAGAGACCAACTGTGTGTGGGATTGATGAGCAGGCACTGATTTGTGACCTTAGTTATTACTAAACATAATAATGATGTCTTAACACTGTATAATTCTTAAATTCAACCATCAACAAATTTTATTTTATTTGAATTAAACGGTGGGTTGTAGTTGTACATTATTTATGATCACTATAGGTATTATGTTATCGGTGGCTTCACTTCAAGCCCGCGATTTTGGCGTCTACCACCTCGCATCTGTAGGGTATTGTGCTTATTGTTTGATCAACGTAACAAAAATTACGCTATAGTCCCGTAGCAGCGCACGGGTATTTAGCTAGTACACAGTAGTATAAAGTTCAGCCACAACAAAATATATTTGACCACTTGACATGTAAAGTTAAAACTACAAAAGTTGGCTAACATAATTTTATTCAGATATGGATATGCATTTCCATATCCATATTTGATTCAAAATTCAATAACACATTTGTTTTGTATTTGTAAAAACGAATCCGGATATTTACCACTTACATTTTATTTTGTTTGGATTCAGATATTTACCGTTTTCATTTTCTAGAATACGAATATCGGATAAAAGGATTATCCACTACCAGTTCCCACCCCAAGCTCAGACCGCCAGAACGGACATTTCAACAGTTCATATCAATTTGAGGGAAACGAAATCTCTCATAAGCTGATATCGCTACATTTGTGCCCTGCCAATCTCAAGTTTACAGCAAGATACACCGACATGACTACTTTACATTTGGCCAATGGACAATTTTATGGAAATATAGATTAGGTTTAAACATAATAGATGCATAACAATAAATATCCAGCCAACACAGCTCATGCCTCCACAATCTTCGCAGTTTACTTGCGCGCTTCAGTCTTCCTCTGTTCTTTAGCTGCAAAAAAAAGATACGATTCAGTACATACATATAATCTTTACAAATTAAAGAACGGGATACTGTTGATAAATTCTTAGGAGATGAAAATATTAAAACTTTGTTCCGCTCAAAAGAGCGACAAAACGATTAGTGCTAAGTACATGCACTAAACAGATGTCCAGATGTCCTTTGGCGCAAAATATTAGAGAAACAAAACACTCCAGCATGGAACTAATGGAACAGGTAGAGGTCAAAGGTTCAAGGAGATGCTAGGCAACAATGCTGAACCTTTAACACAACATCAAGGGACATACCAGCTTTCTCCTCTTCGCGTTTCTTTGCAGCGTCTGCTCTCTGCTGTCTTATTAAAGCAAGACGTTCTGCATTTACAAAACAATAAAGTTACGGCAACTTGCAGCTCCCATGTAATGCTTCAACATTGAATATAGGCAGGAAAGCATCACATCATATTAAATCAAAGAATGTGCTTCAATATCAACCTTTGCTGAGAAAGAAGTTATCCCATGGATTATAAAATCGGTATTCTTGGAGCTAAATGTGAAAGAGTGTTACATTAAGCAGTAGATGTGTGTCTAAACTCTAAACATCTCAAAATTGTTTTCTCCTATATCTGGAATGCCCTGGTTAAACGCAAGGCTGGAGAAGTGAGCACACTGGACTGTTGCAAAACATCTAAGTCACCTAAGAAGAATATATTACTCCCTCCGTCCCAGTTTCTAGGGCTCAATTAGCAAATCTCTTGGCCCAGGGTGCTAGTTGATTGGAGCTAAAATCTTGCATGCATTGGTGGTAGAGGCAACCAGCCACTAATTGAGAGGCAATTAATGTAATTGTGCCTACGAGGTGGGGCATTTTTGGGACTAATTGTTTTTGGGATTATGCCCTAGAAACTGGGACGGAGGGAGTAGTTGATTTTCAAGAGTAAGTTAATGAGAGCAGCAAACATCATGGTACCAAAAACATCACAGAAAATGCATCGATTCCATGTCCTATACATCAATGCTTAAACTACCGATGAATTTCCATGCTGGAAAATACATGTCCTATTATAATAGTAACATCACGCTGTCAGCACTGAACCAAAACAACTGATGTACTGTTTATGAGCTAAGATGAAACGCTTAAACCAGGTGATGGTTAAATTTATTGGGCAATAGCCATGAGTTATTTAGTGCTACTCATACACACTCGTTCACCACCTTCATTCACAAAAGGCTACTCTCTTGCTGATTGAACCTGATCATGTAGCAATTCGTCCATATGAAGAGTAAATACATACACACGACCAAGAGACACCAAGAAAAGATAATAGGAAAGTGCACATAGAGAATACTTACCCAAGTCTTTCTTTGCCTGATCTGTTTTGCCTTGTTCCTGAAGCTTCATATAGCGCTCATGAGATTTTTGTTTCTCAATCTCCTCTCTAAAAATAAACATGACAGCAGTGTGAAACTTTTTTTTTCATGGCTAAAGAAGGCACGCCTATGCGTGCACTTAAATGCACCTAGGGGCTAGGCGACAGCAAAACGACTAGCGCTTAATCATGATATGCATGCGCTTAATTGTGATATTCATGCGCTTAATCGTGAGCTTAGGCGAGATAGGCGCTAGGAATTAACGCCTACGCTTTTTGGAACCTTGTCTTCTTACAACAATGCATGAACACATGTTATTTGCAGTGAGATATGACACACAAACAGCGTGTAACTACAAAATAACTGTAGCATTTCACAAATAAGAATAAGAAAACGGCACGAGCTGATATAAGAAATGGTACCTCTCACGCCTTGAGAGTTCAGTTGTCTTTGAAAGCTGCACAGTGCAAGCTTAGTTAGTTGGAGATATGCATGGAAATATTTGGTATCAATGAATAAAAGGATCTAAAGAAAGCTAATAAAGAGTTCTCCGCTTTAATTTTCCTGAATGAAAGTAGCTGGAAAATTCATCTGTATAGCAACATAGTATAGAAAACAGAGCAAAAAACGAGAAAATTTAATACTAGCACCACTATGCCACAGTACTTTTAAGATATTTAGCTACTAACAGTAAAGGCGCAGATGTTACTGGTTGTAGCCCACTTACATCAACTTCCTTGGCTTTTATATTCTTTGCTTTCACCAGGTTTGGATTTTCGATTTGAATAATACCTTCGGTTCCTTTATGCTTCTGGAATATTATATATTGAATCAGATTGATAAACGACGAATCATGCACATGAACACACACTTCCAAAAGAAAAGGGTGCACACAACCTTCTCTTCACCGTCGTCTTCGGATTCTTCCTCTTCAGATTCTTCTATTTCTTCTTCTTCCTCTTCTGCTTCAGCTACATTCTATTTAAAAATTATAGATATATCAACAAATTTTCAGAAAAAAATATGCCAAGATCACATTTGTATTCTACATAAGAGAATGTGCAAACCTTCTTAAAGGAGCGAGGGCGCCCTGAAGTTCCAGCAGCTGCATTTATTTGAGTAGAAAAGTCAAAATTACACACGGCATGATGTAAGAAAGAAACATCATAATACATTATACAGATGCTTCAACAGTATATATATAAAGAACCAAGAAATCATTTGTGGACCAATGCAAAAAAAAAAAACGAATGTAGCATCTCCCATGCATACTGCCTCAGAGAAAAGCTTATTTGTCTGAGACTAGATAAACAGAGGGTGCGATTGATTTCTCACTGCGTTTAAACGTCACAAAGAAACTTTTCTAGGAAGCTCTGATAAGAGTGAACACGATTGAAAACTTTGTTACCAAATCAAGAGCAGAAACCAATCAAGTTGTCCTATCATGGGATGGAGGAAAGCATCTAAACCTTCGGAAAAGGTACGTGGAATTTGCAGTCCATTCACATCCAAACCAAACAAAAACTGTAAACACAAAAGACATCCGGAATATATAGATAGGATAGAATGAACACCCCATCATCAACGACCCAGAGCAGCATGTAATCATAATCAAATCGTTGTAAGTTAACCCGTGCCTGCCAGTAAAACCAGGCATGTTGACGTCACCAAGAGCTGCCCTTATCCTACTAGAACACCGCAATCAAGCCAAAGAGAAAAAATAGCTTTCGTCGCCACAACATCAGATCAAGCGGTCCCTAGACGACTGCGGCAGAGAAGGCTCCCGAGTTGGCATAACGGAACCGAACCGAATCGAGGAGAAGTAAAGGGGCGGAGTCGTTACCGATCTCCTCCGGGGTGGAGAAGTTGCGGCGGCCGGTGGGCTTGCCCTTGAACTTGCCCCTGCCCATGGTTGCGACGGCGGCGGCGGACGAGGAGAGAGAGCGGGCGAGGCGTGTGGAGGGGGGAGGGGAGAGGAGCGGGGTTCGCCTAAGCTGTACGCGGTGTGGGAATCGGGAAACCCTACTGTCACGACCGCTTTTTTTTTTTTTTTTTTTTTGATAATGTGCATATATTGATCAAACTAAAAAGATTACAAGCAGCAACAAGATCAAGCACACACACGCAAAGGAACGCGAAATACAGAGCGAAATCAGAAAGAAGCACTGCAGCTCCAAACCATCTTCTTCCTCGATGACACCAAACGCATCCGTCCTCCACCGTCGACGACGACGAAGGCACCAGCCGCCGGCGCCACTTACCCGGAGAACGGGGGAACTCCTTGCCACAAGGCGTTGACGAGCCGCAACCACCACCATCCCCGGAGAGATGGATCTGCTACGCACTGAGTAACATCGGCCGGGGAGGCCCCCAAGCACCCGCCGCTCCAGCTCTGGGGCGAGCGCCCCAGACCTTCCGCCCGCTGACCACGAACCCCTGCAGCAGCTTCCTCTTCATCCCTCTGCAGAACGCCCAGATCCGCCGCACCCGGATCTGGCCTCGAGCGAAGCGAAGGAAATCCGAAGATTTCCCGGCTCCCGGAAGTCGAGCGCGAGGCGACGGAGCTCCATGGAGTGCCACCGCCGGAGGGGATCCACGCCGACAGCAAAAACACGGCCAGCACCACCGCCACCTCCCGAGCACCACTGGCCGGCCACCACCCAAACCCTACCCTATGTACACGCCGTGAGACGGGCTTCCCCCATCCTCCCGCTGCCGGAGCAGCCGACGGAGGGGGAGGAACCCCCGCCTCACGGCGGCGAAGGTGGATCGACGGCGGACGCCCAAAAATCGCCTCTCTCGCACTGTAGCGATAAGAGGAAAGGGGGAGCGGCCTCTACAAAACTCACGACCGCTTTTTACAGTGGGGAATGAGATTCAGTGCACGGAAATGGCCAAACGGGGAATTCGGGTGATGGGATGGGTGCGAGTTGCGACCGCACCACGAAAGGAAAACAGAGTAGCGCTCAAAAGTTTTTTTTTTGGCGTGATAAAATAGGTTTACTGTCTCCATCCATGTAAAACTAGCTTTGCTTGGATTTCCTACTTAAAAAAAATACTCAATCCGTTTGGAATTACAAATTACAAGTCTGAATCGCATGCATTTCAGTGTTTGTATGTAGTCCACATTAAAATATCTAAAACATTTTATAATTCGGAACGAGTGAGTACTAGCCAAGTGCCCGCGTTGTTCCTTGTTTGCCTATCGCCATATCTCTTTCTCTCTCAAGTTTAGCCTTTAAACTTCAGCTTAGTTCATTTTCAGTACAAAAGAAGGTGCTATAGTGGAAATCAGTTTTGGGTAGTTCTGAAGCTCATAACCTAGCACACACCGCTACTTCCTTCTCTATGGGGCACCATATGTGTGAAAAGTACATTTTGCTCCCGAGCTCTAGTGATCACTCTGTTTTATTTTTTTAATTATATTTAGAAGTTTCAAAATAATCTGCAAAAAGTTGTTCGATGTATACTACAAGCGTGCAAAATCTCAATACAATTTTTTTTACATTATAGTCTATATAAAAATGACAAAATTTGGAGATTTGAAACTAAACATTGTTAACTATAATCAGATCTGGAAATTTGTCATTTTTGTGTAGGTCTGAATATAAAGTATTTCGCATTGTGATTTTGCATTTCTATAGGATACAACATCAAGAATATGCATGATTTTTCAGTTTTTTTAACTTTTAAATTGAATTTTTAAAAGTTGCAGGAGCACTGGAGTGCCTCTGGTGCAAGAAATCTCTACTCGCCATATGTCGCTTGTTAATCTCCCTGATTTTGTACCAATACATGTAATTCTTCGGAATATTGTTGTCTAAATAAAGTGGATGGTTCTAACAGAGCAATGCATAAGTGCTTATTATAATCTTTTTGTGGTTTTATCTTTTATGTTCACTGGGGCTTGTTTGGACTGTAGCTGAATGTTGCAATAATATATGCTCGTGTAAACCGATCGATGTTGAGGCGGGTACATCCTTTTTTTCGAGAAAAAATAACGCGTGTATGTCTCTAAAAGAAAGGCGACGCAGGTTCTCTGTTTTGTTGATGATTCAGCCATCATTTATCTAACGTAAGCACCGACGACGGAAAAAAAACAAAACTTCTCGCCTACAAGTATGCATCACAATGAGAGATCAGTCAATGATGTCACTGACGCAACAGCAAAGCGATTCACAACCCTCGCATGTGCTGTAATCAGAGCTGAAAGAAGACAAACATGAATGAAATCTGTGAATTCAGCAGCAGGTACCTCGCTATGCTGTAATCTGGGCTGAAAGATGACAACCTTGAAAGGCCACCAACATTAAGGCAGTACCTGCAAATGCAACACAGGAGATAAACAGAGCCATCAAATGGCTGATAGACCTAACCAAAGGGCTCACGTCTATCAAACCTGGCAATTCATCTGTCATCATACGCTGTGCACCAAGGAGATGCTACTGACACTAACTATACGAGTATATTACACTGACGGAGTTTGCAGCGCAAACACTAGGGATGATGCATCCCTTGCTTCAAGCTGACGATTCCTGTAGATTTTTGGCCCATTACAATTAGAATTATGGGGGGCAATGCCAATAGAGTAGAGTAGTAGACCCCTTAATTACAGCCAATGCTGTTAGAACTTGCAGGTGGAAAATATGCCACAAGTTGAGAATGTTCGTCATGCCCCGTCATTTGAGTTCCAATAGAAGTCACTTCTTTCTGTTGAGTAACCGTATGGGAGATGAGGTCCATAAACAACATTTCCATTCAAAAATGTCATCTGGTCCACCTGTGGCACTGCCTGATAAGCGTTCGGAACATTAGCTTGAACTGTGTTGTTTTGAACTGAGTAGATGTTCGTATTAACATCCTTTGTCCTGGCACGGGCAGTCCGTTTGTTTTCCACAGAACTATCTGCACTCAGTCTAACCATTTGTTGCTGGATTTCATTCACTGGATTACACGCTAATTTTGATTTAGCACTCTTCTTTGCATCTGAAGACTTGAATTCAAGCCGGTATAAGGCAAAAGCGTCACAATCATTGATCTCATATTCATAGAGGTGCCATTCATAGCTGCTAGATGGTTGCGGATCCATGTAGTAGGATCTCTTCAGACCCCCAAACTCTTTCATCACCTGCTTCCTGGATTCATGCCAACCACGACCGTTATAATCTGGCAATGACCTTTGCTTCCGGTTTCCACTGTGAAATGCCGTTCTTGGTTTGTCAAAGAAAAGCCATTCTCTAATAGATTCACCTTCAAAGATGTAAAGATCAAAAAGTTCTGCAATGATATAATGAACCAACAGTTAGAACATACTTATCAGTATCGATGCAGTGTAAAATCGAGAGGTATGCAGCAAGAACTTACCAGGTGCATTCCAAGGGGACTTTGCAGTTGCAGCCCCTTCACAGACAGGAATACCGACATGCTTTCCTTGGGTTTTCGCACCAAGAGCAGCAAACAAAGGACCATCTTTTAGATCAATACCTCTTGGACGGATCACAGGCATTGTGCCTGGAGGGCCCTCTTCCTGCACAGCTAATTCAGCATGGTACATGCTGCAATAATCTTGCCACATCTCCGATCCTTGAGCAGGCCGAGGGCAGTCCCAGAGAGCGCATTTTGGCCTGAGGAATGCAGCAGGTGCTGGAGACATTGTTGTGAGCAAGTCTGACATGTGAAGGAAAACATCTTCAGTACTCTGCCCATAGTTGTTCATATCAAGATACGCATTAGGGGGTAGCTCTTGTGAAAAATTGAACTGCGGATATTCCTGGTGATAGATTCCTTCCAAGTTATTGAGGATTTCTGGATTGGATCCGGGAAGGTTTATCTTGTAATCATCGTCATAAAGAAAATCCTCAACGGTAAGTTCCTGGTTCACATAGTACATCTGGAAGCACATGAAAAAAGAACGTTAAATTAGCTCAATCCATCTGAAGTAAAACTGAAGAAATGGAAGTGACAGAAAGGTTAAAAATGACAAGCAACATTCATGAACATGGTCAGCTTCTCGAATAAACATTCATTGCACGGCAAAGCACCCAAAGACCTGCCGCCGAGCCTAAACAAGATTTAACGTAGAAAGCATAGAACAGGGCAGCTGTTCTCAATAATGCAAGACGGATTGGTGATCTGAGCGCTGAGATGAACCCTTATCCAGGAAGTTACTGTCCTATGCTACAGGTAGCACACTCATGACTAATTCCAGAGCCAAGGGACAAGATTGTGTGGCGCCTCACCCTGCGCAGCAAGTACAAAACAATATCCATGTACAGGATGAACATCTTTGGTTCTACTCAAACAATATCAAAACCACATCAGGAGGCCATGGGTACCCTTAAAGGGGCGTTCTACGTTTGGTAGCTCGTGCAAAGAAGGATCCTGTCATCTGATAATTTGTTTGCACAGAGTCAGCTTTCGAGTTAGCTTTCCTTCAAGCGAGTACCGCAGGGAAATGAAGAGTATTTCATCATGGCCATTTATCAGGACTTCTTGGATAAGCTAGGACAGTTTCTCTAAGGTCAGCTGTTGAGTTAGTCGGTTCATAGAGTTAGCTAGTCCGAGTGATCTGGGTTATCCTACGTTTTATCCCTGTTTCAATCTCTTTTTTACTATAGGGGTTTTGTAGCAAGTGTCCCAATGAGTACTTTTCCCCGCTGTGTTGCAGAAAGCTGGAAACCGCCACCCTTTTTGAGTGAAGAGTGTAAGACAGGATTGGCAGTGAGGTTTTATGGTCAGGGTCACCCGGCTTCAGTTTGGGCGTCTGGGACTGGGAGAATGCTGCTTTGATCGTCTTGGGGCTCATGAGCAGCAGATAGAGGCGGTCTAAAAAGGGAAAGTATGGCAACCTTACAATCCAGGTGGACTGAAAGAAGCTGAAAAGTTCTTCAAAACAAGAAACTCTCTGTGTAAGATTTTATAGCGTGCATAAGAAAGGAAACAGAAAGTTGGAATCCTGTGGGCACCATTACCTCAGAAATATCGCCTAGGTGATTTTATTTGATCAACTACTAGAGGCAGTAACTGTAGGTCCAACGTTGCTCAATGGCTGAGGCTGTTCCCTGTCCTTGTAGACCTTCTCGTCGATTTTGGTTTGCGGGTCGTTTTTCCTATACATAACAAAATTAAGTAGCTACTGCTACTTCTACAAAAACTTTGACCTGTGTCTGTGCTTATTGCATGCGTCCTGATGCTGAAATTTAGCATAAAGCAGTACATATCAAAAGAAGAAAAACATCAGAAGGAGCATTTACAATGCTAAGGAGGCTGGCAGAAAAAAGAAATCGAAATGGATGGTATCCAACTTAACAAGGAAAATAAAGCATCCGTACAGCATAAGATAATTCTACAGAAGCCTACGGCTTTTCCTCCAAACACACTACAAATCATCTGAACAAAACTTAACATTCAGATCCCACCAATGCACGCACCAGTAATTTTCTGAACTAAGCCCAATGCCAGAAGCGATCATGAAAAATTTCAGGCATCTCCATAGCTAGGCAATTCCAATACAGAAGCAAAGTATTCCTATGCACCATCAGAAGGCTTTTGTTTTCTTCTCCAATCTCCATGTATCTTTGCACACTAAAGTACATTCTGAAAAAACTTAAATAACCAGTCCCAACTACAAAAGCAACCTTCGAGATATCAGGTAATAATCGTAATTTCTTAAAGCCATCTGGAGGCAGTAGTCTAACTAAATGGAGCATGGATCATAGGATCAGACCTACAGCTCATTGGCTCTGAAGTCTGCATGTCCAAGACCATAAAAAATCACGACCCATTGTGAAAACTAGGCTAATTACTGGAAACTAATAATGCTACAAAAAATTATGTATATTCTGGTTATCATTGAACTTCTTCCCTGGAGGACATTTCGTTGGCACCTTTGGCAACAAATAGAAATCAAACAAGGCAAATTAGTTCATCCGCATATTAAATATGCACTGAACTTATCTGAGGATGTGGCAACCGATATCTTCAAACCTTTCATTCACAAGATAAACACACGCATATTGGTACCTTTATTAGCAAAAAACATGCTGTTTGCTGTGAGGATTGAAGTCCGTAAGATTTTTCTGAACCATCCAATTCATAACCAAGGAAATAAAGGTCTATAACTTGAACTCAAGTTTCCAATAATACAAAATGACTTTGTACTGGTGGCTCCCATTATTCATAGTTCACATTAAACTACCTCCCGATTGCAGTTTTCCCTCAAGGGCCTTCCACACGGATAATCGCTGGGTGGCTGTTATGCTGCCGCCCTGGTCAGCAGCCAATAGTGGCCTGGACCACAGCCATGGTAAGTCCTCTCGCAAAGTTTTTGGCCAGCCTAATGATCCTTCAAGAGCTCCTCCCATACAGCTCTTTCATGCTCATGGATTTCCAAAGGGTAGAAGAATGGTGGAGTTTAGTGCTTTGCTATGTTTACCCTTAGTTCAAAGGTGAAATGTATTGCCAAATAACCAAAAAATTACACTTAAGCCATGAATTTAACTACAGAAGCCCAGAATGCTTGTACGAACTTGATTTAACTAATGGCGTCGAAGATGGAGACTAACTAAACAAACATAAGTTGGACAAAGGAAAGGATAATCGGAATTATGTAACTCCTGGAGCAACATGTTGTCCATTATGGTTGGAAGGCACACCTTAAAATATAGTGATAAACCAACTAGATAACAAATAACAGGACTGGTCTATCAGTATCACTGCAATGGAATTAGCAACAGGAGCCAAATCACAAAAGGCACTCGCAGCAAAGGTGCCATAAGTAGCCCAAGCCTTGATGAAGCGATTTTCATCATTTCGGTATTGCATCACACACCCTGATTTTTCTCCCAACTTGCAACATTTCTTAAATTGTACAGAAAATTATAATTTTATCTCGGAACTCCTAGCTAGATCGAACCACTACAGATCTTCATATCCAACATTGTATATTCCTGGTTGATCAGGTAGAGAATCCCATGCCATTCCCCACGAAGGCACAAGTATTTTGTCCATAAGAAATGCAGAAATCTTCATCAAATGACCAACTGGATAGGAAGGGAAGTTACTAGCAGTTCATACCATGTATATACAACTAAAATCACACAAAAGTATGAGAGACATCTAACGATCACACAGTCACACTCAACCACAAAGCCGGCATAACTAATTGTGAGCTATAGAAAACACCTTAAAAAACAACCACCGGTTTGGTGGCAAGATGGCTTCACTCAACCATTCTGCCAAGTCAATATGGAGACTGAGATTTCCCTGAGCAAAACATTGGTAACAACTTGTACTACCTGATCGTGGTACACGGCAGTAGCAGGAGCCATCAATCCTCCACCGGCCGCGGTAACTCCCTGACACAGCGACGGCGGCTGCTGCTGCGCCACCGTGACGGGATCCGCGACCGCTTCCTCTTTGGGCTCCGACTTCATCATATCTTCCTGGCATCCCTGCTCGTGCTTGACGGCCTGATTAGCCGGGGGTGGGGGCTGCTGCTCCACGAGCTTGCTGGTGGCGTCGTCCTCCTCCTCAGCCTTGGCCAGCTGCAGCTGCCGCGGCGTCTCGGACGGCGGATGCGACGGCTCCCGATGGGTCCCCTGCCGTCAACCACGAATCAGACGTCAGCAAAAAAAAAAAACAGAAGCGGAGGCGGATGATTGAAGGAGGGGAGGGGAAAGGGAACCTGGAGGGAGGAGGCGGGCGAGGGGACGCTGAGCTCGGCGCGCCACTCGCGGAGCATCTGGTGGAGCTGGGCCTCGAGGAGGACGGCGTCGGTGGAGCGGGCCTCCTTGCGGGCGCCCTGGAGGCCGGAGAACATGTCCTGGAGGTCGTCGACGCGCGTCTTGGCGCGGGCGCGGAACTGCTGGTGCCGCGCCGACCCCGACCGCGACGACCCCTTCCGCATCGTGCTCCGATCGATCGGCGCGGCGGAGTGGACGGGAGTCGCGCTGGGTGGGGTGGGCTGGTCTCCCTTTGCGCCAGGAGAAGGAGATGCTCGTCGTGTAGTATTTCGGTGCGTTGTTTTTCGCTTGGTAGTATGGCTGCCACTTTGCTGGGTCGGCCGGGGAAGAAAAGCGACGGCCGCGGCAAAAAGGAGGCGGCGGGGCGGGTGGGAGTGGAATGGGCCTTCTCCTCCGGATTAGATAGGCACGAATCCAGGATCGTCAAAGACGAAAGCGTCGTCCGCTACCACAGTAGTTAACAAACTTCGGTTCTTCTTTGGCTAATTCATCTCGTCTCTCCGGCGATCCTCGACTGTCGTCGTGTCTTCGGCGATCAGGGGCGTGTTTGGTTGGTCGCATGGAAATTTGTCATTTTGCATCTGTGGCTCACTTGGGCCTGGCTGAGGTAAAACGGGAGTTGAGCCATGTTGTGCATGTAGTTTGATTGCTCACAATGTTCTAGCCAGACCCGTTTCGCTGTGTGCAAAAATTTAAGGTGTTTGTGTTTGGTTGCCCAGATTGGCGATTACAGCCACAAACCACCGTGTTTGGTTGCCCAGAATGTGGATGTTCCACTTACCTTGCACGCCTAGTGGTGAGCTTACCAGCCCATTGAGGTTTTAGGATGTTCATGGTTTAAGGTACATACACACTTACGACCGGCACAAATACATAATGACGACGATCAGGACGAGGATGATGAAGTCTTTGATGTCGCCTCTAGGTTTGCTTGATCCAGCTTTACTTCCTCCTGCTTTGCTTGATCCAGCACGGCTTGATCCACCATGTCCTTCTTTGCTTCCTCCATCAAGGCCTGATACAGCAAGGCTTGCTCCAGCATGTCCTGATCCAGCTATGATTCCTCCACCCATGCTTGATCCAGCATATCTTGCTCCATGAAGGCTTGATCCAGCAATGCTGTCAAAGTGCAGAGGTTCTTCGTGCTGGGAGTAGAAGGGAGCATGTGCCTCGCTCAAAGTTTCAAACCTTTCACAGCTGTTGTTGGGGAAGTTGTACAGCTGATCCGAGCAAGCACCCCAGGTTGTGTAGATTCCTGGATTCCTTCCTCTGAAAACCACATACCACTACAAGGAAGACATACTTCATTAGGGTACCATGATCAATGAAGCAACAAGTTGGAAAGCTAAGAACACACGCGATGAAGTAAAGCAACATAAGCAAGCATGCATTGATTATCGCTACAAGCAGCACAAGTGTTTGCTACCTTGCTAGTATGGTGTTAACGTACCACCACATCAAAAGTGGGTGTCATCCTACCACCGCTGGTTCATCGTGTGAGGTGTTGCTTATGTACCACCTCAAGCACCCAAAATATACAGACCATAAGAAGTTTTGTTGTCCTAGCTACCCAAAATATACAGGCCATAACAAGTTTTGTTGCCCTAGCTACCCAAAATATACATCATGATCATGATCATGATCTTCAGACACCATTTAGCATGCTTGCACCACCGCCACTACTCAGACGGCGTCCGTGTAGTAGTGCCTGTTGAGGTAGTTCTGGAGCCAGAGAAGACGGTGGTCCTCAGCCATCAGAACAAACCCAAAGCCTTGCGCCTTGTTGTCCAGGAGGTGGCCAAGGGCAACAATCTTGGCGCTGTCATTGAAGGTGCCCTTCGCGCTCATCACAGCCTCGATGAGGCCGGGGTGCACGTCGACAGGCACGCTGTCCCTGATGGCGGTTGCCACCTCCCGGACGGCCTCGGTCATGCTCGTGAAGACGAGCACCTTCTCGTCCACCAAGGCACCCCTCTTCCTCTTCCTCTTCCTCTCCCTCTCCCTCTCCCCCGACCCAGGTGCCTTGGGTGAAAAACCGTCAGCCTTGGCGCCTCCTCCGAAGTCAGCAGCAGGTTCAGGCTCCTCCGACTCCTGCGTCTCAGCATCTTCAGCCGAACCAAGAGGCTCAGCTGATCCCATGGCATGCTTACCAGTGGCAAGGCCGTAGGAGAAGATGGTGTGCATCTGAGTGTAGTTCTGGATAGGCTTGTTAAGAAACTCAGTGTCCTTGGGGTGATCATAAGGACAGTTAGATAGTTAGCGGTGTTCGAACACAACAGACAGTTTGACAGTTAGCGATGGCGTACGATGATGCTAACCAGAATGTGGCCTCTGAGGTGCTCAATCTCCAGGATGATGCTGTGGGTATCCTCATCCCAATGGGCGCCACTCAAGTCCTTCAGCTTCGACACCTTGATCCACCTCCCTCTCCACTTCCTGAGGTGGTTGTAGATCTGAGTGGAGGTGACCTCCTGCGCACAGAATTCGAAGACAAGCTTCGCAACTGTGTTCAGATGCACCTCCTTGAAGCCCTTCTCAGTCCTCACACCGCTGGCGATGATCTCGCACATCTTGTTCAGCACGAAGGTGGAGAGAAATGCAGGCCACTTCATGGTCGTCCCCATCTTGCTCTTCTTCTCCTTGCCACCAGAACAAGGCGTGGCCAGCACCAGATGTGACCCCAGCTGAGGCACCTCGAACCTCTCCATGGGTTGCTGCGTCTCCTCCGGCTGTGAGTCCGGGACAAGTGAGAGAGAGAGCTGGCTCTCTTCCTCGATCAGAGACTAGCTAAATTCGTCGACGGTCATGTCCTACAACGGCGACGACGAAGAAAGTAGAAATAACCTAGATCAAGACGGTGGTAAAAAGAAGCTACATCATGCTCAAACTAGATCAACTCCACTTGCACAGATCTACCTCCTAAACATGCTCAAACTAGATCATGGCCTAAAGATGAACTCAACTAGCACAGATCTACACAAGCTATACTAGCTAGGGTTCGATTGTGCTTACCGGCATCGCCGCGTGGAAGACCGGACGCTGCACGCACGGTCGTGGAAGAAGTGGTCCGTTGCTGGCCGTCGAGCTCGGTCACCGGAGTGGAAGAAGGCGCCGCTTACCTGGTCGTCGTCGGTGAATCTTGGCCCGGGCTGTGACCTCGATTTGGGGGGGGGGGGGGAATGGTGGTGGGAGCTTCGGCGGTGAGAGGAGAGGGGTGAAATAGGGGAGCGAAAACGCGGGGCGGTGAGCGAAATTTCTCCCGCCACCATTTTCGTGAGCGCACGCGTGCCCCCGCGGCCGCGCGCCATCTCCCTTGGCTGCACGAGCTCGGCCACCTGGATCCCCATTTTGCCTTGCGAGAGGGTGGCTCAGCTGAAACGGTGGAATCGGCCGTTCCTCTCGGGCCTGGCCCAGGGGTGCTTTAAGTTTCGTGCTCATGCAGGGAAGAGGAACGGGCCAGCACACCAAACGGGCCGAAAAGAGTAAAAACGTGGCGTTCTAGTAGCGCGTGACTAACCAAACACGCCCCAGATTCCTCTCCTCTTGTCGCGGTCTCTCGACATCACACTGAATCGTTGCTCTTTTTTATCCTACGGTGGCATTGTGGAAATATCAGTGGAAAGACGATGGTTGTAGGCACTTCAAGATTCTTGTCCGATCATCCAGCCCGTCGTTTGGACTATTCGCCGTCGACTCGAAGCCTTCATGACGTTACATGAGCGCCGATGATATTTGCAGATAAGGGATCAATGATGATGATGATGAGAGTGATAAGTGGAGTTTAAATGGGCAATGCTTGAGCACATGTTAGCCATTAGATTTGCGCCACGATTAGTGCAATCTATGAGTTGCATGTGATTCTCTACTTGCACATGGGTTGCAACTTACAACTGAGAATTTGTAGATGTACATGGGTTGCAACTCAGACAAACATATCCAAATTCCTTCAAAAAAAGACAAACATATCCAAGCCGATAAATTTAAATCGTAAGAATTGTACATGAGCTGCAAGTGAGATGGAACTAGAGAGTACAGATTTAGTGACGTCACTCAAGTGAGATTTAACTAAATCTCTAGTAATGCCGTTAACATGTCGAGTTTCCTATGAAACCAGGGCGATAGATACACATTAATTTCAACTAAATTTGTTATGTTCGATTCTATTATAAAAAAGGCCGCATATAAAGACTCCTTAACAACATGAACACCTCATGTTCTCCTATCAAGATCATGCATCCAATGAGAGCTGAGGTATCTTGCTGACATGTGCTACCTTTTTTTTTGTCCGGCTCCAATTGAAAAATTATGTGCTTGTTTCATTATTATTAATTTTGTGCTTGGATTCTCAAAAAACAATTGTATTTGGAGTTCATGTTTCCAACTGACTTAAATTTGGAGGGCACAACGAAAGATTGAGTGGATAAGTATCATCTACTTTATGCTCGGGGTAACAACATCCATATCAAGGACGGATCCAGAAATTTATTTTTGGGTGTTCAAAATTCCAACCAACATAAAATATACAGGTGAAAAACTGGAAATGGTTCATGACTTCATGCCAATAATAGTACAAATTCGAGCTTTTACCTTGATTTGGACTTGAAACACAACGTATACATGCTAACAAATATCACAAATGATGCAATATGTCCACCGTACACTACATATGAATTGTTTTCTAGAAAATTTTGGGTGTTCAGCTGCACACCCTTGAACAACTGTGGGTCCGTCCCTGATCCATATGCATATTGAGTTTTGACAATCAACTAGACAAATAAATTAGGATGCATTTGGGAACAATTTTCGTAAAGTATTCTAAGAACACCGTGATTTTTGAAACATATTTTTTCAATGCTTTTGTAACGCATTAGAATGAGCGGTATTGTTCGCACTTTTATGCGGTGATACAGATTTGGGAGGTTAGGCGAAGAAGTTGAAACCTAGAGCATGGTTCTGGGCTAGTGTGTCAGTCTTGCATTTCTTTATTTGTTCATTCATAAGAGTTTCTGTGTATTGTCTTTTTACAGAGTTGCTAGCTCCTATATGCTAGTAAAGATGCATTAATTTGTTTATATAATATTATCAGCCCCACATAACCATGGAAAAATATTCCTAAGAAAAAAGTAGTGCAGAAAGAGGAGTGAACCCACAATCAACTAAATATCAAAATATGCGCGGTGCTTTAAACCCGAACACAGAAAGTAAGACTCGCTATAGAAAATCAGATGCCTAACGAATTCATGGCCCCTCTCTCAAGCAACTGTGAAGAATGGTACCATAATAAATCAGTCCTTGATTAAAGTTCAACGTTTTGTGGGAAATCACCATGACAAGCTTTTGCTGGCTCCACTGAGTAGTATTCGCTTTTGGAATTCTTTGTGCCGTTGTTGATGATTAATAAATTAGTTGGCTTTTTCTCGAAAAATAAAAACAACCCCGAAGATTAGAGCCGAGATATAAAAAATGTTTGGAGCCGTCGAAAAACCGATCGACGGGCGAGATCTCTCCTCTCTCCGCCACCGCCACCCTTGGCTGTGAGCCGGACACATCGCGCCAACCCCGCCCGTTCGCCGCCGGTCGCAGCCCTTTGTTGCCACGTGTGCTCGCATGACGACACGTTAAGCCTCACCTGCGCTGTCCCCACATGTCATGCTCACTCAATATACTTAACCCTCTCCCGACCTCCTCGTCTCCTTCTCCGGTCGAGCAGGGCGTCGCCATTGTCACCTCCCGCTCTCGAGCCGCATCCGCATCACTAGCGCTTAGGATCTCGCGAACCTCGCCGGCCGCGATGTGGTGGAGGGCGGTGGCTAGGGCTCGCCGGCGGATCGCGGGGGCGCGGCTGGCATCCACGGCGGCGGGGGCGGGGGCGGAGAAGAGCAGCCGCGCCGTGGTCGTGCCGCGGTTCGGCGGGCCGGAGGTGCTGGAGCTGAGGCAGGGGGTGACCGTGCCCGATCTGAAGCCCGGGGAGGTGCTCGTGCGCGCGCGCGCCGTCTCCATCAACCCCCTCGACTTGCGAGTGAGCACTCCATTTTGTCCTCCCCCCTTGGGATTTCATCAACCGTCAGCCCAAGTTTTCACATTTTTTTATTGTTGTTTCTGGCATGTTGGGAATTGGGATTAGGGTGGGCCGTTGTGCACCTGTTTTATCTGAACCGATCTCACTGTAGGAATTTATTGGTCGGTCACTAGTTCGTCGTGGCATTTGGTACTGAACAGAGTGAGGATTACTGCTATTGAATGGAAGATCACTGTAAGAAATTTTAGAGTTGGTCCCGAATGACATGTATTGCGTGTTCTGTCTATCAGAAAATGTCCTGGTAGAAGCCTAAAATTAAGCAAAATGCAGATAACTTAAACAATCAGATAGAGTGCGCTGAAATAAATTTAGTTACACTGCACATGAAATGCTTTATTCTGTTCTCAGAATAATGATTCTGCTTTCAGATTAAATTATTCTATTGCTAATTGTTGGAAGTGTTTTATATTTGCTAAAAGTATTGTCTGTCTGCAGATGCGGTCTGGTTATGGCCGTTGCATATTCGAGCCGCTCCTACCTCTGATCCTTGGCCGGGACATCAGTGGTGAAGTTGCAGCTACAGGGACCTCTACGTCGTCATTTTCTATTGGGCAAGAAGTGTATGGTGCGTTGCATCCAACAGCTATGAGAGGGACATGTGCTGATTACGCAGTTCTTTCAGAGGATGAGCTTACTCCTAAACCATCTACACTCACTCATGTGGTAGGAGTTCTTGGAATAATTTCCTTTGCATTCTACTATTTCTTCAAAAGTCTATTTTCAGGAGTATTTTCAGTTTACCCACCTAGATTACTGAACATTATACTATGATAATAGCATCTAGTCTTGGGCAAACCTTCCTTTTCAGTTTCTAAATATATACTACCTCTGTTCCTAAATGTAAGACGTTTTGGTAGCTACCATCTGATAGTTATCCATTTCAAGGATATACATCTGATAGTTCGAGCAAAGAGCCACTGTTATTTATTATGATTCATATTGGAGAGAAGCGTATTCTTCTTTCTTCTGTTGATGACTAAAGGCTTTGTTTTTAGTTTGTGTTGCTTGCTTGTTAAAAAGGCTCCTTACAAGTTGCTAGAGCTTCTTTTGTATATGTTACAGGAGGCTAGTACAATTCCGTTTGCTGCGTTGACTGCCTGGCGTGCTTTACATGGTACTGCTGGAATTTCTGAAGGGTATGTCCTGTTACACACCCCAGTTTAATAGGAAGATAACAATTTGCCTTTGTTGCTGTTTCCTATGGCTTGGTTGATTAACAATTTGCCTTTGTTGCTGTTTCCTATGGCTTGGTTGCACATTGGTTGATTTACTGAACATTGTTCACACAGTCATCATGAACATAGATAGCAATTTCCTTGTTGCTGTTTCCTATAGTTTTGGTTGCACATTGGTTGATTTACTGAACATTGTTCACACAGTGATCATCAACACTTCAACAGCTAGGTCCATGATCTTGAATTTGCTTTGGCAGCTATATTTGCGATTGATGCAATAAACTGGCTAGGCGCATGCAAAATTCTTATGCAATAGATTGGTCTATGGTTTACGCTGAATAGGCTTTGGAAGCTATATTATTGCTCCTCCTGTTGTGTTTATTTGGCATCCAACCAGCATCATGTTACTTTTATTAGTTTATTGATGGAAATTTTAGGAATACTTGAGTTAGTTTGTTACATATTGCTCTACACTTCCTTTTGGCTTCTAATTTAGCAACTCTGTAGGAAGCCGGGAACATTGAAGTTCCTTTTGATCGTTCTGAAAACCAATCTGCTAGTTAGGCCAACTGCATGTGCTCAAGCTTGCCATTGTCAGCATCATCATCTCATGTCTGATTAAGTGCCATTATATGAAATTATTTTGTCCTTTCATATGAATTAAATGCAATCAATTTCCGTTTTAGACAAAGAGTACTTGTGATTGGTGGAGGAGGAGCGGTTGGGCTATCTGCTGTTCAGCTTGGGGTAGCTGCAGGATGTAGTGTTTCTGCTACTTGTGGGGCCCAAAGTATTGAGCAAGTTTTGGCGGCTGGTGCTGAAAAAGCTATTGATTACACTACTGAGGTAAAAATCCTTCAGAAGTCAGAAATATTGACCTTATATTTATTTACAGTAATGATGTAGTGAAGTTCTTGATCTTCAGTATTTTGACCTGGACAACATAGGCACGCCATTCATGTCATTGTTTTGTTTAGATGTCTCGCAGAACATACAGCTATCATTCTTTATCTTAGCAGACTAGGAATGGCTATGTATCAGTATGGTACTCAAGGCACCGCGTTTCATCTCTCGCTTTTATCTATCACTGTGGTTTTATTGCCACATGACTGATAAGTTCATGCATAAATGGAGAAAAGGGAACCCAGAATCACCTATTTTCCCCTCCACTTTTCTCTGTAGTGCTGAACACAAAGAAGTGCTAGGTGCTGCGTATCATCATCTTCTTTTTGTACATTTGCAATTTAGCAGGATGTGGATGACACATGCAGAGTGGCGATCAGTTTATCAGGCCACGCTCTTGATGCCCAGTAGCTCTATGTCTAGGCTTCAGCTATTGTCAACTCCATCTGTCTGTGATCTGATATATAAATATAACATAAGTTCCAAAAATCCTTAGTTATTCTCCATACCCGAGAAAACAATTAAGAACTTTGTGTCAGGGGCAAGAATCTTGTCCGCTAGCCATTGAGTTTTCTTTTCATCAAATTCCCTGCCTTGAATACTATTTTCTCCATAATGCTCATATTTTAAGTTGTACATTACAGGATACTGAATCAGCAGTTACCGGAAAGTTTGATGCTGTGTTAGATACTATAGGAGTACCTGAAACTGAAAGAGTCGGCGTTAATCTTCTGAGGAGAGGTGGACATTATATGACCCTTCAGGTAATCAATCTGCAATGTTTAATCTTTCTGTGCCTTTTGTTTTCTTTGTCCTTCCTTACTGTGTTTCTTTTTACATGATTAGGGAGAAGCAGCTTCACTAGCAGACAGATATGGATTATTTGTGGGACTTCCTACTGCTACTGCTGTCTTACTAAACAAACAGATGCAGTATCGTTGTTCTCATGGAATTGGTAAAGCGCTTCATTGCCATGCATATTTTGATCTGTTCGAAAATTTGTTTCCAAAACTTCTATGTCTGAGGACTGAGGGGGGCTACTTTACTATATATTGTGTAACTGCTCATAACCATCGAGGCTCTCAATCCCAATCAACAGGCAGATTGATGCCAACTAAAACTTGGTTAGTAATTGGCCAAGAAAATGTTATTTTAGCAACATAAAAAGAAGCTGACAAGAGATACAAAATGCTTTCTTTTGTCAGGTTACAAATACAACTAAAATTTATTTGCTTATCATTGTATGACTTTCTATGCATGTGACCTTCGTTTATAAATTGACGTGTTTTTCTTTTACGACTGCAATACTTTAGAGAAGCCTTTTTAGCTATGTAGGTAGCATATCCCATAATTTATGTAAGATGTTCTTAACTCGTGCTCATCTAATTTAATTTCAGAGTATTGCTGGACATTCATGAGAGCTGATCCTGAAGGTCTTCATGAGATCCAGAGGCTGTCTGGAGCTGGAAAATTACAGATACCTGTGGAGAAGACGTTTCCTATCAGTCAAGTAAGAGAAGCTCATGAGGCCAAGGAGAAAAGGCTGGTAGCTGGCAAGGTGGTTCTAGAATTCGACTAGTGTTAACAGGATTTTGCCCTACAGGCACAGAAGTGAACGTTTCTTAATTGTATGAAGTTTTTTCTTTCTTCGAATTTTGAGCCGCTTTGGTGCTCTAAATTTGCTTGCTCTCTTGATACAGGTTATCGTATCAGGATTTAGTGTAAATGCAGTAAATAATGACATGCAATACGAAAAGACTTGTTTCAAAGGATCGAAGTCATTATTGTTTCAGGTGCACTTTTTTTTCCCTTCAGCCAGAATACGTTTGAACTTCAGAAGTTCCAGATGTGAAGGTGTTAATATGTGTGAACCTACCAGAGCATTACCGCGTTACACCATGAAAAACATTAACATTTTTTCCCTTCCACAAACATTACCGTGTTCATGGAAGAAGAAACTACAACTAGAGTTAGTCACCTCCATAGAGCCATGCTTAGTTGGTCTCTGAAATACCAGAACTCCGAACATCGAGCGACGACAATTCCGAGCATCTTACCATGAACAGGAATCTCATCCTCTATCGAACAGCTCCAAAATCAGACCAAATCTCCCCAGACCTCTCGGGAAACTATTCACAGCACGCGCGGCAAAAAATCTGAGCCGTTCATCCGTTAAACCGACACGATCGAATCATGCAAGTAACTAACTACAGAGGCAATCTGCGTCTGGCATTTCACAACGCAGCGTTGCCATGGCAGCTAAGCAGATGTGGGTTGCTGAGTACCACCAGGCTGTGCTGCTTCTGCTGCTGCTGCTGGCTGGGCAGGGCCGAAGTTGAGGATCCTTGGAAAAACCCACCCCCCACTCCATGTCCGCTGCTCCATCTCAGCAAGCCTCTGCCTCATGATCTGCTTTTCCATGTCGAGTTCGTCCATCCTTTTCCTTATTGCCTGCCATTTCGAAACACAAACAGATGATCATCTCTGCAGAGTTCTTGAGACTTGAGAGTATTATAGGTCAGGATCCAAATTAACTATCATCAAGATTGTTTTATATCTTAGAGATGGAGTATATAGCATACGTTTTTGTTACTCAGAGCCTGGCAGTGGTCATCTAAGCACAGGATAAAGGAACTGCACATGTCTACATATGAATTCAGAGACTAGAGAGTCCACAAACAGACAACTACATTCATTCGCGGATTTGCTCATGATAAATCCTAGAAATCTGATGGAAAACATTTACATATGAAAGCGTGATAACATGGATTTCTCCGTGAGAACTATTGGATTGTTACAAACAAACAAACAAAATACCAGAACAGTTGGAACCAAACGTCTTACCTCCACTTCCTGCTTACGGATCTCTTCTTTTCTGGCTTCTGACCTAGCACTTCTTTGCACCTCAAAGATTATTGCACCACTAGCGACCTAAGCAATCATGTGAGAACTCATGTCAGGTGTAATCATCTGATGTCACACAATCACGTATTTATAGTGTCTGAAGACTAAGGACAAAGATAACAGAAAGCAAAGCCTACAGTTGTTGGATTTTTAGTTGTGCCATATGCATTACATGAAACCGTTCAATAAATTCGTATGAACATCTCATCCAGAGCATGAAGATCAAGGATACTTACCGAGAAAACGAACAGTTCACCGAGAAGATCTGCAGCAGCTTGAATAGCTTTGTCCTCATTCAGGGGCCGAATGTGAATGTCAAGTGCACGTCCATGAAGTCGCCTCTGCATATTTGTTGCTAAACGATGGTTTGCCTGAAATAGTGTCACACCTTGTCAGTACAAGAACCACATAATATATGATCCAAACTGAACTGAAGAACTGTTTGCTACTCCGTGCAAGAAAATCGGAACACATCCAAATTATAGTAATTCTCTGAACAGAATAGTAAACGGGAAAAAACAAGGAACTTGCCTACAAAACTGTTACTCAGTTACTGTATGAGTAAATATGAACCATAGCGAATTCAGAAGCCTTTTCAAGTTTAGATTCATGAAACAACGCGACATTTTGATGGTGACCTGATAAAGATCATTGCAATATATATTGTTAACAGCACACAGTGTTGCAGAATGCACATCAACAATCATTCTAAACTTCTGTAAGACTATAAGGCATCATTTGAATTTGTGGTCTGTCATTGCTTAGATAATCCTGTTGTGTGATATAACAACACAAGCTCAAAGAACTACTATTACTGTACTTTTACTTAATTTGCCCACAGCAAAAGAACTCTTGCCACCAGATCAGGTTGCAGAAACAGTCTGGATCAATGTAAATTAGCAGTCGCAGGAATCAAATTCTGTTAGACAGCATTGCAAGTGATTGATGCAAAATTGAAGCATTTGTAGACGAGAAATATTCGTTCTAGTATTATCATAATTCGCCAAAAAGCACCAAAGTCTATTATTTCCACAACATCCCTAATGGCCTGATGCCCTCGTCGTCGAACACGGAGAACTAAATCGTGAACTCCACACATACCAGACCAATGGTATCAGCAACAAACCAACAAGAACAGAACATAGGCCTCATACTCTTCTATTAAGCATTTTGTCATGCACGTCCCCTGCTTCAAATCATAAACAAAGATGTCCAACAGGCCCGGACGAAACGTCCACTCCAACCTCCCGAATCCGACTGAATAGAAACGATCGAGTCGAGCAGCGAAGCAGCCCCAACTTGGGAACAACAACAAGAACAGCCGGGAGAGAAACAGCGGCGATCCAAACATCGCAAAGGAAAAGGGGATCGAAAACGTACGGACGAGTTAATAGGCGGACGAAGTAACGAAAGGGGAGGGTCACCTGCGCTAGGCCGATGATGAATCCGCGGAACTTGGGGTGGATGCCGGCGTTGTGCTTGAGACGGGTGGCGATGGGCTTGCTCAGCGTCCGGAACGCGAGCAACCCGAGCTTCACCAATGGCAGCACCATGGCGTCCTCCTGTCGGGAGGCCTCCTTTGCCGATGCCTGCGAAGGGGGAGAAGATGGGGCGCGGCGGCGGGCGCAGGCGCGTGGCGGAGACGCCGAGTTGTTGCTGGTTTGGCTCTACTTTTCTTGGAGAGGAAGGAGAGAACTCTCTAGGAAGGGGTGTACAAAGAGTGGGAGCAGTCGTTCGCTTATTGGACAAGTTTTGGTCGCTAATTCCCTCGTGTCCAATGTAATCACCTAGGCAGAACAAAATAACTATATTCTACTAATAATTATTCTACTAATAATTAACTAAATCCGACTCCCATACTGCTGGATTATGTCGTGATTTGTACTATCATACGAGTTGTACATCTGTTGCAGCTCAAATTTCATGGGTTATATGTGGGTTCTAACTTCTAACGGAGGTTCTCCCGGTTGTACATGTGTTGCAAGTTGAAACTGAGATTTTCAATTGCACATGAGCTGCAACTGAGAAACAAATATCGAGATCATTTTGATTTGAGTCATAATTTGTGCTAGACTTAGAATTGCACATGACTTGCAAGTTGCAACCGAGATGCAACTGAGACTTAAGTCTAACCGTGTTTAGTTAAATCTCAGTCGATTGAGATCTTGGCGTGCCCTATAATAAAATTTTAAACCACTTCTAGTGAGAGTGAAATTAGTTGAAGTCTATGTCAACATTTGGATTTGAATTCAACTACCATTACTCTATTATTGAGAGAAAAATACCTTGTCCAAACCTAGATGTCGTCGTGTGTTGGTATTTTTCCCTGAGCGGTTGTCTTAGCACCGCGTTTCGCTGTACGTATGTCGTCTTATCTTATGATGCACTGAATTTTGATGTCCTGCCCTGAGCAGTTATCCCTGAGTGTAGAGCGGTATGATATTATGCCTTTGGACGAGGCACACGCAATAGAACAAATGTACATAAATTTTTAGGCGCACCGACAAACGTACCCCTCAACATCTATATGAATGCTTAATGCACCGAATGTGCCATGATAGAAGGTAGTTCGTAGCACGCGCTACGACAAAATGCATGCTACAAAATATATTACACGAAAACGTTCTACTTCGTCCGCAGTGCAATTTACTGCCCTTTTTACGTACCATTTCTCTCCGCCATTTTTCGCTTAGAAGGGCTCGACTTACTTAAGTTATCGCTTTCCTGAAATAAGCGAAGAAAGGGCCAGGTATACCTGTCTGATGAGTGATAACCCCCAAGAGCAAGGGATCACTGTAGCACCTCTCAATGTGGAAGTAAGGTATCGATCCGCAGGAGCAAGAAGGAAAAGTTATCTATTTCCTACAACTAAAGTGTCACAAGTTTTAGTTGATTATGCACTAAACAAGTTTAAGGAACAAGGTGGTTGATTTAATGGATGGAAGTTTGATGTAACAAGGCAAGAATGTGGAAGTGTCCCAATCCTCTTCAATGCAAGAGGACAAGACAAAGGTTTTCTAGGATGCTTGGAAATAAGGCCTAGTGATCATACTTTCACTAGTGGACACTCCCAACAATTGAATATATAGATATTTCCTTTTCACTTTGCTACTCTGAACTATTCTTCCGTTGGATAGAAATACCAATCTACTGCGTAGGGCTACAAGAGCACACCTTAAAGTCTGGGTGAACAAACACCACAATATCATAGAACACCAAGACCATCGTGTAGGGCTACAAAAGCACACCTTAAAGTCTGTCTTCCACATCTAGGGAACCCCAAGGTCACTATGAGTGCCCCAAAATAGTACTAAACAAACACCACAATTTTATAGTGACATCCAACACAAAAAATAACTCATGGTAAGTATTTTTGTAACATTTAGCCTAAGAGTCACACACGGTGCGCACACTGTCAACTTCACACCATGGGACAAAGGTGACTCCGGAAATTACATTAATAAAACCACTTGAGTAGCACAAACAATGAAGGAGAAACATCCATGAATTCAATTAGATTACAAAGCTCATGATCACATAAAAATCACATCATGGGAGAGAGAGATGAACCACATAGCTACCGGTAGAGCCCTCAGCCCCGATGAAGAACTACTCCCTCCTCATCATGGGAGGCAGCAACGGCGATGAAGATGTTGATGATGAACACGCCGGAGGGGGGTGGAGCCCTCCGGAGGCGATTCCGGCGGCGTTTCCCCCCTCCGATCTTCTCCGGCGGTAGCCCTCTGTCTCTCTGTTTCGTGGTTTTGTGTTTCTCCGCCGCCTCCTTTCGCGAATCGCCAGGGGACCTTTTTTATAGGCGTTTTTAGGTCAAGACGGAGTCGGTGGACGAAAGATCGACGGCCACGGAGCTTCGAGGGGGAAAAGAGCTGGGCCCACGCGGCCAGGTATTTTAGGCCGCGTGGGACCCTCCCATTTCCAGCCTGTTGGGCTTCTAGTCTTCAATTTAAGCCCATTGCGTTCGTCTCGAAAATTCTGAACCGTGCTCTTTGGCCTTGCCCTTTTTGGAGCCCCGAAGCTCCCGGAAAGTCTGAAACACTAAAAAAGACGTTTTCTGAAAAAACAGGGTTAATTCCAAATAAATGGGAAAACTATGAAATATTCCCAAAATCATTATAAAACATTGATATAACCCTTATATGATGCAAATATGATTGGAATATAAGCAATTAAAGTGCAAAGTTCATGTATGCATTTTACATGCATCAATGAGATATGATTTTTCTCTAAAGCGGGAGCTGCTGTTGGTATGGACAATTTCTTAAGTTCTTTGATTGATACCGTCCCCAAGTGCTACCAAAGTTTCTCTAATTCCTCAGCCAGATATTTCCCTTGACAAAGTTTCCCGAAAGCAGAATTGATAGATTGTTCCACAGAGCGACACACACATAAAACATGCGCCATGCTCTCGTCCACGCACACTCCTCACAACTAATCTCGCGCTCCCTCTCATGTTGCCACATGCCGTGTCCAAAACACGTCCCCCGTGCGGCTCATGCGTCCGCGCCCCTTCCTAGAAGGGCGAACACTCCTCCAAGTCGCCTAATCTCGAGATTTACAGATCGCATATTATATCATTACTTGTTACTTTTTTATATTTCCTTCTTTTTGTGTCTTGTAGGGTTGTAGGGTTTTTGGTGGAGTTTATCTCACACGCGCACTTTACATCATCGCCGCCACTTTCGAAGCTAAAATGAAGAAGAAAGAATTGTCGTATTTGGAAGATTAGAAGAAAGCATACTCAATGTTATGTTCTGCAAGATCTAAAATCCCGAAATTGGAATTTCGGCATAAGATCATCTACACTGTGGAGGAGAAGCGATTCAAAGCAACACTTGAACTGATTCAACATAGTTGAGAGTCGAACTCAAGAAAAAAATTACTTGAACTAGACCAAGTTCTTGGTTCGATTCGAAAGGGTTGGCTTGGCCCACTCCTTAGAAGAATGTGGAGAAAAAGTTGCCAAATGCCAAGTGTTCCCAATGGGAAGCTCAAAGGAGAACACTCAGGGATGGCTTAAGAGCATCTCCAACCAGACCCCTTACTCGCCCCGCCCCCCACCCCTATATACGTTTAGACGGATAGCCCAAACATGTCTTGAAAAGAATCCGCCACCCAACCTTACCCCCATACCTAGCCCAGATGTTTGGGCTGTCCGGCACCCCTCATACCCAACCCATATCTGGGACGGTTCGAATACGCCTGTACGCTTCAGCCACGCGGGACTGGCCCAGTCCGTCCCCACATATACCCCACCCTGTTCCCAATGTGGACCAAACCCTACCTTTCTCGTCCGCTCTGCTTCACTATATCGTCTAGTCCCCTCCCCGTCATCACCCCACCACTCCACTCCATCAAAATGTCCAGCTCCTCCGAGAAAGGTTCACAGGTGCCGCAGGGTTTAGAGGTGGCAGAGCGAGCCCTCCTCGCCCCGCAACGTCGGCGCCGCCTAGATTTGCACCGTCCTCAAGGATAGAGCCCCCCCGCCTGGCAACAGTCCGTGCCAGTCCCGTCGGGTACAAGCTCCCACCGCCTGGATGCTGGGGCATGATCCACACGGCTAGATGCTAGTGCCCGTTCCTCGAAGCCCGCCGAGACAAACTCATGCGAGGCAAAGCGCCAGCGGGGAGGAGTCTGCGATTGAGGAGGGCCGTCAGCGGTGCCACAAGAACACCTATGCACCGCGGTGATGAGATGAACTTGTCCAATATTATGTGTATAAGTCTAGTCATCTAGACATCTAGTAGATGAACTCGTTAGTTCCAATGATGAACTATATGTCTATGTCTAGTTTTCTAGTAGATGAACTTTTGGTCTGATGATGAAGTTTTTCAGTTTTAATTTATTAAACTAGATGTGAACTTGTCTGATGATCTATTTTGGTTGCATTCTGTTGTATGATGAGCTTTGTTGCATGGATGGTATGGATTTAAGGTGGAGGGCTGCAGACGCATAAATTTGAGGGGTGACCAGCTAGTGTCCGTGGACATATAGAGAGTCAAATTAGCCAATGGTGGTTGGAGGGCAGCCTCCCGATGTATCTCTATGTCCTGAATAAGAGAATGCTTTTCTTGTAATCTTTAGTTAGTAGGTTAGTGTCTTCTTTATTTGAGTTCATGTTGGTCGCAGCAAGGAAAGTATGAAACTTTGACTGCACAGAGCAAAGTTCACAACAGGAATCATGAAAAATATAGTTATGTTCAAGTAGCGGATATGTAATATGACTTCACTTCTTTCAGGTGCGTCAAATCCATGGCCAATACTATGTTCGATCATATATAACCACATAAGGAATAACAGGCCAATGTCTACGGACTATAAAACCGACAGCATTCATTTTAAAACTTAACCATACTTACCAAAAACTCCTAAGATTGCATAGACCAATGATACATAGCAGACGGAAGACCACATAAGTATAGAGGAGTTACTACAAAATATCAACATCATGCATGCTCGTCTAGTTCTTTCTGCAAAATTTACATGCCAAATCACCAGAAGGTTGTCAGCATCTCATTCTTCGATGTGTGAAGCATGGTGAACACAAATATACCATGAGCCATCAACCTTCTCAAAGACATTGGTGGCGACTTGCTTTCCCCAAGGTCTTCCTTTGGACTTAACCAACTCCAAGCATGTAACATAACCAAGGTCACCACGCACATGAACCTCAATGTTCTTAAGATCAATGTTTAGAGGGAACTCATAGTCCGCGTTGCATACCATCTCCCAGCTTTGCAAGACCACATCGTAACCAGATATCCGACCGGCAGCGGGATGGACAACATACACGTGGTCTCCTTTAGCCCAGATAGAGTACATCGCAGTAAGATCCCCATTCTTGAAAGCATTGTAGAATCGTGCATTTGCTGCAAGGACCGAAGCTTCAGTATCCTCATGGAGGATGCGCAGATCGTCCCTAATTTTGGCAGCACGGGCATAATCTTCTTCCTGGATAGCTCTGTCCAAATTACACTGAAGGGTCTCTTCATCAACTAACGTATCTTCTTCAGCTGTTGGATAGCCATCAGCCTCCCCGCTTTTAACATGGCAAATTTTGCATCTGTTTAAGTTGGAGGCTGCAATTTGAAACCCTGCACTGAATATGCGGCATTCTGAGAAAGTACACTGCTGGGTTTCTACTTATTTTCTATATTAAATATTTATTACCAGCCATGGACATTTTCTGCTAGAATTAAATATCATCAAATGCTCTTTCGATTTTTTTTTGTTGAACAATTTCGAAATTACAATTACGAATAACACTATACCGTGTGCAGAAAATTATTACTTACATAGATACTCTGTAGCATCAGCAAACCACAAGTTGCACATTCTAGCCTTATAGGTTCGCAACTGGAGCTAGACACATAGGAAATTGACATTGTCTTCAAGTAAATTCTTTTTCGTTTCACAGTAAGTTCACATCCACCCAACTCTTATCTAGGTTTTCTGTAAGGTAGGCGAGTTACCTAAGATATGAGATAGTTGCAACATGCCACAGACGAGGGCATAACTAAAAAAATAGTACTTATAGAATTCAACCTGTATTTATATGCTCTTGCCAATAATTCACATTCAACAAACAAAATTACTCCCCCAAATCTGCTGAAACCTGAAAGGGGCAACCTAAAACGGAGGGAAAAAATCCCAACCAATACCGAATGATTCGAGCTAGAACCGGCGAACTGTTGCGTGAATTGTGCAATCAGACCAAGAAATCACGAAAATTAGCCAAGAAAGGGTCCTCACAAGGTTCTCTTTGCACTGCGTCGTCTGATGCAGAGCCGCGCCGATGCGGAGTTGCTGTAGTCGGTGAAGAAGAACGCCTCTTCGCTGAGCCGCGCAGTCGCGTACGGCAGCAAGATGGCGCTCGCAGCCTGCGCCGCCGACATCGCCGCTTTCCTCCGGCTGCTCGTGTTTACCTTTTGAGCCTTTGACTCTCCTCTCTCGAGTCTCGACTGCGTTGTTATTTTAGAAAAACTACAAAATCATCCCTGTAGATTCGTAGTTTTGCACGTTCCAGAGAAAACCCTTCACCCCGTGCACTAGCCATTAATTACATCAGATATTTACATTCCAAATTAATTAGCTTTTTTAGATAAAGAGTATATATTAATATCAAGAGATACCAATTACACCAGCCTCTGCAATAACGCAATAACCAAAGGTATTACGGATGCACACAGCCGAAATACAATAAGAAGAAACTAAAAAAGAAAAGTCTCGCTACAAGTACAGTTCTTGCAGCAGCAACACAACCACCACCAATACAACAACTGATGTCCAACTTCTCCAAAAGCAACGCCTTCAAGAAGGAAACGGTGCACAAGCACCGTCGTCGCCCGATCGAAATCTTGAGTTTTCACCCTGGAGTTAGTCCCTCTTCCCAAAACAATATCTTTAACAAGTCCATTGTCAGCACAACCAATTAAGGCCAGACCTTAGATTTTCATCCTGAAATATAAGACTTTGAACCTCACATGTGATGTCGCCCACACTTACATACTACTGCTATAATTCCTGAAACACCAAGCAAGATCCTCAACGCAACAAGCCTTCAACCACCATTACTGGTCCTCCAATCTCGGTTTTCATGAAATTCTCCACTTCTGACATCATCATGGATTTGCCCATGATGGCAACAGAAAAGAGCTTCACGCCGCTCCCTCCGACGCGACCGAATACCATCCGATCCAGCAGTCTCTAGACATAAACGTCTATAGGAGACCGCTAGCGAAGCCTTCCGGAACCTTGCCACTCAAACCAGATCAAGTTGTCGCCGCGGATATCTGGCCGAGGAGCATAGCCGCACCCGGCGGTTCTTGTGCTACCATGGCAGATTGCCGGCCACACCACGGACTCCACCAGCACCCACGAACGTGATTCGGTCGCAACACCGTGCTGACCATACACGCAAGCGGCTGCCGGTGCATCGCTGCTGCTCAGCCTAGGTGTCCGCCTGCTTGACCAGAGCGGAGTCGCCAGATCCCACAGATCCCATGCTGGATGCACTCTAGGATCGTATGTAGGAGGCCCGACTCCTGCATGGCCGTATCATGCATGCTGACACCGGATCCAGGGCGACGGCCGGCCGGCCAATCATGCACTTCATGCAAGGATTCACTTGCCATGTACAGCTAAATCGGCCAGATCCGAGGCCTGCCCAGCGACGCAGAGGATGGCGGATCAGATTGACTACATGGCAGATTGGAAGAGGAAAACCATTAGGGCAACTAGGGAAAAAAACGAGGGGAAATTCCCGCCGCCGCCGTCCGCGACGGCCTCCTTCTCCGGCGGCGGCGAGTTGAACGGGATCGGTGGCGGAGGGCCTGTAACTGGCGGCGGGGGGCCTCCGGAATCGCACGAGGCGACCCGGGAGGCGAGGAAAAAATACCTCCAAATTAATTAGCTACAGATTTAGGAGAGAGGAAGAGATTTACGAGAGAAGTTGGCTCTCTTGCCTTGAGACAATAGGCCGTAGCCCAGCGTTAAATTAATGACGCCAATGGCGGAAGATACAAAGTGCTGAACCAGCTTACAAACACCTCCACACACGCAGAGCTACAAGTAGGCTGGGACGAAAGCAACATGAAGCCGCAGCAAAGCATTTGAAGCCACGAAGACGCCGCCGTGGTGAACCACATCCAGATCGGCAAGATAACGCCGCCCGGTCCAATCTCTGTTGCCAAAGGGACTCTATCCCGGCTCGACAGGAGACACGGGCGTCGATGGACTAGAGCTCCCCCAAGAGCTCGGGCCAACACACCAACAGAAGCTGCACCCCGCCGCGATGGGCCGAACCACATAAGCAAACTCCGCCTCCGACAAAGCATCGTCGCCGCCACCATGCTACCACCGAAGAGAGACAAACGTGAACTCCAAGGCGACGCCTTCAGGAAGGGAGCAGCACCCAAGTACCGCCGTCGCCCGATCCAAAGGATCTAGGGTTTTCACCAAGAGCATCGGGGAGGGAGAGGGGAAAACGTCGCGACGGCGCCTTCAAGAAGGTAACGGCGCCCCAGGGCGTCGCCGCCGTCAGCCGTGGTAGTGCCACACAGGTTTTCACCTCGACAAGGAACCCCGTCTCCAGAAGCCCCGAGTGTGGCCGGCTGCCGAGGTGGCTACCGAACCACATCCACCGTTGCCGCTCGCCAGACGACACGCCGTCCTCACGACCATGCACGACAGCCAGCACCAAAGCCACGACCCCCGCCTCGGCGTCGCGACTCCCACCTCCGGGGCCGCCGTCCCGGATCCAACCTCCACGCACATCCCGGTCAATCTAGAGAGGACAGACACAGCACCAACCGGGAGCCAACACGCCCACGCCACCGCAGGACACCAAGGCGACGCACAGGCCCGGCAGGAGCCAGATCCAGCCCGGATCCGACGGGTAGCCCTCGCGGTGGAGCACAACTCCAGATCCACGCACAGGGCAAGTCGCGGCCATGGCCAGCCCGAGCAGGGCAGGGCCCCTACCCTGGCCTCCAGCTCGGCGGCGCATGCCCGACCCCCATGCTCCATAGGAGCCGCCGCCAGGAGGCCCGACGAAGCCGACGTCCAGCCGCACATCTTGGCCGCCTCTGCTCCCGAGCGCTGCGAAGACCATCTCTGGACGGAGCCGGGCACGGGGAGAAGCCCCGCCGCCGCCGACGCCACGCTGGCGGAGCCCGGCAGCGGACACCGGCGGCGGCGAGGGAGAGGCTCGGAGGGAGAGGAGAGAGGCGGCGCTAGGGTTTTCCCCCCGAGTCAGCGAGCATTTTTTTTATTTTTCTTCAATTCCTTCAAAATTATTTAAACTTTAAAAATTTATAACTTACTCATTTCAAATCAGAAAAATATAAATAATATGTCAAAATGTTCAGAAAAATAATATCTACCTATTTGAATCAAATCCATGCATGTTTAAAATCATCGGAACCATGTTTAAAAATGCACAATTTAATCTATTTTTTAATATGAAGTTTGCGGAATTGCAAGTTTTTTTTTATCATACCAACTCCATTTAATTTGCTAAACATGTGTAGGGTTTACATTTCAGCCCTATCTCAAAATGTGTACGATTCAGATTTGTAGATTCAATATTATTTCTTCTGCTATTTTGAAAAATATGGTCAACATACCAAAATGTCCAGAAAAGATGAATCCTATATATTTCAATCGAATTCTTTCATGTTTAAACAACTTTGAATCGTTCTTTTATTGGAGAACTAAATCAACCATTTACTGTAATGAGGAGTTGCTAAACATTTCAATTTGGTAAATATTTCTTTGTAATCTAGATGGACATAGAATATTACTAACTCTGCGATTCTACGATCACTCCTGTTTTACCATCCGTGCCATTTTACCATCCCTACCATTTTACCATGCATATAAAATATTACTAACTCTGCAATTCTACCATCCCTACCGTTTTACCATCTCTACCATTTTACCATTTTATCATTTTTACCGTACATATAGAATATTACTAACTCTGCGATTCTACCATCTCTACCATTTTACCATCACTCCCAATTCAATAAAATGTGCACCAAACATGTTTGAATACTTTGAATTGTGAATATTTGGACGAAAAAAATCAGAAAAGTGAAGTCTTTTTTCAAATACCTATCGGAAAATTATAAAAAAAACCATCAAAAAGCTCAGAAAAAAGTCAAACTATTTATGGCAAAAAACAAACATGCTTAATTATTTTGAGTTGGCGAATATTTAGACAAAAAAACAACTGCACTTCCTCTAATTATGTAGAGTTAAACTTATTAGATGCCCACATAATGCACTTCTTCTAATTAGAGACTTAAATTGAACATTTCGATTTCGTAAATATTTGGACGTAATCTAGATGAGCTTTCTCTAAATATGTAATTCAATTCAATAAATGTGCATTCCCACTCATTATGCACTTAAATTTGATATTATTGCAAAATAGAAACATACTCGAACATTCGAACTTGCTTAAAAAAATTGGAGATACTCTACAATATATCAACATGCTCACAAATTTTTTTTGGAGATACTCTACAATGTTCAAATATTCACCAAATTGGAGATACTCTACAATATATCAACATGCTCACAATATATCAACATGCTGACAAAAAATTGGAGATACTCTACAATATATTAACTACCTACGACATAATGCAAACATATTTGTATATTCCAATTTGGTGAATATTTGGACGCATTTCCACTCATTATGGTCTTAAGTTAAATATTACGTAAAAAATACAAACATGTTTGAACATTCCAATTTGCTACAAAAATGGAGACACTCCAAAATATATCTCAACATGCTCACAAAAAATTGGAGATACTCTACAATATATTAACTACCTACGACATAATGCAAACATATTTGTACATTCCAATTTGGTGAATATTTGGACGCATTTCCACTCATTATGGTCTTAAGTTAAATATTACGTAAAAAATACAAACGTGTTTGAACATTCCAATTTGCTACAAAAATGAAGACACTCCAAAATATATCAGAGACACTCCGAAATATATCGACATGCTCACAAAAATATATGCTAACTATATTGCCATAATGCAAACATATTTAGACATTCCAGTTTGGTTAATATTTGTATGAAATCTAAATAAACTTCATATAATTATGGAGTTAAAATTAATAAACGCTTGGATCATGCATTCTTTAGCTACGGATCTAAATTAGAAATTTATGTCATAATACAAGCATATTTGAGCATCTTAATTCACTACATATTTTCCCATACTCTAACCAATAAATTCCGACGGATTTCAACATTTTTAATCGCACGCCGCACCAAATTGACTAGTATTTATTTATTTATTATTGAGAACAAGCAAGAGCGCACCCCCTGGGCGCCTCCTCGCGCTATCCACGTGGCGCCCAGGGGCTGGTTTTCGCTGTTCATTTTGTCGTATCTGGTGAACGTTTTGTCCGGAACGGGCGGAAGAAAAAGGCATGCTCGTATTCCATTGGCTAAACCTAGCGTGCCCACGGGAATCTCTCTTCCTCCGCCTCCGCCGCCACTTCTGTCCCTCGCTCAGTTGCTCGCGATCCCGCCCCTGTCGCCTCCCCCTCTTCGCCGCCGCCTCGGCTCCTACGCCTCCTCGCTCCCTCTCCCCGGCGGTCAACAGAAGGTTGGTTCTCAGTGGGCCGCTGCCTCCCCCGTGGTGCTCTGGAGTCTGGAGGACATGGCCGATGAGCTGTTGCCTACGCTGTTGCTGCTGCCACCTCCTAGATGAGCACGAGCCGGCGAGGTGACGCCCAGACCCGAGGTGAGCCCTCCCTCTCATCCTCTTGCATATGCCTTTTCATGGTGCTCATCGGCAGGCCGACCGCAGTGTGCCTTCGCCGGTCGGAACCAGGAGTAAGAGGAGGACACAAAGAGGGAGAGGTGAGGGGAAGAAGAGGCGAGGAAGGAAGAAGGGGAGGCCACCCATGGCAGCGCCGCCTCTCCAACTGATGATTGCCACGGGAAATCCACATCCCCAAAGTCCCCCAAGTCAGCAGTACTGCAACCCCGAGCAACACCAACCTACAGCAAGGTGAGCTGCCTTACTCTGCTGTCTTTTCTTCATATCTTACAGCAGCAAGTTGGCTATCCACAACTTCCGAACATAGGAACTGAACTTGTATGATGCCTTATACATTTTCAGGAATTACAAAGATGGGAGATGCATGTTACGGTCCATTGTTTATGGCACCTGCTTAAGGAGAGGACAAAAGTCGCCAAGCGAGAGCACCGAGAAGACACTCGCTGATGAGCTTCGAGTGCAAGCTACCAAGCTGTTGATTATTCTGTTCGTTGAGCATGTCAATGTTCCATGCATTTGTAGATTTTTTTGTATTATTGTTGACCCATTCTTGCTCTGTTTCAGGCTGTCGACGAGTTCAACCATAGAAGAAGAGATATTGTGAAGTATTTACTTCCGCTTAATTTGGTATTTGATTCATTCATTCATCTTTTTCCTCCAAAGACTCATTGTTGATGTATTTGAACAGAATTGGATGCATTCCACAGTATTGTCTGACTTACCGTTGTTCTTTGGATGTTGCCTCACTCCGTGACATAATTATTACATGTTCATGGCATAAGCATTTTTTGTTCATGCCGAGTTCTGTACCAATAGACTTTAAATCAGTGGACAATGCATTAGTAGTGTTGTACATCAATTCCAGATAAAACATATGACATTGTCTATTTAATCACAGAGAGAACAAGAACTTGACAGGAACATTCAGATAAGCGAGTGTAAATACACATCTTGAAATTGGTAAGTTTACTTGACTGTTGTCTGTGTACTCCTTTATTCGGTAGCTGTACTAGAACTCAAGGCCTGCATCGTTATCTGTTCCTTGTAAAATCCTCTTACCTTCCATGCACTTGTCTGTTTAGACATCATAATTTGATTTTCTACTTCTCCATAGAACAAAGCTGGAGGGATGATATGGAATCTCTTGGATATGTGCTGATGTACTTCTTAAGAGGAAGGTTGCTGAACATAACCACGATCACGCTTGGATCTCCGCCTATCTCTGTACTAACGCATGGTGATGTTGCTGTCAGTCTCCCATGGGAGGGTCTGAAAGCCTGGAATAAAAAACAGAACTATGAGAAAATCAGTGGAAGGAAAATCGCTTCTTCAACCGAGGTAGCATGTTCTTCTTCATAACCTGCATTCGCCACCATTAACACATCATTCTGTTAATTGTATTATCTTGATTGTAGGCCCTCTGCCGTGGATATCCCAGTGAATTTGCATCTTATTTCCGTTATTGTTCGCTCACAGCGCTTTGAAGATATGCCAGCCTATTAGTATCCGAAGAGATTGTTGAGAGACCTATTTATTCGAGAGTCAGTTTACTTTTGCGTGTTGTATGCTTGTAATCAGTCTGAAGATTTAATTTAATGATTTAGATAATCCGTTCTAAACTCTTGACATAGCAATGTTTTCTACTCTGCAGGGTTTCAATTTGATTATGTTTGTGACTTGACGATTCTTAAGTATCAACAGTCACATATGATCAGTGCTTGCACCGTGTGCCATGGTCAGTCCATAGCAACTGCCCCCCTTTCTTCATTTCTTGCGTTTATAGGGGTTTATCTCTGACCTTTTTCTTCTTTCCTTTTATGTTAGTCCCCGGCAGCAGGACAAAGCTCTGGGATGGCTCCTATGGCAAATAATAATCGGCAGTCTGGTATATTGTCAACCTCATGGTGGATTCTAGAGTATCTGATGATTTTATGCTTTGCTTAAGATGAATTACAGTCAGTTTATTCAATGATAAATTATCATTTATTTTCTTTGATATATTCTTATAAATTTCTCATGTTTAAATATAAATTAGTGAGGGAACTATTGTTTATTGTCAAGTTCATTGACTGGTAGGCTTTTTTTAAATAGATTGGTTGATGAACTGGCTGTTATCTTGCTTATCTTGAGTTTTATGTGTATAACTCAATGTTGAGTGGTCAACTGCTTATAATTTGACCATTTTGGTGCATACAAATCCTTGTTTATCATTTGCTAGCGATGAATGTTAGGCCATAGTATTATTGCAGATTCTCCATGTGTTATGCTTGTGTGTCAAGTCACCATTTGTATGTGAAAAGAAAAGCACCAACAAGAAACTAGATTGGGCCACCAGGTTGTTATGGGACATGTATGATTTAGAGTACACATTTATGCTTTGTGGACTGGATTTGGATTAAAACACTGCAATGTCATAGCTGATTTGCTTTCAAGAGAATTTAATCCAAGTGAAACTTCCCAAGACCTCGGAAATAAATTCTGGTTAGTTGGTGAAAATGTGAAATGAAAGATCAGAGAAGGTTGCGAGGTCATCAACCAAGGATGTTTTGGTCAAGACGAAGCCGTTGCAGATATGGGACAAGGAATGTAAGTCATGTTCATGCTTGGTGCTCTCTAAAGCAACTTCTACTATTTCTATGACGTTGACACTTTTCGTTGTTTTGGATCAACCTGTAGATTATCTGTTTCTGATTATTAGCAAAGGCAAGTCTGCAAGTTGCTGAGAGTTACCTAATGTTTTTATTATGTTAGTGTGATTTAAATGTTGAGTATGGTCTGGCATAGTTATTGACTACATTCAAGCTTAACTACGCAACCTATTAGAGTTGTTGCTTTTGTTGTACATAGTAGCCTTTCATGATCACGATGTATTGATTTTTTTTGGAAGTAAATAGTCAACTTCTCGGCATACTAAGTACCACTTAGCCTATTCGTGCTACGCTAATTTTATTTGGGAGTAGCTATTGATACCCAAATGTATAAGTGAACTTTGCAAAGTGATGATTATCATACATTTCTGTGTGTTGACTATGATGTACGGAAGAATATGCACATAGTACTGCAATAATATAGCGAGAGATTGTCAACAAAGAAAAATCAGTGGCACAACACAAATCTAGATTAACGACTTACGAGACATACAACCATGTGACGAAGATGACTCGATTAACCGGAACTAAACAAAAATATATATGGTTGGTGATTAAATCCCACTGACCGGCCAGAATCCCATATTCTCTGAAGATTGTAAAGTAATGGCTTTTGTGTAATTGATCTATTTTATGAAAAACTGGCTTGGTATCATCTTTGAAAACCGTAACCCCTGAATTGAAACCAATGCATACATCTTATCACAGTATATTAGATCATTGTTATTGTACAACCAGCTTGACAGTGAAACTAAGAGCACATAAAGACCTCAAAAGTCGTTTGAACCATGTGTGGTTCTAAAACGTAATGGCAATATGCATTACGTTTGTCAACATGCGTTATAATTGGGGCGATGATTGGTATGCAGCTGACCGGCCAGGAGGCGCCCCGAGGGGCGCCCCAGCCTCTAGTTTATATAAAAGGTGAACATCTTCGCGGCCTCACGGCAGCCGGAGCACTGTTCCACCACCGGCTGTTCAATCAGTGCCTTCCAGGTATGTGTCTTCTTTGTGCGATGACGTCGCCTTTGGTTTCTGATCGTGGTTCTCTTTTTTCTTTTACTTTTTTCTTCAACAGACAACTTCCCTGGCCGGTTGGTGACCGGTGGAACCTCTTATTAGTGACCGGTTCCTGTTTGTTGATTCCCGGTCGCAGCGCCTGTTCGATTGCTTTTGCCGGTGTGCTTTTCTTTCTGCTCGGTTGCTTCCGGTTGCCATTTGACTCCACATGCTCCCACTGCTTGACCGGATCCAGAGAAATCCCGTCCTCTCCGGTCTCCATCTCTTTTCCCACTTCCTCTCCATCTATGACAATCAATCGCCACACCGCCTCGAAGTTCCGTATGCCCCCGTCCTCCACTCATCGGCGACCTACGCAGCGCCATCGATTCTCCTACTGTGCCCCAACCAAGATGTCTCCTTCCCCGTGATGCGGCTCTCGGCGCCTGGTGCGGCAGCCCTAACCGCGCTCGTGGGGCGGCAAGCCGGCAACCGCTCAGCGCTGCCGCCCCACAATCCCCACCGGCCACCGGCATGGCGCTGTACCCCGCGAAGTCTCCGTCATACTCTTCTCTGCACCACCAGATTCCGATCAAACGGAATCTCCGTAGCAAGAAGGAGAGGATGGCGGCGAATGGAGGGCGTGTACTTCGTGGGAGGGAGCATATCCTCGGCTGGATCAATGCACATGCTTCAGCTCTCCACAGAGAGGTCGATGAGGTCAGACCCCAGACTCTAATCACTATTTCGGCTCCGCGTTTTTCTCTGTTTCTCTTAGTAGACTGGTTCATGTCGGAGCGTGTGGGGGCAACTCGCAGGTCGTGCGGTGTGCTTTGCTTCGAGATGTTGTGTTGATTTTGATTTCGTGCCTTCTGTCTCGCTGCAGGCATCATCGGGCGGTGCAGTTCCAGTTCCTGGGTATGGCTCACCCTGGAGTGCTGCGTACGCACAAGGTTATTGAGAGGATTCTGATGTGTGTTCCTGTTCGTTTTGGAGAGCAGTGGCTTACATGACTCCATGCTTATTTAGGTGCTGGGCGAGTCCACGGTCATTTCGACAGACTTACGACTACCATCCGATGTGCCCCATAACTGCTCGACGAAATGCACAGGCTCCTCCTGGAGGAAATTTGTCGTTCAGATGGTGGAGGCGCCTGTCCAGCTGATGGTTGACCACGGCTGATGATCTAGGCTGAGCTGTGCAGCTATTGTACGGTATTTCCTTTGAAAACTTTGCTGCCGAAAACTGTGATGATCTATCACAGGTACGTTGTGTATGTGATGGTGAAAATATTCCTCCAAAGTGCTGGATTAAGCTTGATATGGATGCTTCACGTATTATTTGATTGCCCCCTTTGTAGTCACACGAACGATTATTTCCTGTGTTCCCTTTCTTGCTCCGCACATATGACAAGTCTGGTCGTTGTCTCATGCAGGAAAACTGGATGTGGTTCATAAGTGAGGTTTGTATAAGCTGCCATTTCTATCTGTTCGTACAGAGCAATGAAGAACTTTCTGTTGCCGATTTGTTTGAGGTGGAAATATATCCGAGCATAACTAAGATAGTATATTTAGCAACCATAATTTAAAGTAAACAATTTCTTGAGGTAGAAATAGGTCGGAGCATCATCTCTAAAAGATTCCCGATACACCTCCTTCAGCTTTTATCCTGTTGGCGTTGGCAAATATATATTGCTTATATAATCTATAATCAGAGTTCAAATTATCGTTCTTCATTCTGGTTAGAATAGGTTGTATGGCCATCGAAGGCTAATTTCTTGCAGAATTTGTGTTGAATTTGGGTAATGACAACTGATTATTTTTATCAAGTTGTCATATTTATTATATTTGGCAATTTTAACTTGGTCATACCCATTGAGTCAGTTGCAAGTCCATTTGCATGCTGTTGTAGTGTGTGTTAAAATTTGGTCTTGGTTTTACATGTACATATGATATCTAGGTATCTGGAATTTATGTTCCAAGTTTTATGTTCCCTTTAAAATTGAAGTACCAAGGTTGTTGCTTCATGAATTTTTTTTTTTTAGGTTACCATCTATATCAGGTTACCTTAAACACTGAAAATGAGCTAATGGGAGCAGATGCTATTGGAAGTTTCTATGCATTTCATCCTCCCGAACCCTCCAGATCCATTGTTCCATGAAAACTGCAGATTCCATAGCAACTGGTGAATGTGCATATAATGGTTCGTACAAGTCTTGGCCATGACCATGGACTTTTGTTGACCATGGACTTTTGTCCATTGCAGATTCCATGACCATGGACTTTTGTTGACAAGTCTTGGCTTGAATTTTGTCCACGTAGATGCCTAGTAGGGTTGGGGGTCCGCTTAGGTATGCAATATTCAGTTCTACGACAATTTTAATGTCTAAAATTCGGTGAATTTGAATTTGAAAATATCAAGGTTATGGTTTTGAAATGGCGCTGCAATATATTCAATCTGAACCAAAAAAATTCAAACTACTTTGGTTGATTTCATATTTCAAAAGAACTTGTATGATCAATGGTGTTACAAATGTAGACAAAGTATTTAGAAGCTCAAATTTAGAGTGTCTGAATTTGTACACAGTCTCCAGAGTTTTTTTTTATAAACAACATTGTGCACTATAAACCACCTTTTGAGGTTCAAAATATAAGTAATCTCGCTAGAATTTCTCAACACAAGGACTGAAGTATAGAAAACCCTATTAAGTGTGTCATTATGTAAAATTACTTCCTTGATATATAACTAAACTTATAAATGCGTATGAACTTAATCTATGCCTTTTTTTTATCCACCAATTTTAAACGCAAGTAGGAAACATGTGGATTGTAGTAGCATAAGTTCCAAAACCTTAAAATAGAGCCGAGACTACATGCATCCCGTTTTCTAATTGAAACTATGTTTTCACTTCAGAAAATTGTACTATAACTATACAATGGAATATAGAAGGATGGTTGTTTCATTACTATATAGAGAAATTATAATTATTTTTCAAAAAGTTTGAGCCGATAAAATATTTTCTGTAAAAATATAGTGAAAATAAATTTCATATGAAAATATGACGTGCAATACAGCTCAGAAAGTTAAATTTTCACTTGGAGAGTCGGTTAGGTACTTAGGTCCAGTTCGGGAGCTCAGTTTCTTAAACCATAGTATTCCAGTAACGAAGTATTGGAGTGCCTTTGCAACAAATACTTTCGGTTTATACAAAAATGGCCGGGACTCAAGTTTCCAATATGGCAAGAAACTGTAGTTCTGTATAATACTTAAGTTTATAAAACCAAAGTATTCATTGGACCCAAACGTCTTAAAATACTTCAATATTTTTAGAAACTAAAGTATTATCAGAGTACTCTAGAAAAACGGAGCTCCCAAACCGGACCCTTAGTCATTTTAACATCATATAAAAATCTTTTTTTTATCGAAGTGCATACCAATCGATTAATGACCGAGGCTGCAAATATTTATTGCCTTTCATATTAAAAGTCAACTATGCTCCTGCAGTCCACCATAAGCAACGCCAATTAACGTTTACTACCTCCGTGCATAAATATAAGAAGTTTTAGCTATCCAACATGTTGTCTACATACATATTAATATGAGTGTACATGCACATTAAAATATGTCTACATACATCTACATATATGTGAATGTGGACAAATGCTAAAACTTCTTATATTAAAAAACGGAGGGAGTAGCATATAGGGTGACGGAGTACCACCTAACACCCGTAGATGTAGTTCTTTATTTTTCTGAGCTATTGAAGTCCCGACATGTCTTGTACCTAGTACGTACAGTACTATATTATTTGACTCCGCGCGACCTTAAAGTTTAGGGTATCATCGTATTGTTTTTTCTACGACACTCTGTTCGTGATTAAGAAGTTAAAACCATAATAGAATGTTTTTCTATACGAATTTCAGTTTAGCACATTGCCACTTGGAGTTATTTTTAGATATATCTAAAAATAGGACATCGTACAAAAAATAACAATGTGGAATAGCTCTATTTTTTATGGACAACTCCTAGAGATCACCAGGTCAGCCATTAGGATTTGTTTCACCTCCAAACACAATCAGGAAAAATTGACTCTTGTTACTGTTTACGGCCCCTGTTCAGTGGCTGCATGATCTTGATATCCCCTTTCAAGAAAACTGGCTACTACTTGGTGATTTCAACTTTATGAGATCGTGATTAAGAAGTTAAAACCATAATAGAATGTTTTTTCTATACGAATTTCAGTTTAGCACATTGCCACTTGGAGTTATTTTTAGATATATCTAAAAATAGGACATCGTACAAAAAATAACAATGTGGAATAGCTCTATTTTTTATGGACAACTCCTAGAGATCACCAGGTCAGCCATTAGGATTTGTTTCACCTCCAAACACAATCAGGAAAAATTGACTCTTGTTACTGTTTACGGCCCCTGTTCAGTGGCTGCATGATCTTGATATCCCCTTTCAAGAAAACTGGCTACTACTTGGTGATTTCAACTTTATGAGATCGGTAGAGAACAGAAATAAAGATGGAGCTAACATGAATGACATCTTCATTTTTAATGAAATTATCAGTTACTTAGGGTTGATTGAATTGCCTCTAAAAGGTAGAGCTTTTACATGGTCCAACATGCAAGATCAACCTCTCCTAGAGCAGATAGACTGGTTTTTCACAAGCTGCCAATGGACTCTCAAATATCCAAATACACTTGTTCATCCACTGGCTAAATCCACATCAGATCATGTCCCTTGTGTTGTCAGTATATCTACCTCCATTCCAAAAGCAAAATTCTTTATCCCCTTTCTTTCCTCGCTAGCTCCGCCCCCGTCCTCTCCCGTTGAGAGTCGCCTCCGCCGCCCCGGGCCTTCCCGCCGTCCTCCCCGCCAGATTAGCTGGCCGAAGATGGACTAGGAACGGCGCCGGATTAGGATCTGTATATAGTAGTTCGTTTGGGCTTCTTGCTCGACTTGGCTTTATGCTGTCTTTCTTCCCCTTCTTCGGCTGGATTCCGGCGGCTCCTGGCGGCGCTGGATCCAGGCTCCTCTCCTTCTGCAGTTCTGGTCCTTGGTGGATCTATTGCAGGAAGGGAGGCGGCCGTAGCTGGTTCAATAACCTCGCCGGGCTGCAGCATCTGCGTGCCTCGAAGAGTGGAGATGTGGATTTCTCTCTGGCCGGCCGTGGCGGCGAGGAGAGGGAATGGTGTCATCTCTTCGTCTACGGGCGTGATGTTGGTGCTGCGAGGTTGGTGTTGCAGAAGTCCAGGAACCGCTTCTGTTGCACGGCGGAGACGATGAAGCAGGCGGCCAAGCTCCAGAGGACAGAGGGGGCGGTCAGCATCGTCATCTCGGCGACCTCTCCAATAACAAGGTTCGTTAATCGCAAACTCGGTTGCGGTGGCGTGGATTTGGAAGGTTTCTTTGCTGCTCGTCTTGGTGGCGAGAGGAGAGAGCTGGATCCAATCCGTGCTTGCTCGCTGCTGGATTTGCTCCAGGGGAGAAGAAGTGCTTCTTCAGGGAGATTTCTCACGGCGACGCAGCTGGCGTTGCTGTTCTTCATGGTCGAAAGGCGACCACTCCCACCCCTTGCGTCGGCTACGGCTCTCTCCGGCCGGCGAAGGTGGATCTTCCAACCTCCAGGCCATGATGCCATTTCGGAGGCCATTCGAGCTGCGGGCAGCATGCTCCCGTCTGTACTTCCCAAGTGGTTCGTCCCCGGCGATGTGCAGATCGGCTGCGCCGTGTCTCTGGTTCGTCGTGCTGAGGAAGGAGCAGGACCTTTTTGCGTTTCCTATATTTGCTTTGAGGTCCTTTGTGCAAATTATTTGGCCCAGTGTGTAATTTCCTGCTTTGTAAGGGCCTTATTTGTAAGTTGTAAACTCAGCGTTGACTATCAATGAAGCTCTCGGTCCTTCGGGACCGATCCTCTGTTCAAAAAAAAAAAAAAATTCCAAAAGCAAAGATATTTCGTTTTGAGAATCACTGGGTGCATCAACCTGGCTTTACTGAGCTTGTTGAGAGAGTATGGAACTGGCCAGTTCGTGCAGCGAATATTGCAGGGATAATCACAGCCAAATTCAAAAATGTCAGGCATGAACTTAAACGATGGGGTCGCTCTTTGTTTCAGATCAAGTGTTTAATTGAAAAATGCAACAAAGTAATTTTGATACTTGATCAACTGGAGGATGAAAGGTTGTTGAGCAGACCTGAATTCAATTTTCGCAACATAGTGAAAACTCATCTCAAGCAGCTGCTTTTTATTCAGTCTGAATACTGGAAAAAGAGATGCACAATTCGATGGGTTCAGTTAGGAGGAGAGAACACCAAATTCTTTCATGCCAAAGCCACAGAAAGATATAGGCATAATACAATTGCAGAGATTAAAAATGATGAGGGTATTTTTTCTCATTGATCATCAGCAAAAGGCTGCAGCTTTTTGGAAAAGCTTCAAGAACAGAATGGGTGTTTCTGTACCTACTGTCAGACAGTTTGACATTGATGGACTCTTGGACAGAGTTGCTAATTTGGAGAGCCTTATTGAACCTTTTACGGCAGATGAGATTGAAGGCATAATGAAGCACATGAAAACTGACAAAGCTCCGGGTCCAGATGGGTTTAATGGAATGTTCTTGAAAAAATGTTGGCACATTGTAAAGGAGGATTTCACAAAATTGTGCAATGATTTTTACTCTGGCAACCTCTCTCTTGAAAGTATCAATGGTTCTTTCATCACTCTGGTGCCGAAATCCCAAAATCCTGAGTCTGTCGGTGACTTTCGTCCTATTTCTTTAACCAACACCTGTCTGAAATTTGTCACCAAACTGATTGCCAACAGACTACAACTTGTCATCACACGTACCATTCATGATAACCAGTATGGCTTTATAAAAGGAAGAACCATACAAGACTGTTTGGCATGGGCATTTGAATTTATCTTTCAGTGCAAACAGTCAAAGAGGAAAGTGGTGATCCTAAAAATTGATTGAAAAGGCTTTCGATACATTGGATCATGATGCCATCATTCAAGTCCTCAGAGCTAAAGGGTTCCCTGATTTGTTCATCTTATGGGTAAAAGAGATATTGTCTTCTGGCTCTTCATCAGTGCTGCTCAATGGAATCCCTGGCAAACCTTTTGTGTGTAAAAGAGGAGTTCGTCAGGGAGATCCCCTCTCTCCTCTCCTGTTTGTCGAAGGTGCTGATTTGCTCCAAAGTCTTGTGAATAAAGCATATAGAGATGGTCTGCTAAAGGCCCCAATTCCAATGAGAAGGGACTACCCCATAATTCAATATGCAGATGACACGATTGTGGTTTTACCTGCAAACAAAGATGACTTGAAGGTTATGAAAGATATTCTCAACCTGTATGCAGCTTTTACTGGACTTCGGATCAATTTCCACAAGTCATCAATGATGCCAATTAATGTGCCACAACATGAAATGGAAGAATTAGCGGCTTTGTTTGAATGTAATTTAGGAACCATGCCCTTCACATATTTAGGCTTGCCAATGGGAACCACGAGACCAACTATAAGAGACATGTCACCTTTGACTGATAGAGTGGAGAGAAGACTGACTGCCACTGCTTCATTTCTGTCCTACGGTGATCGTTTGGTTCTTGTTAACTCAGTAATGTCTTCTTTGCCAACGTTTTATTTGTTATGCCTGCACCTGCCCGTGGGTATGCTGGAGGTTATAGACAGAGGAAGAAGACACTGCTTATGGAGGAAAAAAGATAAGGACAAAGTTAATTCTTTGGCAGCATGGGATATGGTCTGCCGACCTAAAAATAAGGGTGGTCTGGGCATTATTGACTTGAAGGTGCAAAACAAGGCACTGTTACTGAAGCATCTTCACAAGTTTTACAATGATGACACCACGCCTTGGGTGCAGCTAGTAAAGGATACCTACTACTACAACGCTGTTCCTCATGCTGTAGTAACATCTGGATCATTTTGGTGGAGGGCAGTTTTTGCATTGTCGGATGCTTACAGAGCAATTACACGATGTGCTGTTGGCAATGGCGTCACTGTCCTTTTTTGGTCTGATAACTGGTTAAAGGGGAAACTTGATGAAAGATACCCCAGACTCTTTTCTTTTGCCATTGACAAATTGCAGTCGGTAGCAGAATTCATGGGCAATGTCAATCAACTGCAATGCTTTCACCTCCCTCTGTCAGTTCAGGCGCATCATGAATATGCACAATTGCAGGTTCTGCTACAGGGAGTCCACTTGGATAACAATGTTAAGGACACCTGGATCTGCACCTTAGGGAATGGTGTCTTCAAGCCAAGCAAAATTTATAGATATCACTTCCAACATCTTCCTACAGATGCCTCTTCTTGCTGGATATGGAAGAGCAAATGTCAATCCAAACACAAGTTCTTTGCTTGGTTAGTGCTGCATGACAGAATAAATACACAAGAAATGCTGATTAGGCGACATTGGCATGTTTCGAGCAGCTCAGATTGTGTGCTATGTGCATCACATCAGCTGGAAGACTGGCGCCACTTGTTTTTCAACTGCATGTTCAGCTCAAGAGTCTGGAACTATCTCCAGATAAGTTGGAACTCGGCGAGTACTCCTGCACAAGCTCTTCTTCAGGCAAAACGCAGCTTCACGGGCCCTTGTTTCACTGAGGTGGTGATCTTAGCTTGTTGGGCGATTTGGAAGCAGAGGAACGGATGGATATTCAAAAACATTCGACCAACGTTTAGAGGCTGGAAATCCTGTTTTGTACATGAGGTTACTTTGCTAAAATATAGAGCAAAGGCCGCTGACGTTACTCACTTATCATCATGGCTTGACAACCTTTTTTGAGTTTCTGTTGTAATTTTTGTAAATATGTACTATAACTTTTATTAATAAAGGGAGAGAAAATGGCTGTGGGGGTCTCCCTGCAGTAGAAAGCTTCAAAAAAAAATAACAATGTGAGTGAGCATTTCTAGCAGATCCGGGTTAAGCCCCTCGGCCCGGAAAAGTCCGGCCGATTTAGGGTACGGGCCGTTTTTTTGGCCCGATCAGATATAGCTAAACAGGCTGGCCCGGAAAATATATCCGGGCCGCTGGATAAGCGGCGCCGCGTCCATTATATAGCCGGGACGGAGCGGCCGATTCAGTACCCACACCGAACCACTCCGCCGCACCCAGCACAGCTCCGCCGCAACCCTCTCCCAACTCCGGCGAGCAATCCACGCCGCATCTCATCTCCACTCCTCTTCCCACCTATAGATCCATGGCCGGCTCGAGCCTGCGCAGCTCCGTCGCGCGTGGAGGGGGCGGAGGAGGCCGGGAGCCGCCAGAAGTGGAGGCGGTAAGGAGGACGGCGCGGGAGGCAGCCGAGCGTCGCTCGGCGGAGCGCGCAAGCGCTCGTACAAGAACCTCCGGTGGGCTGGGCTCCTGGCCAACGACGCGGAGGTGGGCAGCTCCAGGATGGTCGGAGGAGGAAGCGTCCGGAGCCGTCGCAGGACTTCGAGGACGAGTTCCGGCTCTCGGAGGAGCCGCCCATTCCGACGGGCCACTGCCGCGTGACCCTCGGCCAGCGCGGAAGTGCCATGGTCCCATTTCAGTTCTTAGTTTAGTTCAGTTTTATTTCAGTTCGTTTTAATTTCAGTTCTACCGTAGTTTTAATCCGTGTTATATGTAAATTTCTCGCACGAACTTGCAACTCATTCAACCATTTTAAATATCAAGTACGAGTTCCTGCATCTATTCTGCCACAGCCCAACTCGTACCGGATAATCAGTATCTAGCTTACAAGATACGATTTATCTCGTACGAGATTTTCCAGCATCTGCTAGAGATGCTCTTAGTGAGTACCGTCCACTGCAACTTGGAGTTGTGTCTTCATTCCACAACAACTTGGAATTGTAATGAGCACCAGTCGCATTCAGGTACGTCATTAAAAACTGTAGGGGAAACTAAAGTTTGCAACTAGTTGCGCCCGCACCCCATTTCGCATGTCGCACTTCCAGTTTTTAAACAATGTGAAATAAATCGTGGACATTACTTATGTTGTTTACCGTGCACCCACAATTTTTCATCCAAAAATTTGACAATATGTGGCCTGCACAAAAAAGACAAATGAGGTGTGAATAGTATATGATACTATTCACTTTTGTCTTCTCTTTTTTTGCACAGAACACATATGGTCATATTTTGAGATGAAAATTTGTGAATGTCCGAGAAACAACATAACCAATGTCCATGAATTATTTAGCATTTTTTGAAAACTCGAAAATAGGACATCCAATAACAAGGTGCGTGCGGAATATTCGCTCTCGAGATACTTTCGATCTGATCTCCACGTACCAGCTCATACTTTCGATCTGAGCTGGTATGTGGAGCTACAATCCAGTTCCCACTTGTCTGAATGAGTACTCCCCTTCCTCTATTCCGTGTCAGACATCAGCGTGCCGTCACCTTCGTACCAACACAACTAGGAGTAGTACATAAGAAGTCGCTCCTCTAAACTAATCAAACACTAAGCAGCTTGCCATGGCCGCTAACCGAGACTCCGGCCTCGCCACCGACGACGAGCTCCTCCAAGCGCAAGCTGAGCTGTGGAGCCACGTCTTCGCGTACACCAAGTCCATGGCCCTCCGGTGCGCCGTCGAGCTCGGCATCCCCGACGCCGTCCACCGCCGCGGCGGCTCCACAACGGTGCCCGACCTCGTCGCCGAGCTCTCCCTTACGCCCTCCAGGGCACCCTACCTCCGCCGCCTCATGCGTCTGCTCGCGCACACTGGTTTCTTCGACGTCGCTGGGTCAGATGAGCAAGGCACCTACGGGCTCACGCTGCTCTCGCGCCTCCTCGTCTCGGAACCAGGCGCCGGGCAGGGCCTCTCGCCGTTCGCGCTCGCCATGCTGCACCCCGTCATCGTGTCCCCGTCGATGTCGCTGGCGTCGTGGTTCCGCGCGTCAGACGGCGACGGCGACGCGCGCGTGCCTTTCGCGGCCACGCACGGCGGGCGCGAGCTCTGGGCGGTGGCGAAGGACGACCCTGGGTTCGGCGCGGCGTTCAACGACGCCATGGCGTGCGACGGGCGCTTCGTGATGGACCTGATCGTGCGAGGCCACGGGCAGGACCTGTTCCGGGGTCTCGCCTCGCTGGTGGACGTCGGCGGTGGGTCCGGCGGCGCCGCCAAAGCCATCGCCGCCGCGTTCCCCGACGTCAAGTGCACCGTGCTGGAGCTGCCGCACGTCGTCGCGAGCGTCCCGCCGGGCGACGGCGGCGTGGAGTTCGTCGCCGGGGACATGTTCGAGCACGTCCCTAAGGCGGACGCCGTCCTCCTCAAGGTCAGATGAGGCGCCTTCTTGATAATTTTCTGATCGATGAACTGCTTGGCAGAACGATCCTGCGTTTACTCTGGGGTTTTTGGTTGCAGTGGATTTTGCACGGGTGGGGGGACGAGGAGTGCGTGAAGATACTGCGGCGGTGCAGGGAGGCGGTGCCGGCCGGCGGCAGAGTGATCGTGATGGACCTGGTGGTGGGGTCGAGCCCGGGGGACGCGAGGGCGACGGAGACGCAGCTGCTGTGGGACGTGATGATGATGGGGGTGGTAGGGAGCCCGGAGCGGGACGAGCGCGAGTGGCGAAAGATATTCGACGACGCCGGATTCAGCGGATACAAGATCCTGTCCATCCTCGGGATCCGGTCAGTGATCGAGGTGTACCCTTAGATTTCCCCTTGTCAAAATCTCAAAAAAACAAAAAAGATTCCCCCTTGTCACTGTCAAAATGGCGCACCAGGGCAATGCGGTATCTGTTGTGGCGAAGGGCCCGCCGGCGGCTATCGCAAGTCCCAAACATTGACGTTCCAGTTTTAGTCTACATGTATATTTTGCAAAAGGATTGAAATACATCTACAACCATCCAACTCATGGAGTATCAGTATAACTCAGAAACTGCTCCACTTCCGTTCTCATACTTCCGCAATAGGGTTTCGCCCCGCTTTATAAATAAAGCCACACACAGCCGAACCGATACAAAGTGATTAAGAAATCCTTTTACAAGCAGATCACAGATAAAACAGAAAAATACATACAATACAGGAGTAGCTGCACCCTCCAAGAAAAACACGAGACTACCGAATAGAACTCAAACAATGTCTCCAAGTGAATACGTCGGACCTCGTCGCCACGCGCCCACCAAATTGTCGCCGAAGAGGGCCGCCTGCCCTCTCGCTCCGGGCCGTGGAGCGTCGATCCTGCTAGCATACAACTAGTACCGAGCGTGGAGACAACTAAGTCACGTGTATAAGATAGGAAACCGTCGAGATCGCCCCACGTCGGAGCAACATGAGCGTCGAGGTAGGATCCGAACTTGCCTGCCGATGCCAGCTCACGCAGCTGACAGGTACCGAGCTCCACAACGACGCCCTCAAGAGGGTGACGACGCACATCACCGTCGTCGTCAAGACCGAAGGCGGTAAAGGGTTTTCACCCGGAGCCCCGGCACGGGGAGGGTAACCACAACGATGACCCCAAGAGTTCTCATACTTGCCAAAAGTTCCTAATACATTATTAATTTGTAACATGTACGTATATGTATATAGAATCGACGTGGCATGTTGTCTCATTCGAGAACGCATGGCTTACAAAGACACCCTACATTTTTCTCGTTTTGCCTTCCGCCTCACGAACTAAATCAAGCGCACGTCACGCCGAATCAGCTGCGCCTCAAGGCCTTCAAGTAGTTTCTTGCGTTTTACTGCCTACGGCCAAGCTTTGCTACACCAACTCCCCGAAACAGGCTGGCTTTCGCTCCACTTTATAGATAAAACCAGACGGCTAAACCGATACAAAGTGACGAGAAAATCCTCTTACAAAGCAAATCAAAAAAAGGAAAACGCTGCAATGCTGATGCAGTAGCACCAAGCGATTCACCAAACAGCCAAAGGCAAAACACGCAATAGGTCCATTAGGAACATAAATAAACATTGTCGGTGACAAAGTCCCGACCAAGGAGATAACAATCAAGGTTCGTGATACAGATGCTGAAGCAATACATGTGAACGGTCTGAAATACATGGTACATATATAGAGCACACGAACGCTGATGCCACAGGTCACTTGCCATTAGTTCCCATTGCTCTGCAGGCTGCAGCCGCAAGCAGGGTACATGTAGAGCCCAGCAAAGGCACGCCATCCCTGGTACAGCTACGGAAGCAATACAGCTTGGATTGGTTGCAAGGCATATGGGACTAGAACAAGCAGCAGTACAGCTACGGAAGCAATACAGCTTGGATTGGTTGCAAGGCATATGGGACTAGAACAAGCAGCAGTGCATCAGGAGTACGGTGAGACTAGAATGACACATGAAAATGCCGGTGATACCTGGGGTGAGGCAAGGAGTTGCGGCTGCATATGCACCTAAGATCCCTTGAAGTGCAAAGACTGATTATGAAAGCACTGCAAAGTACTTGGATCAAACTGAAGTAGCATCACATGCCTAGAGGGGCGGCACAGAGAGCGTGAAGGGCACCAGGAGTAGCACGGCTGTATCCAAACAAATCTAGCATCCGTGGGTTTTGGCGGTCCGCTTCATGATTCCCTTCCTTGACACGGTCTTCTTCTGCTTGCAGAATCTTCTCAGTTAAGGAGAAACCAAAAAGCATGCAGCTAGTTCTTGCAACCTTCCTTCCATCAGACCCAAGCTTGGCACCATCTCCAGGAGCCTTCCGGATTCCAGATGGGTTAGCCTGACTGTCATTTGCACCACCTTCTTCGTTGTTCTTGTTCGCCTGCCAAAGCTGTGGAACCAGTGGGGACGAGGGAGAAGCCGCTTCTGCTGCTGGTGGCGGAGTTGATAGGGAGAGAGCATATCCTTGAGTTGCAGATGTTAACCCCCCACTCATGGCAGATGAGTCACGCATATAGTTGTACAAGCCGTATCCCCCTTTTGCCGAGCATGTATCAGACACCATTCCTTGGAACAGAGGAACTGTCTGAGAAATTTCTTGACCTTGCAAGACCTCCGGGAATCCAACAGATTCGCCGAAGCCTACAGATTGGTAGGTGAAACAGGAGTTTCGAGGTGGAAGCCTGCGGCTTTGTGTGGCGGTAAGGAACCTCGTACCATCAGAACGTCTAAATTCTGTGGGCCCCGGTGGCTGAGGAGAACATGTAACACGATGAGTTCCAGAACCCATCAATTCTTGACCTTGCAAGACCCTGGGGAGCTTATCAGCTACCACCAAGTCCGGACAACCATTTCCATCTACAACATTTAGTGGTCAAGTCAATAAACACGTATTAAGAATGGTGGAATAGCAGGTATACCTAGTTACATGCAAACGTCAGCATTGCACAGTGAGAAGTGGGAACATACACAGAGTTGGGACGTCCAAATTGCCCTGAGGGCTCAGCTTAGCACGTTTAAAGCTGGATGCTGACAGAGACTGAGCAACAGATACTGAACCGCCAACTATCTCGATGTCCCATGGAGATAGTCTATGTTGGCTATTACAGTCAGTGCCATCCTCCCATCTTACCTGAACAAAAGAGCATCATTTAAATTTGCTGCTATCAGTGAACCAAACCACCGGAACATCATGCTAAATAGAAGACACAACTCCTAATGCATCTTCAGTGATTCTCAACAGCTAGAGCAAATTAGAACTCATTATCGATTCATTTTCTATATGAAAGACATTTTTATCAACATGCTATGTTTAACAAGGACCCCTAGCCAAAGGTTAAAATCTAAAAATTTGCATTGTAGTTAGCATGCTCTGTTAAAACGCTCTTTTTTGGTAAGGTGGATTGTCACGTTTATTCACAAAATATCATGTACTCCCTCCGTTCCATAATATAAGATGTTTTAGGTATTCTAATGCGGACTACATACGAAGCAAAATGAGTGAATCTACACACAAGAATACGTCTATATAGATCTGTATGTAGTCCGTATTGGAATACCTAAAACAATAATGGTACGGAGGGAGTAGTATTTTGGTAAGGTGATTAAACCTGAATGTGAGGGTGCAGGTTGTTATTTTGTGGTGATCCAAATTCGTATATACTGATAAAGGCCGACTTGTGACGAGGAGAGCGGAGCGTCCCGGAGTCAGAAGTTGGTACGGTACGAGTTGTACTCGACTTGGAGGTCATGTTACCGACCTAGATTAGGTCAGGGCACCTATAAATACATCTTGTAAGCCGCCGTCATGGGAGAAGTCGCATTGTGTAAATCCCCGGCGTTTGTAACCTCACCCAATATAGTGAAGTATTGCTGGCTGGCGCCCGTGGTTTTTTCTCCTCCATTGTTGGAGGGGTTTTCCACGTTAAATCTCGTGTCCCCGTTGGTTGATCTTTCCGCTAATTCGTCGTTTTATTTGCTATCGTTTATATCACAGGTCTTAGCACACTGCAAGCTTTCAATCGTCACCAGGGGCATTTTAAGCCCATTTCATAGTCATACAAGCAACATAAACAAACAAATCCAGGAAAAATATAGTTCTCTAAGAGATTGCAAGGCAGCCTGGAAATAATGGCGTTCAGAGTTGCTAAGGATTTTAATACTTAATACAACTAACTGAAATACATACCAGCAGGCTTCTCCATTTTGAGCCAGTCCACCTAATGGGGTCAACTTCATTGATACCTGTAATCATTCCAGATCTCCTACAAAACAAAACAGGAACTAGGCTCAGTTTGGCAGCTCGGTTTTCCTTAAACCAAAGTATTCCAAAACCATGGTATTTCACTGCCTGGCTATGAGATACTTCAGTTTTTGTAAAACCACAGTTTTTGGAAAAGGAGGTCCGGAGTCCGGACTTCTTTCTTCAATACAGTGAAAATAACTCAGTTTTTGGAAAACCGTTCCAAAAGTAATTTAGTGTAGCCAAACACCTCAAAGTATTTAAAACTGTTCTAGAAACCGTGGTATTTCAAGAATACTTCGAAAATACTTTGCATCCAAACGAGGCCTAAAACTCAGTAAATATTGCAGAATTTTTTTAGTTCAGTTCAAAGGGACAGACCTCTCGTTAACATCTTCACTCCCGTACTGAATCTTAAACCTCATTCCAACACAAAATGGATGGTTCAAGCTTTTCAGGAACTTCCAATACGGAACAATAAATTCAGATGCAGCAGTCCTGTAGAGAGTCCAAGAATCCATATTCAAATATGTAAGAACATATTTTATGATCGCCCAGCCAAAAGGAAATCAGTTTCTTATGGTTTTAATGATCATTTTTTACTCATCCTTTTGTTGTTAACTATTATAATTATAATTTATTCTCTAGACAAAGAATGACTTTTTTCTTGCTCAAATTCAAAACCTACAAATATATCCAGGGATCAGTTCTACTTTTAATGAATAATAATAACCTAGTCAGCATCATAAATACGACACAGAATCAAATGTCCATTTTTAGGCAATCTTATACTACTTACAAATGAAAACCATACTCATAGTAACAAACCTTGGATTGTAACAGATGTGAAAAACACTTCCATGCTTCAAGGAACTCGCCACAGAAGACAGGGTTTGTATCTTTGTGTTGTTGCTACTGAAAGCTTTGAAAAGGGCCTCATTTTTAAGCTGAATGGCTCTCCTTACACCAAGTTTAAGTTCGCCATCATCTCCTCTATAAAGGGAAAAAAGTCTTAATAAAATAAATAAAGACACCAAGCTGTTAAGTTCATCACACTGTACATGTGCTTACCGGAGAAATAAAACTGCATCGCCTGAGACAAGTTTCTTTTTATTGACAAATGAGCTCCATCCAGTTGTTAAAAGATGCCTACGTGGTTGACCTGGAAGGCAAAGGAGCATCTCATGACATTGTATGAAACCTTCCTAGAACTACAGGATAACTGATACAGTTCCCTCAAATAAGAATGGGTTCCCTCAAAATAAGAATGGAAAATAAGAATGGATGATAGAATTGGGAGCAGCTTGTCTGTTATTTTGACAATGCTATTTACTGGTTTTATGAATCTACACAGTTCATACACAATATCAGGATATGTAACAGCACAATAAAGATAACATTGTCACTTGCAAAGGCATAACCTAATCCATGTTACTAATGTCTAGGCAATGCAAATAACCATGCTTACTATATGAAGCATAGGATAATACTGAAAAGATTACCAATGAAGCATATGCCAGTCCATCAAAGGTTTTATGAATCTACACAGTTCATACACCGATACCAGGATATGTAACAGCATAATAAAGATAGCAGTGTCACTTGCAAAGGCATAACCTAATCCATATTAGTAATGTCTAGGCAATGCAAATAACCATTCTCACTATATAAAGCATATGATAATATTGGAAAAGATTACCAATGAAGCATATGCCAGTCCATCAAAGGACTAAGCAAACCATACAAGGAAAACTACTTTTGAGCTGAAATTGGAAATTTCAGAGAGTTGAAGCCACATCTTCCATTTACTTGATAATGTTCACTAAAATACTCCAAGATTGACAGTATGTATTTGTGTTTGAAAGCTAAAAAGTAGCTTCAGAGCTTTATGAAGTTGAACTGAACTCACCTCTATAGATATGGCGGAACCTCCACTTCACTCCATGCAAATCCTTGGCAACAAGCTCTTGAGAGGGCCTGATCTGCTGGTAGTCCTAAGAGAAAACAAGGCAATCGAAATTGTTTAGAGCTACAACACAAACCATGACAACAAGGAACCATTTCAAGAGCCATATGGCCCAAACCAAATTTACAAACATAATCACCAGTGGAGGGAAACAATCCTCAGCGCACGGCGAGGAACAGAGAACCCCCCATGCGTGCTTGTGTCCGAGGCGGTCAGTGTCTTGCAGAACATGTGCAGCATCCCGGACTTCCTTTCTCCGTCACCATCGTCTGTGTCATCTTCGCCTTCAATTCTACCACCTCTCATGTTCCTCTCAAAGACCTGAACCAACAAAAAATGTGCCATTTTCATGCATCCAACATGTCGATATGAACAATCAACAGTTCAGTTTCACAAACAAAATAACCCTTTTCTTTCCTTTCTTGAGGATAACAAACAAAACCCAAAGTTTGTTGTTTGACACTGCTAAGTAAGTTGATAAATTAACCTACTTGTATTTCAGAGTGGTCATCAGTTAGATTAATAGGCCTAGGCATGCTAAATCAAGATACATTGTATACAGACACGCATGTAGATTCCCAAATGAATTAGTGCTAGATAAAGATAATGAAACAAATTACTAGTACTAGAAACGCATAGTTTACAAATGTAACAAAATGTATGCTCGCACGCACACACATTACACCGCATGCTTACACCATAGCGAAAACCTGAAAACCAGCCAAACATTTCACCTCGCACCAAAAAAATCCCCTTCTATCATGGCGGCGCATGAATGCAATCAATAAAGCGAGTCAAGCAGCATTTTTTACCTCGCCCTCCGCCACCAGCGCCAGCCGCGCGTACACCTCGTCCGTGGCCGGATCCGCCTGAAGCACGCAACAGACACGCGACCCAAATCATGAGACGAACACACGGCCAGAAACCAAAATGGCATGAGCAAAAAAAGGCGCCACTCACGCATAGCTGGACGTCGACGACGCGGCACGCCACGTGCGGCGGCAGGGCCACCGGCACCTCCGCCCCTCCCCCGCAGCCGGCGGCCGCGAGGTGCGCCTGCGGCAGGTAGACGACGGCGCTGCCCCGCCGCGGCAGCGCCACGACCGGCCCCGCGCACGCGTTCCACAGGTCCCGGCACACCGCCGCCGGGGCCGGGAGCGCGCTCTTGTCCTCGCCCGTCTCGTTGAGATCGATGCCCATGGCGCCGCCACCCACCAGTAGTAAGGGTTCGCGTCCGTCCCCCTTGGGTCAAGGGGGGTCGCGGGGTTAAAAGGCGGGGGAAGGAGAATCAACCGCGGCCGCGAGGAGGATGTGGGAGCAGCAGCAACAGTAGGAGCAGGAGCAGGAGGACCCCATTAATGCCTCCGAGCGCGTCGCTCTCTAGCCATCTCCGGGATTCTTCTGCTATCCCCCCATGCCTCCCTGCTCCTCCTCTGCGTCGACCGCGCGCGTCCTCCCCGATCTCGGCTGCCGCGCGCGTGGCGTAAACAAGGTCGCTGTTGCTACTGTTGCTGTGGCTGAGCCTGAGACGGGACGCCCACGCTTTTATGACGCAGGAGGAGTGACTGTGAGCTGATACAGCTGAGGTGAGGCCAAGGGAGGAGGGACGGATTGATTGGACGGGGCTTTTCCGGCTTTTGCTCTCGGAGGTGCTCACTGGGTACTGCTCGCGGCCGCAGCTGCCGCTTGCGGAACCACTATTCCCCCCGCCAGGACCTCGAGCAGAGAGCGCACACCACCAGCAGAGAATCAACGGTAGCCTCTGCTTGCCCTCTCTCTCGTCACACTTGTTAGAGCATCTCTCTACCGGGGCCTCCAAGTGACCCCAAAGGCCCATTGGGGATTCGGACGGCCAAAAACGTCACCAGTGACACCCTCAATGCCTCGTCCCGAGTAAAATCGTATCCGGCACCCTCCGAGAGGGCCTCTAAATTTGGAGGCCCCTTTGGAGGCCCTCTCGGGGGTGCCGGACATGGGGGCGGACATGCGCCTGACAGGAGTGGCCCGCCCGTCATAGGGACGCCGCGTTCAGGCGTCATTTATCGCGCCATGCAGGAGGCCGCGTTAATGGCGCGATCGTCAGCGGTTTCCAACGCGACGCGACTGGACACCGGTGCGCCTGCACACACGCATGCCATTAAACGGCGGCCAGTCGACGTGACGGCTCCCCAGGCCACGCGGCCGGCGTTGCGGATTCCCCACGCGTCGCATTTACGCCGGCCGCACCGCCCATCGCCATGATAAAAGCAGGCGCCCTCACTCCCCTCGCCCCACAATCTCTCCTACCCTAGCAATGGCGTACGGCGGGCGCGTGAACGTCGGTGAGGAAGCGTGGGAGCTGCACCGGTACGGGCTCCTCGCCTCTCCGGACTGCCGCCTGCCCAAGCACTGGGCCATCTCGGCCGGCGGGCTAGCCGTGCCACCGCTGCCCGACACGGCCGAGCACATGAGGCGATTCATCGCTCGCCGGCGGAGCTGGATGATGTCGGCGGAGCTGGATGATGTCGGCGGAGCGGCGCCTCCCCGAGAACGACGACGGCCAGGCCAACTGGGACCGTTGGATGGAGCGCTTCGAGCGCGAGCGGGAGGCGGTCATCGCCACCAACGACGGTCCCAGATCGCACGAGACGCGATACAACACCGGCGGCCGCAAAGACTGGTGGTTGCCTCCGCGATCGAAGCCGCGCGCCGACACGTTGCCACGGGCAGCGCCATCCCCTTCCGCCTCCTTCCTCCGGTGCCGCGCTTCCCTCCACTGCGCCCCGTGCCACGCCAGGTGGTGAAGGAGGAGCGCCGCTCACCGCCGCGTCGTGGAGGCGGCATCACCATCCGCGAACGCCGTCAGCGTTCGCCACTACGCCCGCGCGGACGCCTCTTCCTCCGTCGCCCCAGGGCGGAGGCAATGCCGGTGGAGACAATCCCGTACGGCTACGACGTGCCGTCCGAGATGCGGAACGAGCACGACGGCGACAGCCCGGGCTTGCTGGCGGCGCTCTCCGAGTCGGTGGTCGAAATCGAGCACGACTCGCCGGGCCTCATGGCGACCCTGGCGATGACAGCCTCCTCCTCCTCCGGCGGCCACTCCACCAGCCGCCACGACGGCGCCTCCTCCAGCCGCGCGCCAGGCCACGACGGTGCCTCCTCCAGCCGTGCTGCCTCCTCCGCGGCGGTGGTGAAGATCGAGGACGACAGCGACGACGACGAATCGTGGTGGGACAGGGAGTAGGCTAGGCGGCGGTTAGGGTTTTCAAATTTCATTCAAAATCTTTGTAATATATAATAAATATGAATGAAATTTGAATCGTTTCAGATTTTTTTAGTCAATTTGAACGCCCGCAAGGTGTTCGATCATATGTCGCGTTTTGGGGGCGGACGTTTGGGGTGCGACGCTGTGGGCGCGGTCGAAAACATGGGCGGACACATGTCCGGCACCCCCAATTGGACATCGATTGGAGGGTGCCGGACACGAATTTGGAGGCCCCCATGGAGATGCTCTTATTACAGAGGAAAGTTCAACCTTGCTCCTGCATGAGTTTCGCTCTTGATTTTCAACGAAAACTTGCTTCGATCAACCTTTGGTGCTGAATGTATATAGGTTTTGTTTGCTGGTTGATTTTTTTTTTTTTTTTTGAGATTTCCAAGACTTAGTACATCTGTAGTATCTGAACTCACGCACAACGCACTCCACACACACACAACACCACACACACGCCACCCGTGCGCAAGCTAGACCTCTGGTTGATGGACTACGTGCATGTGAGGTAGGCCGGCTGTAGGTGAAAGTGTGGTTTATGGCCTCTCTGGGTCCGGTACGAGACGAGAAGTGGTTCCTATCCATCTCAACGCTGTCGCACACGTATTAATGCGTGGCCAGGTATATCGCCGGCCCACTTCAATGCCGAGCATTGCAGTCGACGGATCTGACTGACTCTGCCGCAATCAATAACCGATAAGTATGCAGTGATTGCTATAGCAGCTCTGCCCAAGCAAGACAGGGAACCGTAAACAACTGGAAACCGGTCCGTCCAGCTCGAGGCAACGGGGCAGTGGACAGTGTGTGCCAGGGGCGCGGTCAAACTGGAGCAGGCCGTGCCGCGGCTGCCGCTACCATACTGGTCTGGTGCGCCCATGCTGGCCGTGGTCAAGCGGGATGAGCTCAGCCGGTTCTTCCCGACCGTTTCCTTCGTTTTATGCAAACATGACGTCTTGGAGTGAGTCTTGGACGACCATAGGGATTTAACACTCGTCAACGTGGTAAAATAGATTTTAGACCGAATTAAAAAGACATATATCTACATATCTGATAGAATCATAATCCTAATCGAAAGAGTTGTTAGCATAGAACTACCACAATTGTGACTAAATTCCGGAAAACTACCACATTTCGTCTGCGTCGTAAAAATCTACCATACTAGTCTGGTGCGCCCATGCTACTAGTCCGCGACGCGATCAAGCAAGGTGTGAGCTCATCCGGTTCTTCCTGACCGTTTCCTTCACTTTATGCAGACACGACGTCTTTGACGAGCATATGGATTTATTAAATGAAAATTCAAAATGGAGGTTGAAACTCCGGCCTTTACATCAAAATTATGCATCATTTTTTGTATTAAAAATAAAAAACAACACAGTCTTACAAAGAAAAAACATCGATCAAGGGGAAGCCACTTAGACTACTCATAGTGGAGAGTAACATGAAGTAGTAACATGCACATGTTACTAGCTTATGTTACTACCTCTATAGTGGGTACTAACATGAGAGTGGTGTCATGCAAGTCTACATTAACTAGGTTGTAGACTCACGTTGCATTGAAATATGTGATGTTCCGGTAACTAGTTATGTTAATCCAACCTATTCTCTCCTCATTAATTACTTCCCACATCACATTTTTTACTTACATGGCATTGAAGTTACTAGCTATGTTACTCCCACTATGGGTAGTCTTAGTAGCACGATTAAATTTAGTTAAACCGACCGCCAAGTGGTCCCCTGCAAAGGGTACCCGAGTTGTCACGTCAATTTAGAAACACAATTTATCCTCTGCCTTTCCGTGACAGAACCCCAATAGGCATGCAAAATTGTCATGTGAAAGCCGCGCAGGTGAGCCGGCACGTAAGCCGCGTAGGAAAAACATAGGATTAATGATAAACACGGTCAAATAAAAGCCAAACCATTTGTGAAAGCATAATTAGCATTCTATAATGGCAAGACAAAATTCGTTCTCATTCTTCGTGCATAATATTATAAAACTGACGTCTAGGTGGATCGTAAAATCATTCGTTTTCCGTTTGAAACCTACACCAAAGAAAAATTACCTGGGTTGTTTCCTTTACTCAGATCAATTCCTTTGAACCAAAGGAAAATCTCTCATTTAATATCTGTGGTATCCATTGAGCTTCAGGAAATACTTTCACACATACAACGATGAGTCATGTTTTGCGAAGCCTTTTGCCAGCTTGGTTTATAGCACGATCATGCCGGATCCCTGGAGCCGACATGAAGACGGACTCGCAAACTTGCTAAGCGTACCAACCTTCATGCCCCCACTCTCGCTCAACGTTCAGGAGTGCCCAACGACGTACAACCGGGTGGGTGGGGGGTCGGGGTCGATAGTCGTCGGCTTAATCGGTCAGGTTTAATTAACCGACATCCTTTTCTTTCGTGCAAGTTCCTTCCTTTGTACATACGTGTGCATGTCGGCTTAGCGAATCTTTTGAGTGCGTGTTAAGACGTGTGTCACTTGTTTCGCATGTGTGTAGGAAGACTTCTTCCCTACAACCGGCTGTGACGGCTTAATATGTCCGGCTTAATTAACTGACATCCTTTTCTTCCGTGCAAGTCCAATCCTTCGCCCCTCCGCATCATCCGGGCTCGCCGGCTCCCAGGAGTGGTAAATCGCTGTTCACGCCGACTCCAGGGATCCGACATATTAGGACGATGGGAAGATGCCGAGCACAGCATATCGAACGACCAGAAAGCTCAAATTGATGGGTACCGCTGAGATAAGACGGAGCGGCAGGGTGGAGAAATACTTGTACCGGACACCTGTCTATGTTGTACCATAATTGCTTTCTGCTCGACTGACATGGGCTTCTCCGTCTTCCTTCACATCAAAATGATGCACAAATCATTGTTTGTATTAAAAATAAAAAAGCAACACAGTCTTACAAAGAAAAAACATTGTTCAAGGGGAAGCCACTTCCATGCGACAACTCCTCGGGATTTTGATTTCCTAGGTCTGCTTGTACAAAGCGCGTCCTCCTTCCGTCCCCTTTTCGGTTCTGTGGTGTCGTTGATTTTGATTTCCTAGGTTGCTCGTACGAATCGCGTCCTCCTTCCATCCCCTTCTCGGTTCTATGGTGTTGTATATTTTGATTTCTGAGATCTGCTAGTGCGAATCTCGTCCTCCTTCCTACATTCCCAGATCTCTAGTGTTTTTTATTTCGCTTTCCTAGTTCTGCAAGCACGGATTTCGGACCTGACTTGGATTTTTTGTGCATTTCTAGGCTTGGTCATCTTCACGGGAGCCGGAGATGAGCTCCCCGAGGAGATGGTCACCGGGGAGCACCTCGGTGGCCTCGCCCACCACGAAAATAATCGGTCCTGTGAATTTATTTTTAATAAACTTTTATACTTATATATTTATTTTTAGCATGTTACAATTTTTACTAAGTATGATTTTCCATTTGTTGGTATAAACCATTAATTATAAATTTAATAAATATTATTTTTAAAGAATAAAGTAGGGGAAGCTTTTACAACAAAAGATTTAGTAGTAAGAACTCAAATCCGCTTCCGTGAGGAATTGAACCTGTGTGGCTAGGTTGTAAATCCACTTTCATAACCAAGTGAGATAGACTCACTTCTTTACTAAATTTTGTTGGTGTGTTTATTGTTTCTACTTAATATCATGGAAAGACAATAATCTATATTTTAAACAAAAGTTTGTTCTAAAACTATTATTCTATAATGCATAATCTATATAATTGATACTTATTTATCCTAAAGATCTGCCAAGAACATGATCTAACAAAAATCTCAATAGTGGTTTCTTGTGTATGATAAATAAGAATATTTATAGAAACTTTTAGAGTATAAAATGGACCAATTTATGCTCACTTCTTTTTTTGTGGTCAAAATCGTCTAAGATGTCAAAATTTAACAAAGTGTGCAGGTTCCTAACTTGGTATTGGAACAACATTGCTTAGGATAATCACCAGTAATACAAATTTTGGTGTGGGTTCTAATATGTTTGCATATGTAAATTTTATTTGACATGCTCTTATGCAATATGCTTGTCACCTGGTGCATACATGTCCCCTTTCACTTTGTGAAGTAAAATGTATTGCATGGAATTAAATGTAAATACTTCCAAAGTGTATGGATGGAGCTGTATAAATGGCATTGTTGTGTTTTGTCTTGTGAAATAATTTTATTCATATGTATTTTATACTATTTTTAAGACATATTATAAGCGAAATTCATAGTCAAACTCGTGCGTTGTTGACCACAAAAGTCATTCGTACTTTAGGCTCTGTTTGGAATCTATTGTTGTCATAATATTTCAGTACATGTGGAAGCAATAATTTAGATTTTCACCTTTCTCAGTTTAAGAAAAAAAGAGGGGTGGACCACGTTTTCCGATACTTTTTTTTTTAGAATACCATGGATTTTAAAACCGCAATGTTTATTGAGCCAAACAACTCAAAGTTGTTAAACTATAGTAATTTTACTAGCTAAATGCCCGTGCGTTGCAACGGGAATTTGAGAAGTGATGATCATGTGGTGATGATACGTTATTAAGAAGTATCTTTTCGTGCTCGTCAGTTCCAAAGCATAAGTACCTTAATAATTTTTCGCAAAAAAAGGAAGTCTTAATATACGTGTTCTAGAGGTGTAGAAAAACCAACTTGCCTCTACATTCTGCATGCAGCAAACTGTAACTGGTTGGATGACCTTTTCTTGCAATTGAGCTTGGAATTCATCCAGTTATACAATCCACTATAACTGTCACGTACCCAGGGGTAGTAATATTCACTGCACACCTGCTATTTTTTCTCTTGAAAAAATCTTCTAATAAGTACAATGTTCAAGAGACAAAAATTGATGATTTGTAATATTCAGAAAAGAATTTTACCTCGGTCAATCTTCTGCTATAGCCGAGCTGAGGTTGACACTTCTCATGTGTTCACCGTTTCGGTATAAAGGGAAAAGTAGCTCCTCGCTATGTTGGTCCCTTAGCCTATTTTTGGGCTACTCTAAGTGCCCTTAAAAATTACCAGAAGTTTTCGTTTTAGAAATGCCAGGGATTTCTTTGTAATTTCTTAAAACTCCGGGGGCCTTTTTGCAAAATAGCCATCGTCTTCAACCTTTGTCCTCTCTGCCTCGCAGGCAGAGAGCTCCGTGTCCTCGCCGATGCCGTCCATCCCCGTCGCGAATCACCTCGCCGCCGCCGAACCCTGGAGGATAAGGACCGACGCGTGCCTCCTTCTCTTCCCCCTCAATCCCTCGCGTTCCCCTCCTCTCTCCCGCGAACGGCCGAAGCCGTCGTCACCGCCGACGAACGACGCCGTCGTTGCAGGACGTCCCCGGCGAATCGAAGACAACCACGACCTCCGCCGTCGTCTCTTCTTCATCCCGTAAAGTTGTACGTTCCGGGACGTCCGGTGCGCGGCGAATCGCGACATCTTCTCCGGCACCGGCCGCCGCCCCACCGAGCTTACTCCGGTTGTCCCCGACCACCTCCCGCCTCGCCGACCCCACCATCGTAGCCGTGGTGAGCTGCAGGTCCTCCTGGACCTCCCCTTCGTCTACTTCTCGCTCTGTTCGGCCGTGGCCGTGTGCTCCCGTCCGCCGCTGGATGTGGTCGCCGGCGGTGATTCCGGCGACCATTTGGTCCAGCGCGCCGCCCGTTTGGCTCCCCGCGGCGCCCTCCGGCGGATCAGCGCGACGCCAGCCCCGCGCTTCCCTGCCCGAGCGCGAGCTCGGCAGTGCAGGTGTGGAGGGGATTTTCGGTCGCGTCCGTCTATCCGTCGAAGTCGTTGACCGTTTTTCTGGCATCGACTGCGGGTTGATTTCATTATTCCTGAGGGGTTAAAACGCAAAAAGATCAGGACGTACGACACGACACGTACGGTCGACTACTCATATTATATAGTAGAGATTAATTAGTCATAGTATTAAAAAAATAGCTATGAACCAACGTGTGTTCTCGGTGTTCTATGACGTGACCAACACTGTTTTTTGTCACAGTACGTGTGAAATATGGAGTTTATGACCACAACTAACTTTGTCGATGCAACATGGAATGCTACATATTGACAGCGCATGCAGGAGCGACTGCGAGCCAGCTCTGACGCGCGGAAGGAGCGAGCCCAACGTCGTCCCGTTCTCGTGGCCGCTTTCACCCCGCCGGCTTTTCTATTTCTTCTTCGGTGGTGCGGGGGCCATGGCCGCTCTGCCGCGGCAGCAGCTACTATCCGGGGGACGCTCCTCCGCTCTCAACTCTCAAATCAAACCAGTCTCCCGCGGTGAACGGACAGCACAGCACATCGCACACCCTTCTTTCTCTCTCTCTCTCTCTTTGGCCCATTGCTCGGCAGGAGGCGGGAGGGTGGGGCGCCTTTCTTCTTTTGCAGCGAGTGAAGTGAGCTCTCTCTTTCCGTGGTTAATGCACGGGTGGCAATGGCAATGGCAATGGCATGGCCCGTCGGGGGTGACAAGACGTAGAGCCCGTTCTGCTTTTCGCGGGGACCCGGCGAGCACTCCACTTTCCCGGTAGATCAGATTCATCTGCTTGGGTCCTCGTCGTCGTCTTGGCTCCGCCGTGCGGCTGTTTGCTGTGCCCTTTTTCTTCGGATCCCTCCCTTTGCGTAGGTCCGGGAGCATGCAGGAATCCCGAGTTCACGTGCCACGAAAAGACACCAAAGCAAACAGTGGAGTGGTGTAGCTTGAGGCTAATTTTTTTTTAATAATACATTTTTTTACAGAAATTTGATAAATATTACGCATTTTGCATAAATTACACAAATAATACGGCCTCGGCCCAGGCTAAGCCGACAGGCACTACATTAGTGCCTGTCGGCTTAGCCTGGGCCGAGGCCGTATTATTTCTGAAATTTTGTGATTTTGCGTAATATTTTTCGAATTTAATTAAAAAAACGTATTATTAAAAAAAAATTAGCTAGCTTGAGATCGGCAAGATGGCTGGATGGGCTTGGACGTGACTCGACAGACAGAAAACAAAGGTCTTTTTCGGATAGTAGCAGGAATTTATAATTTCCATAGGAGATATTTAGTAATTTTTCCTACGGATTATCTTTAGGTAAAAAAGAAAAAAAACTGATGTTACTTAAATTTTTAGAGCATCTCCAGTTGCGGCGTCCAAATGGCCGCCCAAAGGCCTTTCGGACGGGCCATTTGGGCGCCGTCCGGACCACCTGCTGCCTTTGGGCGTCGTCGCTCTCCACTCGCGGCGTCCAAATCCTTTTTTGTAAATAAAAACTCCGACGAAACTCATTCAAACTTTAGGAAATTTTACAAATTTGAATGAAACCTAAATAAACCTAATCTACTGGCGGCGGTTGCGGCGCCTGAAGGCGAAGTAGGGGTCTTCCTCCTCCTCGTCCTTCTCCTTCTTCACGCCGCCGCCGCCGCTGCTGGTCCCTGCGCCGCCGTGCTCCTCCTTGATGCGGTTGGGTCCTGCGCCGTCGCCGGTGAGGTTGAAGAAGGGCACGCCCTTCGACTTGGCGTGCTCGAACGCCGACCACGCGCAGGACGCCGCCCCGTCGAGCGGCGGAATATCGTCGAGGAACGCGGCGACGATGACCTGCGCGACGACACAGTCCGCGCCCGCCTGCGCCGCCATGAGCTCGGCCATGGGCGGCGAAACCTCCGGCTCCACCTTGACCTTCATCTGTTCCGGCTTCCAACAGCATATTTTAAGACAAAATTTATGTCATACATTTTTTAGAGCACGCCCATTGTGACTAGTCACTAGTTTATGCTTGTTAAATGATTTTCTTCCAATATTTTTATATTACTACACAAACATTTGTTGCCAGTACAAAGTTATGAATCATCCTGGAATAAACTAAATTAAGATATACTAAATTTTTCATAGCATTTGATAATGTCCAATCAGGCCAGTTAATGAGATTAAAACTGACAACCCAGAATTACTTGGAAATGGAAATGGAAGGCATAAACAGAAACACGACAACAACAACAACGAGAGAGATTCCAAAACATACATTAGTTCATGAGTTGGTTGCGCTGTCAAGCCAGAGACGCGGTATTTCTGCCTTAGACTTCCTCGGTGAGTGATTTCGATCTTCAAATCTCGTAGAGCTTTCTTAACCTGCTTGACATTAAACGCAATCATATAAACTAATCATTCCCATGGGGAGGGCATAAGGCATGAAGTACTGACAAAACTCCAGTTCACAACCAAACAGACAAGTAGCAATTGTGACATGGCCTTTGCCTATATAAGCAGTAGACATCACCAGTTTGCATAGCACATAAGTGTAACATGATTTACCTTGATTCGGTTTGCATCGGACAACCTTCTTGACATGACATACTTCCCCAGGATCTGCACAACGGGAAGATGGTGTTGGGGTCGAAGCCGCCGTGGTACTGCTGCTGGCTTTCGCCGTACTCGGGGGAGAACTTGGAGCGAGGCGTGCCGGCGGCGCTGTCGGCGAAGAAGGACGAACTTGACGGCGAGCTGCCGATCTTGCATCGCAGAGGGACGCTGCTCTCTCTTGGCTTCCTCCCATGGCGAAGGCTTGGTTCAAGGCGGCGACGGTCTTGTTCATGGCGGCGATGCTCTTCGCCGTCAATGGCGGCGGCGGTGGGTCGAGCAGATTCCTAGCTCTCTGCTTCACGTGACGGTCGCCACGGCTCTGCGTCTCCAATCGGCGCCGGAGGACGTCCAGGTCCCAATCGTGCTGCGAGATCCCCTCCGGCTTTTCCTTGGGCGGGAGGGGAGGGGGGCTTGCGCTGCTTGCTAACGCCTAGCGTCTTCCCCACCGCCTTCGCCTTCGCCCTCGCCGCTGTCTTCCCCTTCGCCTTTGGTACCTTGGGTACAGCCGACGGCGCCATGGAAACGGAGGCGGCGCGGTGAAAGGACAAGGATGTCGCCTAGAGGGGGGGGGGGGGGGGGGGTGAATAGGCGATTTAAAACTTTTCCGGTTTAGCCTTGATAATTGCGGAATAAAACTATGTGTTTAAATTAACAAGCCAACAACCTAAATAAACTAGGCTCACCTATGTGCACCAACAACTTATGCTAAGCAATACAAGCAACAAAGTGATAGCAATATAGAATACTTCAAGCACGAAGGCTATCACAATGTAAAGTGCATAAGTAAAGAGCTCGGGTATAGAAATAACCGTGGCACGCGGAGACGAGGATGTATTCCCGAGTTTCTCCTTTTTAGGGGAGTACGTCTCGTTGGAGAGGTGTGAACCAACACAATGGTTCAACAACCACAAAGATTTCACCTTCTTCTCCGATGAACCGCACCACAAAGGTTTGGTTCACCTTCCACTATTGGAATCCTTCGAGGCGGAAATCCGGAGCCTTTCAACAACGATCGGAGGCACAACCCACAACGGGATTGGGGGCTCCCGAACAGCTACAAGTGACCACACAAGGGTCTCAACCACCACACGGGCGTCTAGGGTCCAAAGACCCAAGAGTAACAAGTTCACAAGTTTTCAACTTCCACGAATCCTCGTGGAGAGCACAAACCGATGCAACGAAGCAATGGCAAGAGCACAAGGCTCAAATCCTTCACTCTCAAATCCCACCACAAGCAACTAATGTTTATGGGGGGAGAAGAGAGGAAGAACAAAGTTGGAGAAACACCAAGAACTCCAAGATCAAGATCTACTAGGTTCCCCTCACTTAGAGGAGAGATGGATTGGTGGAAATGTAGATCTAGATCTCCTCTCTCAAATCTCTCAAAGATATGCAAGAATCTTGGGAGGAATTGGGAGAGGGGCAAGCTTTCCAAGGTCAACAATGGAGGAGAGAGAGGGGGAAAAACATGCTTGGAAGAGCTAGTTGGCTGGAGGTAGGTGGAGGGGTATTTATACCCCTCCCAGAAAAAGAGCCGTTGCAGCCAACTTACACCGGAGACTCCGGACCATGAAGGCCGGAGACTCCGGCCCGGGCGGAGACTCCGGATCAAAAGGGCGGAGACTCCGGACGCAGAAAGTCAGAAAAAGCTGATGCAGGAAAACTCATACCGGAGACTCCGGACCACGAGGATCGGAGACTCCGGCCGGGGCGGAGACTCCGGGGATACTCCGGACCAACTCTGGACCCTATACCGCAAGCGCCGTCCGCGGGGCTCTTCGCTCCAAAACCAGGGAGGCCGGAGACTCCGGCCTTGAGCACCCCTGAGGCTGGAGACTCCGGACAGGAAAAACAACACAGAACAGCAAATCCTGAAATGCAATAACTTTTGCAAGGAAGCTCCAAACGAGATGAAACCAACGAGGTTGGAAATATTAAGGGTCACAAATATGAAGGAGATATCACACATGGAAGGTGTGGACCTTATCTCGAGGAGGACCGGTAATATTTCCAACACCGAGAACGCAACAAGTTTTCCATCCGGACTCCGTTTTCTATGATCTTGGGCTTGCTCCGAAGATAATCACAAGCACAACAAGATCATGCATATACACATCATAGTCTATCATGAGAGGAGGATAACACAAGAGGAGAGTTTGACCTCTCTACAAGAGACGAACCGGTAAAACCTCCAACATCAAAAACACCACTAGATATCCAAATGAAATCCGTTTTTGATGAACTAGAGCTTGGTATGGAGATGAACACAAGCTCTAAATTATCACATGGATAAAAGCCAAATAAGAACCAAGAAAGATGATATGCCAAATATGCAAAGGTTTGAGCTCTCCATAAAGATGCGATCAAGTTACTCAATTGAGAGCCCCTCTTGATATTACGCCGTCTATCCTATAACCCGGTCTCCAAACTAACAACATGAGACCGGTAAAATAGAAACCCTATCAAGATCATACCTTTGCCTTGAGCCTTCCACTTGAGCTAGATGATGACGATCTTGATCTCTTCAAGTGGACCACCTTTCTTGATTGCGCTTGCTAGCACATGCTTGATGAAGACTTTTCCAAATGCTCCCCCATACACCATTATGGGAGAGCCTCGCTTAGCTCCGTCTTCATGAATTCACTTGCGCTTCATATTATTCTCTTGATATAGATGATGGCTTGGAGATAAACATGAAGTTCACTCAATTTTCTTTTTCAAGCCATGCTTGCAATAAGCTCAACTCTTCACATGACCATTTTTCATATAAACCCTTGAATAGAGCATTGATCATCATGTAATGTTTTAGAGTCCAACACATGAACTCCAATCTTTTCCTGTGGACAAGATCTACAAGTATATCTCAATGCAAACATTAGTCCATAAGGATTGTTATTAATTACCAAAACCACGCATGGGTCAACACATGCACTTTCACGCGGTGCGAGGGTTTTTGTTTGGCGGGAAGAGTGGCGGGAAAATGGGATTTGGGGGAGAAATTTGAGTGAAGCCGGTATTTATTGCTTTTGCCCAGTCGCTGACAGGCATGGCCAGCGCGTCGGAGGGGTAGGTGGCGTCGCGCGCCGTTGTGTCCGGGGCCGCCCGAGCTCTACCCAAAATGAGGGCGTGGGCTGGGCGTGCCGGACCGAAAACTGTGCCGCGCCGGACCAAATTCACATTTGGGCGTCGCGAGTGGGGGCGAAAAACTGTCCGGCACGCCCCAAAGGCGTTTGGGCGCCCCGACTGTAGATGCTCTTATAGATTAGATTTCTACGCCTCAATCCAACGAGAAGTTGAGCGTCAACTCCACCTCTGTTTAAGATTCAACCCCACTGTCGAGAGTTGTATGTCCCGTGTTCTTTCCTTCGTTCCACACACACAACTGTTCTTGTAGTGTTCTGTGTTCGTACTGTCAATCATTCAGATTCACGTGTCTTCCGTAATACGGTATTAGTTTGTTTATTGAGCGAGCTATCTAAATAAAGCTCTATCATAGAGCTTTATTTTGCTCCACATGTAAAGACGAACTGCATGTAATAGGAACTTAAATCTGAGTTCAGGAATTGGGTTACATTACATGGCGAGCTCGTGCATCCATTTATATCCACCTAAAGGCGCGTAAATTGCTTGATAAGACTATCTTTTCTTATATGTTCTACTTTATCTATAGAAGTAGGACATTTTTGCAATCGATTAAATCTTATTGTTTATAGCAAAAAAATAATGCTTCTAAATTTGTGGTGGTAAAATAAACTATAAGACGAGTGAGTATGATAATTGATAAGCCACCAAAATCCCATATCCATTTGACGCCCGAAACATTTCTAAAATATAAAAATACGAAAAACAGAATTTTCTTCTTTTCAACGTAAGATATTAAAGTGATGAGATTTTCATGGGAAATCCCGTAAATTATAAAAAATGGTAAAATCATGTGATATGATATATAAAAGTATAATAAACTACAAAATACATAGTTACGTTTCCTACGTAACAACATCCCCAAATTTAATCCAACCTCATCCTTAAGCATGCAGATGATAAAATAGATTGACTTTGGATTTTATTATCCTAGTAACAAAAATAAACAATGATTATTTCTACTAAATGTACTATGTCTTAATGTCTATGTATTATCAACAAACAATCACCATATCAAGTAAAACAATAACATGATTTTTAATAAAATAAAATCAACAAGAAAACATGCATTAAATTACTCTTTCATCCATTGGTGAAAGAAGTAGTAAGCTCGTGATTGTGCAACGGGTGCGTAGTGTACATTAAGAAATGCTCATGTTGAATTTGTTCTTTTGTTTGGTCTAGAAAGATTTTGGCATCTATGTGAACCATTAAAAGGAAAATCATTTTGGGCGGTGTTTGGTTACCTCAACAGTTCATCGCAACAAAGCATTTCATAATCTTCCATAGAGTGGTCCCTTTGTATGGTCATTATTATCCGAAAGCTAACACTACTTCAACTATTCATCAAGAAATCATGGCAAACAAAATTCTCGGGTCCCTGTCAGCATTTCTGATTTTTTTTCATGGAGGAGTGTGCCTCTTTCGTTGATTTATTTATTTGATTCCTGAGACTAGGCAACATCTTTTTACCAGCTCTATTCAAATATAGATGAGAGCATTTTCCATTCTCACTGGGTAAAAAGACAGAAGCTCGTTTAGCATGGATGATCTCGACCCCCTCCACTTATCATCCATGTTGCAGCGACACCTCGTGAGTAGGATGTTACCGGTGACCTATCCCGGAGCCTGAACCTGCTTAGATCATGTGTTCACCCATCGAGATCATGGCGTTATACCAACTAACAATTTTATTGCCGAAACAAAACCCCGACAATGGGATTTTCCGCACACTTCTTCTCTGCCTTGTATGTTGGCATGGAGTGGGTGAGTGGTGTCCGAACTCCGAAAGAAGGCTCGCAAGAGACGTTTTCGTACACTAATCAGACCGGTAGGAGACGTTTGGTGCGTCCGCTCGTGATGCTATTATTTCGATCGACACCTCACCACACCGTCTTTCTCGCACCTGTGAGAGTGAATACGTCGTTCAGGGACACGCGGCACCACCACACACAGCGCCCCCAACGACCGTCACCACAAAATATGTCGATATCCCTAGTGCTACCCAACGGAGGAAGGAGTTCATGTGCATCCACCCGCCACATAGTCACGCCTGATAACCTATCGTGACGTAATTTGTTGCAAAATCGCTACAATGCAACTTTGATTTTAACTTGGAGTGTTGATTTTGTGTTGAATTTAGAGTTGATTTTTAAAGATTTGGGTCACATTTAGAGTTGAAATGAGGTGTGGATATGATACGAGTAGTGATACTTATTTTTTTGTGTCATGTTCAATGTTGGGTTTTTTATACATTACTGAAACTTATGAAGACCGATAACGACATGCACCTAGGGAGAGGGGACAATATGTGCTAGCCCCAAGAGCTGACAGCCTGACAGGTGTTGCGGTATGAGGAGCAGTGTCCGTAATCATGCCCCGGGGAGTTAGCGAAATCATCAAATCTCGTTAACAATTTAAATATCGTTATCGTGTTGTGATTGCTTGTTTCTTAGCAAATCGAGTGCGCTTAGGATAATAACTGGTCCTACGAGAGCCAGATTAGGAGGTCGGGGATATCGATCTAAGGAGGCGGTGCAATGGAAGAATCTAGGGAAGCAATCGACACACGGAGGGCGGCTGACGGGGCAGATCAATTTTGCATGGCAAAGTTCGGTTCCGTGTTACATGAAGCATCGGCAGTGTTTACGAGAGTCCACGGTGTACTGCAGAACCGCGACACAGAACGGATCGTACTACAGTATGGTCTATCTCGGCGAGTAGGCGGCACAGTCGGAGTGTCGCACTCAATCCGCTCAGATGCGTGCAAGCAGGATTTTTTTACAAATATAACCCCCTGCCCAATAGAATTGTCAAAAATGGCCCCCTCCGAAAAAAATTGTCAAAAATGACCCTGGCGGGAAGCTACGGAGGCGACACGTGTCCTCCCGCATGACTTCCCGCCACGTGGTGTGGCGGGAAGTGCCTTTTCAATTTTTTTTTTAAAATGACACCGAATACACCGTCGTGCGGACCCCACCACTTCCCGCCACTCCAGATGGCGGGAAGTGACACGTGTCGCCGCAGGAGACTTCCCGCCATACCAGATGGCGGGAGGACACGTGTCGCCTCCGTAGCTTCCCGCCAGGGTCATTTTTGACAAATTTTTTCGGAGGGGGCCATTTTTGACAATTCTATTGGGCAGGGGGTTATATTTGTAAAAAAATCGTGCAAGCAGCGGCGGCACGCGCAGCAGATCGATCCAATCCATCCATTGATGGCTTCAGGTTTTTTTTGTTTTGAGATAAATTGATGGCTTCAGGTGGTCTGGCTCTGGCACGGGAGCGCCTAGTCCACGCGTGACGCGGAGGAAAACCACGCTCCGCGCACCCCCGAACGCTAGTGGGCCGCGTTTCTCAGCCCAGTTTCGGCCGCTGCAGTAGCATCTCGTTTTCGCGCGCGGGATTTGTTTTGTTCGCCATGCGCTCTCGCGTGCGGGATTGCCTCGTTGACTGTTTCCTGATTGGTGCATGTTTTACTGTTTGGGTGCTTCCTACTTAACCAAAAAGTCTGCACAAAATAAATTTCAATTTAAAAATAAAATGTACACGAAAATTATGCGCGTCGACGAGTAGGTTCCATTCCTGTACTCGGTTTCAAGTTTCGCCGACTGTAATTTCTCAATTTCTAATCCATGTTCAGGACTTTTTAGCCGAATTTTTTCAAATTCGTCGCACTTGGTTGAACGTAATTTGGTCTTGAATGATTTTTGAAAAACCCGTTGAACAGAATTTGGTATTGAACGATTTTGTAGAACTACGTTGAACAGAAAATTGGTTTAAATGGATTTTGGAACGATTTTTTAAAACATGTTGAACAGGATTTTGTAAACCGTTGAATGTAATTTGGTCTTGAACAATTTTTAAAAAACCCGTTGAACGTAATTTGATATTGAACGAATTTTTGAAAGATCCGTTGAACAAAATTTGGTATTGAACGATTTTGTAAAACTCCGTTGAACAGAAACTTGGTTTCAACGGATTTCGGAAAAGATTTTTGAAAAACATGTTGAACGATTTTTGAAAGACCCGTTGAACAATTTTTTTTGAAAAACCCGTTGAACAGAATTTGGTATTGAACGATTTTGTAGAACTACGCTGAACAGAAAATTGGTTTAAATGGATTTTGGAACGATTTTTTAAAACATGTTGAACAGAATTTAGTAACCCGTTGAATGTAATTTGGTCTTGAACAATTTTTTAAAAACCCGTTGAACGTAATTTGGTATTGAACGAATTTTTGAAAGACTCATTGAACAAAATTTGGTATTGAACAATTTTGTAAAACTCCGTTGAACAGAAACTTGGTTTCAACGGATTTTCGGAAAAGATTTTTGAAAAACATGTTGAACGATTTTTGAACGATTTTTGAAAGACCCGTTGAACAAAATTTGGTAATGAACGATTTTGTAAAACCCCGTTGAACAGAAACTTGGTTTAACCAAAATTTGGAAAGATTTTTGAGAAACATGTAGAACGATTTTTGCAAAACATATTGAACATAATTTGGTCTTGAACAATTTTTGAAAAACCCGTTGAACTGAATTTGGTATTGAACGATTTTGTAAAACTCCGTTGAACATAAACTTGGTTTAGGCAGATTTTGGAACTATTTTTGAAAACATGTTGAACAGGATTTTGGTAACCCGTTGAACATAATTTGGTCTTGAACAATTTTTAAAAAACCCGTTGAACGTAATTTGGTCTTGAACGATTTTTTGAAAGACCTGTTGAACATAATTTGGCATTGAACGATTTTGTAAAACTCCGTTGAACAGAAACTTAGTTTAAATGTATTATGGAAAGATTTTTTAAAAACATGTAGAATGATTTTTGAAAAACATGTTGAACGTAATTTGGTCTTGATTTTTTTTGAAAAACCCGTTTAAACAGAATTTGGTATTGAACAATTTTGTATAACTCCGTTGAACAGAAACTTGGTTTAGACGGATTTTGGAACGATTTTTTAAAACATGTTGAACAAGATTTGGTGACCCGTTGAATATAATTTGGTCTTGAACAATTTTTAAAAAACACGTTGAACGTAATTTGGTCTTGAACGGTTTTTTGAAAGACCCGTTGAACATAATTTGGTATTGAACGATTTTGTAAAACTTCGTTGAACAGAAACTTGGTTTAAATGGATTTTGGAACGATTTTTGAAAAACATGTAGAACGATTTTTAAAAAAACCATTGAACGTAATTTGGTCTTGAACGATTTTTTGAAAGACCCGTATAACAGAATTTGGTATTGAACGATTTTGTAAAACTCCGTTGAACATAAACTTGGTTTAAATGGATTTTGGAACGATTTTGAAACATATAGAACGATTTTTGAAAAACATGTTGAACGTAATTTGGTCTTGAACGATTTTTGAAAAACCCGTTGAACATAATTTGATATTAAACAAACTGCGAAAAAAGAAACAGCAAAAAAGAAATAGAAAAAGCAAAACAAACAAGAAAAAACTAATTTTCTATTTGGTCTTGAACGATTTTTTGAAAAAACGGTTACACAAACGATTAAAAAAGTGAACGGGAACTATTTTTGAACGATTTTAAAAGTAAACAGAAAAAAATCAATGAACATACACTAGTTTTGAATGATTTAAAAAAAGTGAACATAAAAGGTTTGTCATAGGAAAAAAATTGAACATAAAATGGTGAACGCTAACTATGTTTGGACATTTTTTGAGTGACCAGATATTATGTTACCTAGGATTTTTTGGTAAACTGAAAAAGGTCAGGTGAACAGAAACTTTTCTAATATAAATTCGAAAAATACTAACAAAAGGAAACAGAAATAGAATGAGAAAATGGAAAAAAATAAATAAAGAAGAAGCAAAAAAGAAAAAATATTTTTCCACCACATAAAAAACGATGATTTTTATTAGAAAAGTATGAGACAAAGAAGGAAACAGAAAGTAAAAACGGAAAACAGAAAAAGAAAACTAAAAAGCAAATAGAAAAGAAGAAAGAAACAGAAAAAAAGAACTAAAAAGAAAATAGAAAAGAAGAAAGAAATAGAAAAAAAGAAAATATCTAAAGGAAAAAAGAAAACCAAAACGAGAAACAGGACAAAAGGACAAAAAAGAAAAACCACGACGGCCTAGAAAACCTGTACGTGTACCCAGCGAGGCGTTCACGCACGGAAGGTGGATGAAAGGGGCAACGGTAAAACCGACCGTGGAGTCGTCTGGCTCGTCTCGTCCCCTTAGGTGACTTGGGTAGGATCTCACCCTTAGGTGAGATCGTAGGATCAACTTTTTTAATTATTTTTTTAAACTGTAAAAAAATCTGAAAAAAATAGACAACATACTTACAGTCGACTCGTACAACTCCAAAAATTGGCAGCTCAAAACTCGACCTACAGTTAGAGAGGCAAAAAAGAGAAACTACACTGTGAATAGTGTCAGATTTGAGTGACACTATTCACACCGAAATTTCTCTTTTTTGCCTCTCTAAGTATAAGTCGAATTTGAAGCTGCCAATTTTTGACGTTGCATATGTAACATAGATGCGTGTTGTCTATTTTTTTCGGAATTTTTCGACATGTTTTGAATTTTCAAAAAAATGGATCTCACCTAGGGTGAGATCCTACCCAAGTCGTGCCCGTCCCCTTAGGTGACTTTTTTGCCTCTCGGTAGCACTACTGTTCCGTGTAACCGGCGAAACAAGTACGTACATTGGGCCGGCCCAAAACGAGCGACATGGGTGCGCGGGAGCGTTACGCGGGAACTAGCATTTGCCCTCTGGCACGGGAGGGTGCACGCGGTGTTCAACGCGGCCCAGGTTGGAGGTGGAGCAGGCCCAAGTGGCCAGCCGCATAATCCGGCGAGGCAGCGTATGTGGCCCAGCCCAGGCGAGCCAGAGTAGAGCACTCACGTGAGGCCGACGGAGGCAGGCTTGGTCGTCCTTTCTTCCCTTAAAAAAAAAACAAAAGGCGGAGACAACCGCGCGAGCAGCAACACCGACTCGCCCGCACGCGTTGCCCCGCATGTGCAGACCCATTCGGGCTGCCTTTTCTGTTTTCGTTTGTTTCCTTTTTCTTTTTCCATTTCTTTTTTCCTTTTTCGGTATTTCTACTGTTTCCAGCACAAGAATATTTTTTATCTTTCATCTTCCGTATTATTATGTTTTCTGGAAATACGTGAACATTTTTGTTATAGGAGTACACTTTTTAATTTATCGTGAACCTTTTTTTTATCTTGAACCATTTTTTATTATAGGTGAACACTTTTTTTTGTGAAATACATGATTTTTTTAATGTGAACCATTTTTGTATTATCGTGAACATTTTGTACCCGTCAATATTTTCGAGAAAAAAAACTTCACGTATAAAAAGGATTCATAAATATTCGAGAAACTATTCACGAAGGTTGAAAATTTTGTTCACCGTGTTCAAATGTTCATGTCATTCAAAATAATTGCTCTCAAGTTATATAAATGAATATGGGTTAAAACAATATTCACATAGTCCAGTAACTAAGAAAAAAAGGAAAAAAGAAAATAAATAAAATTTATTTAGGCATTATCCATGAAAATAGAAAAAACAAAATAAATAAGAAACAAGGAAAACCCACATGTGGGCCAGCCCGTGTGTGTGCGTGTGTGTGGGGGGGGGGGGGGGGGAGGAGGGGGGAGTAGTGCCGGTCGAGCGCGGGCGAGACGACCACCTCGACTCGCTCAGAGCGATGTATAGGGGAGCCCCGTAACGTGGCAGGGGTTCCCTCCCGCGCACCCCTACATGGGTCGGCCCAGTTGGTTGCTTCTACCCGTTTTGCCTTCCGTTCGGTTATTTTTGGGGTTTTATCCGGTTCTTTCGTTTTTCTTTCTTATTTTTTTATTTTTTATTTTTTCTTCTTTCTTTTCTGTTTCTCTATTTTTTTCTCTTGTTCAAACAGGATAAATGTGAGTATTTTTTGTTCAAATAACATAAATATTTATATTCAAAAAATCGTTCAAACAATATAAATGTTCATATTGAAAAATCGTTCAAATAACATAAATATTCTTTTTTTAATCATTCAATATTCATATTGAAATTCAAATAGAATAAATTTTCATATTTCAAATCGTTCAACAATATAAATGTTCATATTAAAAAACGTTCAAACAACGTAAATGCTCGCTTAAAAAATTCAGATAGCATAAATGTTCATATTTGAAATCGTTCAAAAAACATAAATTTTCATATTTAAAAAACATCAAAATAAGATAATTATTTTATTATTATTATTTTACACATGTGAATGTTTATTTTTTATAACGAACCTTTTCGTTTATTACTTTTTACTAAAAACAGAAAGAACGAAAATAATAATAAAAATAAACTGTACATTTACTGGCCGCATTTGGGGTGGCTCATGAAGTCATGATGGAAACACTGCAGGCGCGAGCGAATCGCTCCCATGCAGGTCGTTAAATAGGAGCTCCCCTCCAGATTGGGAGAGAAAGGAAGCCATTCGAACATGCGATGAGAGGCCCAACTGAATTGAATTTTGATCTCTGGCCGTAATTAAAGATTGCCGGACCGCGGGCGGGGCGGAACCCTACCGTATGATTACTTCCACAATAACTATTTAGGCCATGTTTGGTTGGGCTTATTTCTAGTTTTAGATTTTGGCTTATAAGTCACAAAAGTATCTAAATACGTGTTTTTGACTTTTAGTTTTAGCTTTTGACATGAAATTGTTACATGATGGTGTAAGCCAAAGGACAAAATTAAAAGTATGGACGTGACCAGCTTAATTACGCGGAAGCACCCAGTGACATTGGCTTCGGCCAAACAACCTTGAATAATTTTTCCTAAGCCTTTCTACCAAACTCTTCCAAGAGAGTTGTGATGCAGATACTACAGATGGAGAAGAAGAGAAGATGCGAGAAGACGTTGTGGTGCTTCCTCGGCTGGCGCCACAGTGGATGGATAAGAAGATTCGCTGGGAGTTGCGCCACCTCGACAACGGGTCCCCTTATGATGACCGGTTGGACGCTCACAAGGAACAACGGAAAGAGAAGAGGCCTGGTTGCAGCGGCTGCTCCGCTGAGAGTGTTGGTACGCCCACAAGCTCGGATGTGGCTGCTCAGCCACTGACGAGGGGCGAATTATCTTAATAGGGACAAGTTAAATAAATATAATTACACTTAAATCTTATATTTTCTTAGCTTCTTTTTACCATTTTATGGTTTGAACAAATATATATTGTGCACTTGCTTAGCATTGTTAAGTATATAGTATACTATTGATTGTTTTCATTATATAGTTTTAATGCATTGAAAATATGTCTGAGTTATGCAAAACGTTTATTCCTTTGTGAGATATTATTATTAACAAGATACTGATTCATCTTAAATGTAAAAAAAGGAAACACACGGTCACTTTATGTTCTTACATTTGACGGATTATATACACTATATGTATATGATTATGTGGATGTTTTTCTCTATTTTTAGTAATATTAAATATTTTGGTAGATATTTCAATGCATATAACTTAGCAAATATCTGCATAAGTGTGTAGTGTACGGTTATGTAAGAAAATAAATAAATAAATCTGGAATATAAATTGAACACTTGACATGATCTTTTTCACTTGGTAAAATCTGTCTTACAACTTACCATGGAGTTAGGTACGGTTGATAATGTGTTGATGATTTATATTTGTTACTGCAATACAAACTCATGTTCGATCTGCACAACGGGCCAACGGCTGTAACATGAACTATATAGCTCGAGGAAAACAAACTATGTAACTCTGATGGTCAATCTCTCTCACTCCTAGTCCACACTCATGTTCGGTCCTGTTTTTCGTTTTTTGGTTCCTTTTCCTTTTTTTCCTCCATTTTTCCAGTTTTCTTTTTCTTTCTTTCTTTCTTCGTTTTGCTTTTATGGTTTTCTTTTCTCTGTTTCCTCTTTTTGTTTTTCTGTACTATTATTACTTTCTCATTTTCATGTTCCTTTTTATTTCCTTTTTTTTCATTTTCCTCATTTTATTTTCTATTTTTTTGGTAATACAAGATTTTTTTACCAGGAACCATTTTTTAAAAAACCGTTGAATATTTTTATGAACCCATGAACATTTTCTGAACCCATCGCTCTACTTTTTTGGTTCACTATTATTTTTGGATTATCAGAAATTTAGTCCTTTTCGGTTCACTATTATTTTTAGCTCACCGGCTTTTTTGGTTCACTATTATTTTCGGTTCACCCGAATTTTAGTTTCTTTTCACCTTGTTAATTTCATTTTTGATTCACTATTATTTTCAGTTCACGGATGTTTTTGGTTTACTATTATTTTCATTTCACCCAAATTTTAGTTTCTTTTCACCTTATTAATTTCATTTTTAGTTCAATGTTATTACGATTCACCTAATTATTCCGTCCAAAATTTTGTTATATTTTAATATTTTTGGTTCATATTATTACGAGGTTCACCCTAATTTGGTTCATATAAATCTGGTTTGTCAAGTTTTATGTTTTAAAAACAATTAATATATTTATTCAAAAATACAAATTGAAAAAGACAGCAAAAAATAAAAGAATAAAAGAGATAACAAAGGAAAGAAACCTAAAAGGCAAAAACGTAAAAAAGAAACAACCTATAATGGGCCGGCCCACACGGAGAGTGCTGCGGGCTATCCGGAGCACCACCTCGCTTAACACGATGTTTAGGGCGACCCGGAGACAACCACAAGATTTGTTTAGGCAAAAAAAAAAGAGTCAATTGTGATCAATCTAGCATTATTAACTCGAATGTGTTAATTCTAACATTTCTTTCCCATTAACTCAGGTCTTGAGCTGTTACCGACCTCAACGCCGTGCACCACTAGAGGCAAGAACACTTCCGCCCGCGGGAAGGACGACACACAACGACGATATTTACAGTAAAAAAAAACGATATCCCGAGCGTCCGACATCCACACCAGTCCCGAGACCGTGCACCCGCTTAGCCGATGGCGAAGCTGCCATGCAATGCAAGCCAACACAACACAGCTTAAATTTTTGAAAAGGTGAGATAACATAACAGTGCAGCTAAACCAGCATAAGAGTATGGTGTCATAGCGTAAAAAAACACACTTCTTCCATGTCCTCGGCTATAGGCACGAAAGGAAAAAAAAAAGTAAACTCACGCAGCCAAAATGGTCGATCTGGGCAAACTTCATCGCTCCTCCGTTGCGTAGCTCATGACTTCCATCAATGCCAGGATCTCACACGCACCCAATTCCATCATGCGCACTGCGCCATGCACTCACGCTCTCCGTCCCGCCCGCCGCAATGCGCGCATCCATCATCGCACGGCCCTCCGTAATTGCTTCCCCTTCTGTTCACATCACTTTTCCTACCATGCATCCGTTTGCTACCACAGCGGTCCAATCATCCCCTTCTGGTCACACATCGGCACGGCTATATATACGGGCGGGAGGCGCGCACGGAGACAAACACTGAAACACACCACTGTCGGCGAGGCGACTCTTCCTTCTATGGCTTCATCCGCATCCCACCTCTTCCTCCTCGCAATCGCGTTCCTCCTCGCCGTCGCGGCGCCCAGCGTCGACGCGTGGGGCGGCCGCTTGTTCTTCAGCAAGATGACGCGCCCCGCAGCCATGATCGAGGCCGATAAGGCGGCGGACACCACCACCGCGGGGCCGACTGAACCGCTCGACGCCAACAGCGCGCCGGCGCGCCCATCCAGCGGCGGAAGCAACCGCGGGTACGGCCTCTACGGACGCCCCGAGGAGAACGAGAACTACCCGCCAGCCTACTTCCGCCGCGGCGTGCACCACGACGCCGAGAAGCGGACGACCACCAACGTCGCGCGAGAGGAGGCCGCGGCGGTCGTCCCGGTGGAAGAAGAAGAAGTAGAAGAACCGTCGGGCGAGAAGGAGGAGGAGCCGTCGTTCCCCGAGAACGGCAGCGGCAGGGGGCGGCCGCTCTCGTACATGCACCACGGCGGCAAGCACGGCGACTACGGGATGAGCGACACCAGGCTGTACCAGAACGGCCGCTACTACTACGACGTGGAGACCGACAAGTACGGCTACGGCTACGAGTCCAACCCGATGAGGACGCGCCGCCCCGAGCCCGAGGACAACGGCTCCGGGTACGGGCGCCCCGGCGGTGAGCGGCGGTCGGAGTGGTATGGCGACAATGCGGCCGGGTACGAGAACGGGAAGCAGAACGATGACGACTTCCAGGAAAATCAGAAGGAGCAGTACAATCCATGAGCGAGACGAGGCATGTTAGTGTTCTTGCTCGCGATCACATTATCATATCTCATATACTATGTGCGGTAATATTGTTCGTAAGAACCGTACTTGATTGCATCCACTGCTCCTTGTGTGCTGCAAGCTTGTACGTCGTCGTTACGTCAAAACTACTTACTACTGCTATACTTAAGGTCGAGCTACCTACTTAAGGTTGAGCTGCCAATGTGGAGTCGTGATGAATCGTACGTACGGATGAATGGCTTATCTGAGTAATGGAATCTCTGCTTGCTGTTATTAACACTAGGGGATTAGCGCGGGCTCCGCCGCGCCCGTGGAATTGATTTTTTTTTTTTGAATGATTAAATTCGAAGAAATGGTCGCTTGAGGGTTTCCTTTATTTGTTGTATTTTGTATGTATGATTTGCAGGATTGTAGTGAGTAAATTAAAATGGTTTAGTTCTTGTGAAAATTTTCGTCTGAGGGTTTTCTTGAAATATTCATCGGGTCGAAATAAAAATAGCAATTGAGTGTTCGAAATTATGTAAAACATGTTTTATTTCAATCCTTTTTTTATTTCACTTATATACTTTGATATTTTGGAGTTCATGATATAAATGGGTAATTGTATTGAAGTGGTGAACCGAACTCTATTTAAATATGGTTTGTAGTATTGATATTATTTTTTTGGGTTTTATTTGAAGTTGAAAGGTAATGATTGTTGTAGACTTAATTTCGACCTGCAATTTACTTACTATTTCTCGATTTCTTTTTTCTTGCTATTTTATTTTCAAACGTCATACGTGTCTGGATCTATGTTTATTTTTCTGTTGTTGCCATTATGTAATAATACTACAAAACAAAATTAGAACTACCAATGTGACAGGCAACAGTAGATCAATTGGATAAGTGAACTGAATAATTGGAGGGAGTAGATGGTGGGAGTATTTAATGGAGTTAATTTAAAATGAATCTATAATGAGAAGAAATGAGTTTGCATTTTCGAAAATGTATTCGTATAATGAAGCATTGTTTTAACTGGAAATATGTAATTAGAGAGATTCGGGCTATATTGCTTCCAATCATGGTAGCTAATTTGAAATGAACAAATACGGTTCAGCTTTCTGAAATTTTGTTATTTAGCACCATAATTAGAGGGAATATAATGTGTTTATTTCGAGATGGTAGTTATTTCCATCATTTATTAAATATATTTGCATAATTGGAGGAAGCTCGGTTAAATTAGCTATAAATAAATTTTTTTTTTTGAAATGATGTAGTAAGTTTCTATGTTACCTTAAAAGTTTTATTTAACTTCATAATCAGAGTTATCACATTATGTGGCATTCATTAAATTCAATCTATTATTAGAGGAGTTGAATATGCTTTTTTTTTTCTACGTAGTCACCAAATACCAAATTTAGATTTTCAGATATGTTTGCAGTAAGAAATTTCGAATTTGGTAAACATTGGAAGTTATTCATATATGTTGTAGTTATTTAATGATACGTGGAAATGTGTTAGATATAAAGATTTCATTTCTTTTGGAAATTTTGGTATTTTTTTTCTGAGTTATAGTTTGGAAGTTATGATTTGCACAAACTGAAATGGTTTGATTTTTTTTTCCGATCATTATTGCAATGGTGTTTTATTGCAAACGAAAAGAGAAGAGGGGGGAAAAAGCAAATATGTAGGTAAGATTGAATTTTAATGTTTTTGACAATTCCATCTGAACGAACTAAAATTGAGAATTTTTTTTTCCTATTTGATTATTATTGCCAATGTTGTTTTACTGTAATACAAAAAGTAAGTAAATAACAAAAGTTGTGTAAACATGCATGTAAATGTGTTAGTTGTAAAGATGTTCTTTTTCTGGTTTTTATGGTATTTTTTTTTGTATTTTTTTGAGTTGTGCATACAAAGATATGTTTTAAAGTTGATGATTATGTAACTCAAAATTAACGGAAGGCGTCCTACATTCTGCAGTTCGCTTAATTTTTAATCTCGGTTGCAATCATCATTCCATCAGGAAGATGGGCCAAAGATCAGCTAAAAAAACTGGCCACAGTTCGAAGCGCGGCCATGCCGCGCCCGTAGAGTAAATAGAATCTAAATTTGGTAATGTGTGCATTTAATTTTTTTTTCGATTTGAAGATTAGGGAAATTGAAAGAAGTTTGTGTCTAAGAGATTGGTTCTATATGATTTCGTGTAGTTATTATTTTTTGAATTGTGTAAACATGCATATCAGTGTGTTGGTTGCAAAGCTATAATTTTTCTCCAAATTTTGGTATGTTTTTCCTGTTTTTTTGAGTTGTATGTCAAGAGATATGATTTTTTTGATTTTTCGATTTTTCTGTAATTTAAAAACGGCTGACAGGCGGGCCCCCGCGTCAGCCGCACCGCGCTGACGTCAGCCCTCGACGTCAGCGGGCGGCGAACGGCCGGCGCTGCCGCGGCACTGCGGAGCTCGCGCCGCGCGACCGCGTACGCGCGCGGGCCGGAGATGGAGTGGATCCGCAGGAGGAGACGCAGGCGCGTCGAACGGGCGGCGCCGTGCAGCAAATGGTGGCCGGAATCGCCGCCGGCGACCGATCCCGCGGCGGCGGTTGTGGAGAACAACGGCAGCAGAGCACGGCGGTTCGGCGGCGTCTCCGGCCGCCCGAGGAAGATTCCTCCGGCGAGGAGGGAGAGGCGGAGGCGGCGGAGCTAGCCGTGGCCGTGGATTTGGCCGAGGAGGCGCGGAGGGGCGGCGGCGGCCGGCGGCGGCGACGGCGACCCCCGGGGTCGCACGGGGAGAGAGAAGGAGAAGGGGAGAATGCGGTGACGGTTTTGCATCGCGGTCCCTGGGTCTTCGCGGATTTGCGGACAGGTCCTTTCCTTCAGGAAAATGGGAGTGCGTGATGCAATTAGTGGGTGACCGTGGGTTTTTTTGCAAAACCGGCGGCAACCGGCGGGGTACCGGGTGACGTGGCGAGCGCGGATTGGTAGAAATTCGCTGTACTGTAGCTAGCTACAGTAGCACGTTTAGGGGGCGACGTGGGGTGCTGCGTGCCGTTGGATGGCGCCGATCGGACGGCTCTCGTTCTGCGGCGACGTGGATGGCAAAATTGAGGCAGAATCCAATCAACCTTTATATATGGATCTATGTGCCCCTTCCTACCATGCTGTTCATTTTGTCGGTGGCCCAGTTTGTGTTCTAGTAGTAGAATGGAAAATAATGCATGGTTGATTAGTGGGATATTTTGTGTTTTGGTGGGTCGACTAAGATTCCCATTTCGCACGAACATTTGAAGCCTGTCTATTCCGAGGGTACCTACCTTGTGAGCCCAATTTACTCTCTTCACGACGATGCATTGCATGCTGATGGATCACACAAAGGGGGTGCCTCAATAATTCCAGCAGACAAACCCAATCAAAATGTCATAATCTGTCCTTTAAACAAGGACAAGGTGCGTGGCGAGGCTGCAGCTTGCATCGGATGCTGGTGGCACCTACCAAACAACGACCTATAGGCCATCAATCGGGCCATGACCGCGTGTGTGTGTGTACCTACAGCTAGCTGGGGAAGAACTGTACTACCACTTTTGTTCGGTACAACAAGTCCTTCGGCTCATTAAACCCGGCCTCGAAAGATCACTGCTTTTTGTTCCGAAGTTGATGCGCATTGAACCCGCATGGTGCCACCACGGTAAGGTTTGCCGACATTTTTTGTTTAAACAAGGGATGGGTTCATGGCATCTTCAACCGGACATCCCAAATCGAACATGAAAAGTGTCTGTTTTAATTAGTTTTGGGCGTCCCGTGGACCAGAGGCAGCAACAGAGCAACATAACCAAATAAAACACATAAAGCAAAATAAAACCCTATCCACTAGGTTCTTGCTCGTCGCCATTGGTAACCTACTCGTCGTCGTCTTCGATCTTCATGACGATGTGTGGCCACGTAGACGACGTGACCACAAAGCACACCGGTGGTGACCATATAACTGAAATAGAAGAGAATCACTCGTCGTGCTCCGCCTTGAACCATCGGTACCACAGATCGGAACTGATGGCGTACGCCGGGTCATCAAGTAGATCCGGCGGGAGGAAGGCCCGACGCCTGCGTATCTCCCGGGGGCGCGCCCGCCCCGATTGGGGAAAAACCACCTTGCCCTAGTTCGGCTAGGCGTAGGAGGGCCACCTAGGGACAACGACAACTTAGGGGGAGGAAGCCCCTCCTCCAAGTTTCCCTCCCACTCTCCCCCTGTATAAGGAGATGTAGTCCCCCCTTCTCATATGCACTAGTTGGTTTTGAGTATACCTCTCCAACATCTCTCTCTCTCTCTCTCTCTCTCTCTCTCTCTCTCTCTCTCTCTCTCTCTCTCTCCCCGGTAAGGTTTGCCGAGATTTTTTGTTTAAACAAGGGATGGGTTCATGGCATCTTCAACCGGACATCCCAGGTCGGACATGAAAAGTGTCCATTTTAATTCGTTTCGGGCGTCCGTGGACCAGAGGCATCAACGGCTCCCCCTATTTTAAATGATTTTTGCCTTTAAATTTAGTTAAACATAGGCATAAACAGAGTTCAACACAACCGAATAAAACACATAAAACAAAATAAAACCCTATCCACTAGGTTCTTGCTCGTCGCCGTTGGTAGCCTACTCGTCGACGTCTTTGATCTTAATGACGACGTGTGGCCACACAGACGATGTGACCACAAAGCCCACCGGTGGCCACGCAGGCTTCGGTGGTGACCATATCGCTGGTTGGGGCCGGGGAGCCGGTGGTGGAGTCATAGCCTCACCGCTTCTAGGGCCAACTCGCGGAGCTCCCTCGCCAAGTCGTGCTACATCCCGAGCTCCATGAGCTTCGGAGTCCTCGATGGCGGCCTTGAGGTCGGCGTCCATCTCCTCCTCTTCACGGGCACGTGCATCGCCGGCACCGACACCACTCCCTGATACGTCCAAAACGTATCTACTTTTGCAAACACTTTTGCTGTTGTTTTTCTTCCAATTTGCAAGATTTGAATGGAACTAATGCGGACTAACGTTGTTTTCAGCAGAATTGTCTTGATGTCCTGTTTTTGTGCAGAAATCAAAGTTCTCGGAAAAATCTGGAAAAATTCCAGAAATTCTAATTTGCCAGAAGACTCACGGAGCCACGAGGGGAGCTGCGGGAGGGGCCCACAACCCCCAGACGCCACTTGGTCGCGGTCGAGGCTGGACCACGCCTGGGGCCCACCTGGCCACCTTGTGGCTAGTTCGGCGACGCCCTTTGGCCTATTTATTCCCCCCGGCTAAAAACGCGAGGACCCCCGATCATATTTTCCCGAAGAGTTCCAGAGCGCCGCCGCATCCGCGAAACCTAATTCGGGGAGCAGAAGTTCCTGTTTCGGTACCCTGCCGGGACGGGGATTGGAGGGGAGATCATCGCCATCGTCATCACCACCGCCTCTCCATCAACCGTCCATGTTTTCCTCATCCATGTGTGCGTAATTTCCCGCTGTAGGCTGAGGGGGATGTTAGGGATTGGATGTGATTGTTCATGTAATAGCTGTCAAATTGTTAGGGCATGGTGACTAGTATCTTATATGCGTGTTAATTATCATTGTTGCAACTTAATGTGCTTAATGCTTGACACTTAGGGCCTGAGTGCCATGTTTTCAGATCTGAACATGTCATGTTCTCATGAGTATAATTATTGTTTTGGATCATATCTACAAGTTGTATGCACATGTTATTGTCCGGCACCCGAGTCCCCATAGTGACAACATTTGGGATAACCGGAGGGGATGGCTATGACTTGAGGATTTCATGTATTCACGGAGTGTTAATGATTTGCTCCGGTGCTCTATTAAAAAGATTGCCTTAATTACCATTAGGCTTCTATATTGGTCCCGCTGAAATAGGATGGTTGGACAAAAAATGTCGTACAAGATTCTTATTGCAAGCACGTACGACTAAATACGGAATACATGCCTACACTTAATTAGTACTTGGATGCTTATTTATTGTTTACCTGCAGATTGCCCTATGTTATTGCTATTTCATGAATTATCTTATCCATGCAACGCCCGCTTATACATCCCTTAGCCTACAGTATTTTAATCCTGCTGTTTACTACAATTGCCATTATTGCTGTTTTCGCGTCACTGTTGCTGTTACTTTATTACTGCTGCCATTATATTACTGTTGCTACTGCTAAATTGTGCCAAGCAAGATTACTTTCAGGTGTGGCTGAACTGACAATTCAGCTGCTAAGGCTTATAAATATTCTTTGGCTCCCCTTGTGTCGAATCAATAAATTTGGGTTTTACTTCCCTCGAACACTGTTGTGATCCCCTATACTTGTGGGTCATCACTCCCCGGTAGCCGAACCAATCTGCCTGCTCCAGCTTGACGAAGGCATCGTAGGGCTCCTCGTCCTCTAGCTAGTCTTTGTCCTCCTCCATGCGGTCCTCCGGCCGCGATGGCTCAGTCAAGAAATAGAGGCGGCATCACTCGTCATGCTCCGTCTCGAACCATCGGTACCACATACATGAACCGATGGCGTACGACGGGTCATCAAGTAGATCCAGTGGGAGGAAGGCCCGTCGTATCTCCCGGAGGTGCGCCCGCCCCGATTGGGGAACAACTCCCTTGCCCTAGTTCGGCTAGGCGCGGAGGGTCACCTAGGGAAGGGATAACTTGGGGGGGAGTCCCTCCTCCGAGTTTTCCCTCCCCCTCTCCCCATATATAAGGAGATGTAGTTCCTCCTTCTCAGATGCAGTAGTTGGTTTTGAGGATACCTCCCCAATATCTCTCTTTCTCTCTCCCAAGTTGGAATTCTCCACCATACGCCGGAAGGTTAACGTACTCCAACTTCTCTTACTCTCTGGACGGCGGAGCTAGCGCTGCTGAACTGGATATGACACATGCCTGGATACCGGCAGCGTGATCATACTTTCGATTCGAGGAATGAGGAAATTATTCTCGCGACTGGGAGGGATACGCCTAGCCGTGAGAATCTGTATCAACTCGCTACACGAACATTTAATTCCGCTACACGGTGTTGGTAACGATCTAGATCTAATATTTTCTTGTACCTTCATAATTGATCTTGGGTTTGATGGTGTAGGGCGAGGTGGACCCAAGGGTATCTCTAGCTGAAGGCCGACCTCCAGGAAGGTCTCCCACACGCGGGGTGCGTAGCGTAGGACGACCACATGTGTCGCTCCCGAGACACGATTTAAGTCTTCACTTTTATGTTTCTTCTTTCGATTTCTCTGGAAGTACAGAATAACGACACTGCACAAAAGTACATGAAGTACACATATATAAAACAATTTAGGAAGTATGTGAAGTAGAAAGTAACCGAAGTAAAAACGTATAAGTATACTATATAAAATACACAAATGAAGCACACAATACAAGTATACTACAAAATACAAATATACTAAAAGCCGAAGTACAAAATAAAATACAAAGTACACTAACCGAAGCACAAACTACACGTATACTCTGAAGTACAATTATACTTAAAGACAAGGTACAAAGTATACCAAAACTAAATTACAAAATATTTTAAACGAAGTAAATAAGAAATACGAGTGTACTAAAAACCGATGTACAAAGTATACTAAAATCTGAAATACAAATAGACAAAAATCGAAAATATAAGCATACTTGTCTTCAAAGTACCAAAAAATCATCAAAAACTATCATATGAGATTTAGTTTTGAATACCTCGCGAGCAACAGTGAAAACCGTTCTCGCAATTCGGATGGATGGTTCAGAAGATATTTAATCTTGAAATTCTGCAAGAAAAAAACATTCTGATAAAGCAAGGCGCGGTGATGGACCGGCGACCGAAATGCCCATAACTAGATCGGGCCAGAACGAAGCGAACCCGAGCAGAAGGTTGCAGACTTGCAGACGCTCTGTTCTAAATGGGCTCGTAAATAAGCTGAAATTGCCTCGCACCATTCCCATCCGCCGCCTCGTCCAGCCCAGCAAAGCTGTAGGGTTTTAGCCCCGTCTCTCCTCCCACCGCCGCACCTCGCACACGCCGTCGCAATGGCCGCCGCCGCCGCTGCGAGATCCTTCCTCCGGTCCGGATCCACCGCCGCGTCCCTCCGCCGAGCGGCCGCCAGAGCCGCCTCCCGCGCTGGGCCGGCTCCGCTCCCAAGGCGGCTCCCGACTTCTGCTCCCCGCCTCCTTCTAAGGTACGACAGCTCTTGTTTACTGGCTCGCTAGGAACGTTAGGTTTTCGTTTCTCATTTCTGCGGATCTGGATGAAAATTCTGGTACCTGTGTTTCGGCATCTGTAGGTCGCCGCTGGAGATGACCAGCTTCTGCGTGGAGTCGCTGATGCCCATGCACAGCGCCACCGCGTCCGCGCTCATGACGTCGCTCCTCGCCGCCCCGGCTTGCAAGGGGTTTGGCTGGCTGTCCGAAGGTATTTTTTTCATGACTTTTATGTTTTTTTCGTTTTGCAATCATAGATGGGTTCTGTTATTACACATAGTTGTTTGTTGCTATTGACTGCAGAGCTGAGTAGTTTGCGGCTTAGCTCAAATTTTCCTTCATGATCTGAATGAATGCATATGAATTTGATGTGTGTTAGTTGTGATCGTGCTTTTAAGCCTGTCCGTAGATAGGCTCGTGTAGTTTTTTTTGTTTGACACTATATAGACTATCCTATGATAGGGTCATGCGGTCATTACATTTTTTGAACTAGTACAGTATATTAGTAAAGTGTCTCAACTCTCAATGCCCATCTACCGACCATCCCCTGAATACATTTAGGACGAATGTCAACAAACTTATGTGAATGGATATCATTTTTCTATAGATAAAAATCGAAATATGATCATGCAATTTGGCATGCTGAAACCAATCTTATACTTCCACATGGTCCTTATTGTAGGTCAAGATAGATGAACATCAAGCCCAAAGAGGTGATAAACCTTAAGGATTCACTAATAACAGTTGATGGTTAAGTTCCTTCACTAATGTGTGGTTCAGAAGAGTTCACGGAAAGAGAAGACCATTGATTTAGTTAAAGGAATTTACATATCAAAGTTCATGTATGGGATTGATCATCGAATAAGCAAACATGTAACATCATATAAAAGAATACTTTGTTTTCTCATGATGGTCCATACAATGTATTGTTTCACCTTTTACTATTGTTTATTCTAGTCCTGCAAAGTGTGACACTGAATGTTTTCTCACAAAAATTTGTTGTGCGTGCATAAAAAATTCCAAACACCGCCTATGAGCAATCTGCCATTGTAGTTGTTGCACCTTTTGGCCATACAGAGACCGTTCCTTTCTTGGTTAACTAAGCTGTATGTGAATTTAGTATTTAAACGTTACAATTTGAATATGCACATAGTAGCAATGAATAATAATTACACATTTGAGGCAAAAGGGTCACTGATTCTTTTGTATTGACCCAGCTGGCAATGATGACGTGTGACAGTTTCTAGGTGGAATGTAGCAGATTTAATCTCCTCACCTCAAATATACAGGTCTGGTCACATTTTTAAAGAGTATCCATGATAGCATATGTTTGTAGTGTTTCTATAAATTTTCCTTCTGCTGTTTGCAAGAGGATACAAGGTCAAGATGCCAACAAGATGCATTTTATGGAAAACCAGATGGTGTGGCAAAACCATATTATTTTCTTGCATGTGGTAGATAAAGACATCTGCTCAACCATGGACATAGCAACATAGATATTGGAACTCGGGTCCTCCCCACATCCTGAGTCATCTAAAAGCCATTTCATTTCAGTCACACTTCTTTCGGTGTTAGTTTTCGTTGCTATCCTTTGTATAAGTTTATAAGAGTTACTCATACGAGAAGCACATCAACATTATTAGAATTATTTTTTCACCCAGTTTTTGAAGAAAGTTTAGGCTAATAGTTTTTCTAAAGCACCAGACGGCATTGGTTATTAACAATCCAAACCCACACCCTTATCTTATGCTGGATGCTTGTTACTTATTATTGTCCACAATGAAACCATGTATGCCTCTTCTTCTAGCCAAAAGAATGTTTGTTTGACCAATTTTATATCTCCATAGGCTTGTGAGTAGTGACAATGGAGGTCGTCTGGGATGAAGGCACATGATATTTATTTTTGCCATATGTATTCTGTTTCATTTATGCAAAGTGGAATTACTGGACATGGAGCAATAATAGTTTTTATGGCTGTAACTTTTTATGATGTCAGTACAAGGCTTGGAGCTTAGAATATTCATTTCTATTTGTAGATGGATGATATCCTGTTGTCGGAGCCCGCTGTGATGGTAGCTGCTACAGACCTCCCCCATTAAATTAAAAGTATCTTCTTATCTTACGCTTTATTCTCAGTTTGTAATATTCTGGGAATTTGGTGCGCATAAGTATCTTCAGAATTGTGCCTGATCATGTCAAGATTTAACCGGTCGTATGAAGTACTGATTATGGCGTTCATGAAGAAATAATGTTTAATTGAAAGTTTCTGCTGTCAACTTGTTTTGTTTCTGTTTTTGTTTTGATATGACATTGTCAAAGAAAGTGTACTCTACAATCCAATCACTGGGACTCTGCTTTTTACAAATCGCCTGTTCGTCCCAAGTTAAGGATACGAGAGCGTGTTGCATTTTTTCACAAGGCCGATCCTCGCTGCGTGCAGATGAGCAAAACCTCCTAGCTCAGAGCGAGCTTTGGAATTGCTCTGGCAATCGTTCTCTGCCCCGATACTGGCAAGCAGAGACGCAGATAGACATGCATCCATCATGATACCTCATGCCCCTCTTGTTAGATCTCTTACGTTTATGCGCGCTGATACCACCAGCAAAACCACGGTGATAAAAAAACTGCTCCAGCAGATTATGAATATATAGTTACCAATACTTTTTTGGGGGTAATGACCAATATTTCTCTCGTACCTCCAAATAGATAATTTCGTTTGGGAAAACTTGGAATCCTACACAGGACTCCCCTTTGCCACCCACCCAGAACCATCTGAAGCCCTCAACTAATCGAAATCGAGACCCGTGATGGCTAGAACCCTAGTTCCTCATCTGTAGTGTGGTCGCTGCCTTCCCGTCCACACCCTGCTGCAGCAAAGCCTCTGCCACCTCCATTACGCAATGATATTCCTCTAAGGTGATTTCCCCTTATTTTTTCCAACTGCTTTGTTGATGCGATGCAATTTTGCTTGTGAATTTAATTACAAATGAGTGCAAGCGTACTGAGATGGATGATGAATGAATATTTTGAAGAGTGAAATTTCTCGTGCAAGAATTCTTTGAATACTCCGTGGAGGAGGATGATGAGGATTGAAGACCGGATCAAGAGATTCCTTCAAGTGGACCAAGGGATCCAATACCGCGTGTCCCATAAACCATGTTGACCTTGTGAAGGAAATGTGGAAGTTTCATGGGAAACATGGTCATTAAGTTTCTTCATGTGGTTTTAGGTTTGTGCCCATGCCCGACCTTCCAAATCAGGGGTGCACCAAATTTTGGCGTAGGATGCACCCACACCAATTTTGTCCGCGCGTGCACGGCGAATCGCACGTAATAACCAAAATTTTGGCGTGGCTCCGATAGTTGGCCTTCATTCCAAAGGCCAGCCATAGGCACCAGTCAACGCCAAAATTTTGGAAAAGAAACCGTCAGCCACAATCCAAACAGCCCCTATATGCACAACAAACTGAGAGGGAAGAAAAATGATTCATAGCCAGTTTTAGGTGCTGGAGGAGAGCACAATTTTTTTTTTCCGAAGAGCTCTCTCGTACTAAAACTGATTTTAGTTAATCAGATTTACCAAATATGCTGGAGATACTCTAAAGACTGCTTCACTTAGGGCATGTACAATGGTTGATAAGACCGTCTTATCTTAGTCTTGCCACCTAATTTAGACTAGTTGAATGCCCGTGCGTAGCCACGAATAATTTAAAAAAATATATATAGTACATTTATTTGCTGAATATTTATGCCGTAGAAAATGTACATGTGATCTACCACATCGCAATAAAACATTATATTTTGTCTCGATTTCTTGCTATCCGACGACCATTCTCGACCCCTGTCTATCTTCTTTGTCCTCTTTAGTCAACATTGTTGTGCTTCATCGTTGTTTCGTTTCAGTATATTATCTCAGTAATGTTCTCTTCAGGGTAAATCGAACATGTGTACTGCAAATTTTAAAGAATCCTGCACCTAAGATAAGGATCATTAAGGCCCGAATTGGCAACATCGCACACAGCTCGGACCCTCTACAACATGTGTGCCATCTGACAATCAATTGTCAAACACCAGAAAATAATAGGGACACATATGACATATGATTCTGTTTTAATTAATTTTATGGACCCATTGCACAAAATTCATACACAATAAACTGTTGCCCTCTAGAACATAGAACATCGGCGCATTGAATATTTATGTGAGCTGAGCAAACTATCTCTGACCTTCCCATTCTATCAAAACTGACCCAAAAAATCTGATTATTAATCATTTCTCCTCTTGAACTTAACAAAACAGAGTGAGATAAACATAAAAACTTACTACCTCAAATCAGTCATCCCGATATTGGAGATTGGACAAGGCAATCTGGCTGCAGGTGGGTCCTGCACGACGTCGAAGAAAAAGGGGTAAGGAGTCAGGACAGGGGCCGACCAGCAGCCTGAATAAGATAGTATAAAAAAAATCACGTCAATCAAATGCTGGGTACTCATTCACGCTAGGCCATTGAATACTGAGGAATTGTAAAGTAGTGCAGTGCATTGCGTGTAGAAAATTAGCTGCCTGAATACGTCGCTAGTAACAAAAGAAAATATCACATCAACCAATGAAGGTTATGTACTTATGTCAGAGTCTCTACTCGGAGGATGGTTGCAGGACGGCGATGAGGGCATGAGGCGATCACACGGGGGCGGACGGCGCCGGAGAGCACTGGAAGGACGGCAAGAGTACCAGTGACACCATCGAGCCACCTCCACCAACCGATCGGACACCGCGTAACGGCGGCGGTAACACTGGAAGCACGGAGAAGCAGGTCAGCAAGGCCCGTGCATATCTCGACGTACGTGCCCTAGTGTGGTACGTGCTGATGTCTAGTTGAGCGAGCCTGGTGGTGGGTGCGTGCCGGCGACGAAGAAGCGGCCGGAGGCGGCGTCATGGCTGGCGTAGTAGTAGTAGACCACCGTGATGGGGCTGATGTGGCTGCGCGTCCCCTCGCACGTGGTCACCACGTACGCCGGGTCGTCCTGTCCCGCTCCACCCGCTTCTTCACGTCGCACCCTTCCGTCCAGCACCGGCAGTAGTTTCTGGCTTTCTGCACAAGTAGATGAAGTGATGATCAACTGACGGACGTAAAGTGTTTGATTTTCTGATTGGCGATTGGAAGTAACTTGGGTTGGGGCTGTTCTTGACGGATTTCTTGCCGTACTTCCGCCACTTTATACCCGTCGTCGTGGATCTGATCTCCAACCTCTGGAATGCAAACCGCTTCGCCCGAGGCCTCTCCGCCACCACCGGCTCCTCGCCGCGCTCCAAGCGTGAGTGTTCGTCGCTGCGCTCGCACCAGCAGCGGTGCAATCCGGCACGACCGCCGGCGTCGGCGTGGTGAACACTCCGTCGTGGAAGAGGTACTCGGAGATGTCGAACTGCCCCGCGTGGTCGGCGACCTGTCGGCTGCACGGGACCGGGACGGTGCCGAACGCGGCGGAGAAGCTGGACGACGTTGTGGAGCTGATTCCCCCGCGGCCTTGAGAGAAGGAGGAGATTGTTTCTAGCACCGGTTGCCACCACCGGTGCCACCTTAGCTCGACCGCCACCCCGTCGCTTGCCGGTCACACTTTTCCCGGCCAGAGCATGCTGTCTCCGTGATCTCCATGAACCTGCAGCAGACCCACGACCGGAAAGAGGTTGCTGCCGTCAACAAAAGGTGTTATTCCTCGGCCTGCAGAGGCCGCCGCGTCCCGTGTCGACTCTGCCGTCTCATGGCGTCCGTCTCAGTGGTGAGTGGTGACATGGAGGCGAGACGGCGGTAGGGGACGCGCACGACGGAGAGGACGGGGAGCCACCTCAACCATGGGCGACTTGGACGGAACTGCCGCATGGCGATCGTGTGTGGTCCTTGCGTGATTTGGGTTTGCCGAGGGAGGAGCGTTGCGGTTTTCAGGGGTTATTTTTTAGTTTTATCTTGAATAACCAGATCTCCTAAAATTGTGCTGAGACATATTGTGCTAAGAGATCATCTCTTAGATAAGATAAGACATGAGTCTTGTTTCCGGTTCTCTCCATAATCATTTATTTCTCCCATAATCGTGCCTCCATGAAGCCAGTTATGCCTCTAATGACCATTATTGTGCTCCCCTTTTCGGCATACATCGACGGCCAAAGAGAAAAATATGGTTCCGACATTTCTAGTGGCGACAGCTGTAACCGTTGAATTTCAGACAACTGAAAATGTTGCCCATGATCGAGGTCGAAATCTAACAATCTTGGAAAGATATGCCGTTCAATTAGAATAACACAACCAATGGCACATCAGATGCATCAATCCATTCAGGAGATCAAATTGTACCAGCATGTCACTGCTCAGCACATCACATTCGTTCTTACGAACACAACTGCTACAACAACTAACAATCACTCATAGATGGAAATGCATGATAAGTAACTTGCAATAGTTTGGGCAACGACTCCAATCTAAATTCAGAAGCTCCATCTTTCACATTCTTGACAACTCAACATGTAGAGTTTGACCAGGAGGCTTTGAAAGCACTTCTGATTAATACCTAAATAGAATTGATGTTCACTCTTCCACATTGACGAGTTCATACTCCACAAACGAGAGATTGTTGTCTTCCTTTACATCAAAGTTTGCCGGTTCAGTGACTTCAACACGGCCCCATTTGTCAACAGCAAGCCTCATTGACCCTTTGAACATATCGATCTTTGCATTGCGGATAATAACGGTGTTACCAGGCTTCAACATGTCAACTGTCAAAATATATATGATTATTAGTCATCGCACATGTAAAACCGTATATATGAAATCATTCAGTTAATCAGGCATTTATGTTGAGAAGTTGTGCCCACTGCCCTAACACATGAGTTGAGCTTACAGAATGATCTAGATTGCTATGTTCTTAACATAAAGAGCATACTATTCATATAATCATATATTTATGAATTATGCCTATTGGCAGAAGGAACATATAATAACATGCGAAAAACTTCCAAAATAACTTGGTGCAGATAAAATGAAATTATGACTAAAGCATAATACAACTCGAGATTACACTCTTATAAAAAATCAGTTTTCTAAAAATATAAAGAGCAATCTTCCAATAAACTTAAATGTGCTTGAAAGCCTAAATATCAAACTAATGGCTCTCAATAATCTTAAATGTGCTTGAAAGCCTAAATACCATACTAATGGCTCTCATAACATTTGATTGGCAAAAGTGACTGGGTGCTCAAGGGCTTTTTTGTCAACAGGTGTCGCAAAATATTTTCCACACGAAAAGAGCTTCCAAAGATAGATACAGTATCTATAATTTAGTGCTAACGAAATATCAGTTAACAAGAACACTGCTATTTCTCATGCACTTGCAGAAATATACACAAAAAAACATTACACTAGTTGATGGGCTAAAATTTCGGACAGCACATCAACATTTGTTACATCCAATTCTAGGATCGTGACACAGAGCGCAACTGTAGAAACCGTGAATTCATATAATCTAATACTATAATACATTAAGATCCGATTCTACTTAGTTGTATAAATCTAAGTACCGTAGTTTATGAAGCACAGCTGTGACTCAACGATGCCAAAGAGAAACAATATGGAACGATACACTAGTCTATCGATCCAAGTACCTAACGATAATCACGCCGGTTTTGACCAATCTACAAAGTCAAAGGACTACTAACTCACGGATGACGCCACCAAGAGTATATAGATTACTAAAAGAGGGTTCAGATCGTACCCTGCTCGTTGCGGGCGGTGAAGAGCACGCAGCCGGTCTCGTCGCCGATGAGGCACTCGGCGATCCTGGTGGCCTTCGCCGCCGGGCCAGGGGCGGCGCCGACGCGGGCCTTCTGAAGGACGGTCTTGGAGGTGAGCACCTTGGCGACGAGCGTGTGGCCGCTCGTGACTGGCTTGAGCTGGTCCACCTTGATGAACACCGGCTTCCGCTTTGCCGCCGCCGTCGCCATGGAGACAGAAAAGATAAGAAGAACTGCGAATAGGATTAGGAGGGCTTTTGGGCTTGGCAGGGACGGCGAAACCCTAGATTTGACGGGGTGAGTTTTAATATGGGAGTCGCAGAGTCTTGATCGAGGAGGCCACTAACGACGCGGATGAGTTGTTAAATTGGGTGTTACCATTATCTGAGCCATTATCCGTTTCCAAAAAGGTGTAAAGGCTCGCCGGTCTATCAGATTCGGTGGGGAATCATATCTTGCCGTGGTTGAATAGGATTCGTGCTGCATCCCACCGAGAAATATTCACCTCTCTTTCCAAAATGCAATTCTAGTTGAGCCGTGATTTACCAGCCAAGCATCCACCGCTATTAGTCTTTCGGGATTCGTTGATGAGGACATCATCTCAAAAAGTTGTGCTAAACAAATATATGATCCGGTAAACACAAAATTGATGTTAGCTTATAATTTTGAAAACATGCCATATTTTCAACCCATTTGTAGTTCGCTATATTCATGCACAACGCAAAAGAAAACCAACAACCTTTCGGTCTGTGCAAAAAATGTTTTAGCCAAGAAAACTAAGTTGCAAAGTTCGTGGAGAAACAAGTTTTAATGAAACAAGTTTGTACAAAAGAAAACAGTTCGGCTCCATCGAGACAATATTTATGATGGAACCACCGAACTGAATTTTACGGGAGAATTTCAGAAGCCACCTCATTAAATTCTAAAAAGTTACCAACCTACCAAGTTGACTAATTTTTGAAAAGTTTTTACACCTTATCTCGTTTCTTACCCTGATTTCACACGTGAACAACGGGTTGTCCCTTAGCATGCTACTGCTCATAGTAGTACTCCTCCGTCCGGAAAAGGATTTCTTTGATTTGTCAAATACGGATATATGTAGACATATTTTAGTGTGCACATGCATCTAAATTTGGACAAATGAAAGACATCTATTTCCGAACGGAAGGAGTACGTGATTTTTGACATTTTGATTCATACACAAAGATATAGACTCATCCTAAGAGTGAGAGTGGAGAGGCCTTGCTACACTTATTTTAGTGATTCCTAGCATATTTGCACCCAATTTGTTCTCGTCGGCTTTACCCTGGTTGTGTGTGTGTTATAGCTAGTTCGTGGATTGTAGACATGCAATTGTCTCAGATTGCATGCTACGGTTGGCATCCTCTTCAACCGGTCGCAATCTCTTATTTTGATTCTTAGATGCTCGCGGCTAGTTATATCCTTTGTATCCTCGATCCCATAAGATCGGGCCAACTCCTCAAGAATCTATTCTTCGAAGTCGGTGCATATCTTTGAAAATCTATTAAATTTAAATAAAACCATAATGAAATCTTGTCATTTGAGAAACATTCTTTATAGATCCAACACATTTGGATTATTTTAAATCTAATTACGGTTAATCTTTGTTCGTAAAAAACTCTATGAAATTTTACTGTGGTTTCATATATATAATACCAAAGATATACCATATCAATATGAAACGAGTGAAATATGATGAGGGACGTCACACGAATCACAAGGGACCGCTAGCGGTGTATGGGCGTCCGGTAGGTCACAGTTCTGCTCGAAAAATCGTGCTCATCACTCTTTTAGACATTTAGCTCTGGCGGTTTTTGATTGGGCCAGTGCTTTGTATCCACCGCAGATCCGGTAAAAAAATCGACCCCTCCTTTACCGTCTGATCTCACTAAAACTCGAGATCTTAGTTGTCCGATCGTTGGAGCATGCATTCCACTCATGCGGCAATATTTTGTACTATTGCAGCACGTTGGAGCTTATCTTCCCGCTATTTGTAAAAACCCCATTAAAAACATCACTACATTTCAAAAACACCTATGCATAAAAATATTAGGGCAAATTCCCACTAGCCATAGCAAATCTCCATCGATCCCACAAAAATCTCCAAGAGAAGTATGAGAGACCAAACGTTTGTAGCACCTTACCAAGCATTTGTATCATTGCAGCTGACACCCAATATTGATTGGTGTAATATGGACACGGTGTTTCGACTCATGGGTCTAGATGCACCCGTTATGAAAATGTTTTTTATCTATATTTTAAAATACCAAAAAAATCAAAAGAAAATTTTTGAGTGTACATCTAGACATTCTATGTTCGCACAAAAAGTTTCACAAAAAAAGACATTTTTTGTAGGCTGTGCAAAAAAGACAAGAAAATGTCTCGTACAAAGTTATTTTGGAGCACCGTGATTTTTCTTTTTTTACACAGCCCACAAAAAATGTCATTTTTCCGCGAAACTTCGTGTGTCAACATACAATAACCGGATGTACACCCGAGATTTTTTTTGGATTTTTTTTGACATTTTGAAATATGGATTTTAGGTAGTGGGATCATCTACCCAAAACTGATTTCCGGTTGTAAACTTGTAATATCTCATTGTTTGCAACAAAGTGAACATGGCTTTGCTGCATGTGGAAACACCCATGAAGCATAAAAAATTCCGCAAAACCAACCTTGTGATGGAGCACCGACTTCGCCTCCCTGACCTCGATGGCGATGGATCCGATTCGCCAGAGCACTGTCGACATCAGATCCAAGCGACCCGGGCTTGCCAACCGGTCCATCACCCCTAGGGTTAGACACGGTTGGATATCTCATATTCGAAGGTCCTCCCAGCTTCTTTTTTATTGCTTTCCTTCGAGCATAATGATTTTCTTATTATTAAATGTAATGGACAAAGTGGCATATGTCTTGTAGAGATTTGACTTTGCAAGCTCAACGATACACTGCACCGCCATGCTAAATTTGGCTCGACTCATACGGGGACAGAAAAAGCTCAAGCTCAAAATCTCGTCTGAATTTGCGGAATTTTACTAGGGACAACCGCTTTCAACAGCCGCCACGACAAAACATCCTCACTACCCACTGTACCTAGTTGATCAGGCCCATTATCAATGTGAAAAAAAGGGCCAAAGTTTTTTTTAAGTTGGCTAACCCCCATATTCAGATAGGCAGAAACTGGCGAGGCAAATGAGATCACCCTAACTGACGCAAATAACAAACAAACGCTTCCTTCCCGCTGTGGTAATATAACCGTCTGAGCGCGTGCCAACAGGATGGCTCGAGCGGTGCGGCGAGACGGCGGAGCGCGCAGCCCTCGGTTTAGATGTGATGTGAAATTTGTGCCAGCAAATCCGGTGGAGAACCCCCGGCGCCAAGCCTACATACAAGAAAACATTCATCAGCCAGCCAGCAACACCACATAGTTTCTTCCAGCGGATGGAGGCAATTTTATCAACCACGGCGAGGAATTTCCACCAATCGAATTACACGAAGTTTCTGCCAGTACACGAGACGGAACTTCTAGCCTCAGGTCAACAAGCAGTTCATCAGAGCCCATGGTTGGTACTGCAGCAGAATCATCTACACACAACTAGCTCTAACAAGGTGCAGAACTCAATGCCTAAATCACCAGGGTTACACCCATCTAAACACCTAAACTAGCTCGCCGGTAGCCACCATATGAGTTCAGTATGGATCTAGGCTATGTCACGGAAGATTTCCACATTGGAGCTGTACAGAGATGACGGATCATTGCCGAACTGCGACAACCTGGTTAGAACCTGCCAAAAAAAACTAGTGGTTAGAACTGTTCTGAAAGCCACAGTCCAACATTTTTCCAGTGCAAGACTATAACAGGTTAGGGCACTGAAAGAACGAGGTTATCATAATCTTCAAAGGGCTACTCCCTTCCATAAGCAACAACTTAATTCTGGGTGTTACGTGCTAACTTTGTTTTCGTACAAGGCACATATCAGTACTACTAGAGCGTTAAATTAGTGACTGTTGTGCTGATCTGGAACTTAGCAGTATATGTTGCAGATTGTGACGATAAACAGAAAACACAAGAAGCTATCTTTAGTGTTTAGACCAGGCAAAACACATGATAAATCGATGACTGCAGCATTTTTAGTTTCCAGAGGAAGTTAAGCTCATCAATGCCACTAGACCGACACGGCAATCACATCATAAAAAGAGCTATGTTTATCATTACTGAGAACACCAGTTTGGCAATTGGAAGCAACAAATGTCATTCTTGGACTCATCAAATGCATTTCCCGAGATAGTATGATCACCTAGGACACTAAGCCATAGGTTCCAGTATCACAGTTCACTGTTCAAATGCCAGTAGATAAGTCTCTACTAATATAAGTGGACACGCGGTACATGCAAATTGGTCAGAAAAATCAAGAAAGTTTATTATGAAGTACCTCAAACTGTTGTTTTCTTGCCAGCAAGAATGCGGGATATTTGGAGGCCTCTGGTGAACCCTTCATTGAACAGTACCCTCGTCTGCATTTCTTGAAATCCTGGCAACCAGGACAGCAATGCAACTGGTGCCATAACAATCGCCCCAAGGAGTATCTCATACAAACGTGCCACAGACATAACACTGCCCCACACAACAGTAGATTCGATGAATGGCCTGATAACTTGGGCAATGGAAATCAAGCCCCAGCCAGTAGGAATGAATGCCAAAAGGCCAGTGAAGATGTCAATGATTTGAAACTCAGTAAACTCCAGGAATAATATCAGCACTAGCACTGTCAGAATGATGGTACCACATTGGACAACCCGGTAGTAGAGATGTTGCTTTGAAGCATACGTTTCCCGAGTATATGACATTAGGACAAAAACCCCAAAGATCACAGCGACACATATCCAGGAAAGCAGATACACCGCAATACTTCTGCTTCCGTCTGCAATTTTGAGCTGGTATACAACCCCATACTGAAAAAAGAAGTACCTGAGATCTAACAGTATTTCCAGAATCTTTCCCCAAAGGCCAGTAGTCCTTAGATGATCTTGCTCCTCATACCACCACACTTCCCAGCTGTGCTCAGCCTTAGAAAATATACCACCTGGAAACCAGATCCAGGTCATGAAATCCTCAAAGTCATACACGGTTTTCAACCAATCAAAGCCAGACGGGTTGAAAGCAAATGGAGCCATGATCCAGGACACCACAAGAAACCAGCTAGATATCATCATGACTATGTAAACAAGTGTGTTCCTGGCAATCACACTGTGAACGGCATACACTGTCAGTATTATTCCGAGTTCTATCGCCTTTATGAAGTGGCTCCTAGCATATAGCCTGTAATTTTCAGCAAAACTCTTATGCTGCACAACAAAGCCACGACCAGTAGCACGATACTTTGCACCACCATGAAGAATCGTTCGTCCATAGTAATGGGCTTTTGTTCCCATCGAAAATGTGTAGAAGACAGATGAAAAGTTCATCTGCATTGTGAAAAAATCCCACATAGCAGGCAGAAAACCCAGTTCAAGAGAGTTCTCTAGAATCATTGGCAAGGCAGTGAAGAGTCCGAGCTGAATGGCAAACTGCTGATTTAGCACGGCATACAAGGCTTTATTATTAGTAGCATTAGCACTGCCCTGAATTCCAGCTTCCAGACCACTCAGAGCTAGATACAGGCGTCCCCAAACAAATGTGTAAACTGTTAGGACCACCAGCATTGTGTTGAAGTAGAACCCTACTGTCGTATAGAACACTGAAAGCATCCGGAAGAAATCCACTCTATGACCAAGTCTGTAGATATCCCTACTCAAGGTCTGTTCACCATTGCCACTGGAAACCTTAGCTTCAAACATCGATATTTGATTAAGCCCAACATCACGCCCCTTACCAACCTGGATGTACTCATGGTGGCTGACATTGCCACCACGTAGGGTACAGTTGAAACCAGCGAATATGTCCTCGCTGATATTGATTACTCTGGATGCCTTGCTTAAACCACCTCGAGTCAAAAACCAAAGGCGATCAAATACATCAGGATGCCCATAATGCATCCGAACCTTCAATGGATTAGCTAGAACCCGCTGCCCAAGGGTAACAAAGCTTGTCTCCTGTGCAGACATGAACCAAGCAAGTGAAGAGACAGAACCAGTGAAAACATGTTCTCGAACTCCCAAGAGTGTAGGCTTTTGGCTTCCATGATAATAGTTGTACTGTTCTAACAGATTGCGCATCTTGAGAGCCTCCTCAAAATAGTTGTCCTGGTTCATGTCAATTGTTTGCACAGCCTCGCCTCTTGTGAATATGATGGCGTGGTTCTGGTTCTCAGGTTTACCCTCTCCAAGTTTCAGCTGGCCTGGCAACCTAATCCGGTATATCTCCACCTCTTTCTGCAAGGCCTGGTCAAATTTTACAAGGACAGAATAGTATTGCATATCACCCATCTCAGGACGGACTTCATCAACATAAGCAACACGGAGGGCCATTTTTCTTCATAAGAGCCAGGATATCATCAGCGCGTTGATCTTTCCCCTTTTTCTGGTTTCCATATATCTGGCAAGCGACCACATATGTGTACTTCATGAGAGCAGCACCATCTTCCTTACCTTTAAACAATTGACTCACAGTACTGTCTCCTCTGTTTAACCTCCTTTGAGGTCTTTGTTGGAGACCATTATTCATGGGATACACATCATTTTCATGCCTAACTGAGCCAAAGGAAGCCAGACGTTTTGTACCTTCTGTAATGTCTATCTCAGAGGCAGTATCGAGAAAAGCAAGCATCTTCAGAGCCCTGTGGTAGTACATCATTCCCCTAACAGTCCTTGCTAAGGTCTGACCCCTATATGAGGCCCAAAGTCGGAGCTCCTGAAATTTTCCAGCCCAAATATCGTCATCATTAACCATTCCCTCCCTCCTCATCCGTTCTAAGAAGTTTCCCCAATCATCTTCATAGATCTTCTGAAGATAAAACAAGATTGAGATGCCATCTTCATTCTCGCGACGAAGCTGGTCTTTGTTATACAGGACATCTTCGTTGTAATAAGGGGTCAAAACGCTGAATGCCACCATCTTCTCAACTGTGGGAGCACGGGGCATGTTCATAAACAGGGAGTTGCTGAAGAAAGATATACGCCGCCGAGCCTCAGGATTCCTTGGGATATCATTCATGGAATCCCTGGATGTGAGAATTGTATGGAGGCGCCTCACCTGTTTGTAGAAGCTAAGATCATTCTCAGCAGGGCATTTTATGGCATCCTCAAAGAGTAACCCTGATTCAGTCGGCCTTGACGGTGCTAGCCCCTCTCGCCTGAGCTGTTCTATGCCTTTCCTGGTTTTCGGAAAATCATGAACCGCGAGGACATAGAGAGTCTGCAATGTGTTAACTATCTTGGTCTGATCCTTGTTTTCCTTCAGTAACAGTTCGACTAAGGTTATTACAGATGAATGGATTTGAGGTAACAAGCCTAGCCTGTAATCTTCAGAGAATTTCCCATATTCCATCGCATTATCAAATGCAAGGAAGAGCTGATTGACAATAATGTGCTCAGCACTCGTCTCCTTAATGATCTCCAGCAGCAACTGGCGAATGCTGTCATAAGCTTCAATCACAGCACATCGCCTGTACTCAATGATACTTATCCGACTCCAGTGTGTCTTGTCATCAGCCACCAGCTCTTTTGCTTGACTGAGAGCAAGCAGCAGCTCATTGTTCAGCAGAAAGCATGGCCACCGTACTACACGGATTTTCCATACAACTGGTGGAAGCTCAAGAAGCTCAACTTCCTTGTCACTAACAATGTCCTCTTCCCTAAATGTCTGGATGATCTCATTCCAAATCAGTGCAAACCTCTTAGCTTCCACCTGATTTGCTTCAATTTTCCTGTATGGGCGGCCAAAACCATACCTCAGCTTCAGCCGGTGAATTGCATCATACAGTCTGCCGCGGATGCCACCACGGGAGCTATCCAGGCGCTCCTCTGGCATCAAATTGAACTGCATTGCACTCGCAAAAAACTGGAACCTCAACCGCAGCTGCCCAACACTGCGAATCTCCCCCAGATGCGAGAAAAGCCCGATAAGTGCCCCGGTAAGCGATGAGAAGACTGCATACCATATCTGGATATCCATGAGGTAGATGAGGACAACTGGGACCCAAAGGATGATTACAGCAATCCGCTCTGTGTGAGGCATGAACTCAAACCAGTTACGCCGGATGTCATGGAGGCTGAATATTGTCTTTGTTGGCGCCACCATGGGCTTAATCTGGAGGAAGTAGCTGAAGCTAAACTTGGCAGCAAGAAGGCAGATCCAGAAGAAGGAATACTTGATGTTGTCTATAATCCCCTCCCTCAGACCACGGCCTACAAATGTGCGGGTCTGGAACCACCAGGTGAGCACATAGAGAATTCGCCAATTGTTTTCTCCGTAAAATTCCGAACCCAGGGAATGATGAACAACGCGAGCGCAAGCACCTGTGGGATGATAAACACAGCAGCCGCCTCAAGAAAATTCAACACCCTGGTATTGGCAGCGAAGGACCACCTGCGATCTCGCCACCGCTGATCCCACATCCGCGAATAAAGGACGCTGAATGTAACGATCCACCCTGCAGCAACAAAGGCCTTGAGCACCATCCGGACAGCAATCAGCTTAGTCTCCCTCGACACAAGACTGTACTGAGTACCCGCATCAAGCAAAGCCTGCATAAATCGCAGGCCAGCCCAAGTGATGAACACTGACAGCACACGGACCTGGATGTCACGTTTGCTGAGGCTATGCCATGGCCAGCTCTGACCATCCCATGCAATGATCATCGCTGCCTGAAAGAACAGATAAGCATCACCCACAACCGATCGAAGCTGCGGTAGATATTCCAGAACGACCGCTGCTCCACGAAACCGGTCTTGCCAATCCTGCCAAACTTGCCCGGACGCACAAAGAAGCCCCTTGACGGATCCAGGGCCACCGGAGGCGCTTGAAAACCCGGCGGCTCCAGAAGTACTCATTGACATCATCGTAATTCCTCCACGCGGAGTGCGGCTTGCTCCCGTTATGGCTGGCCTCCATCTCGGCCTTGAGCACATTATAGATGGGCGTGACGACGTTGTTCAGGAAAGCCTCCTCGCCGCAGACGGCAGGGATGGCGGGCCGCCCCGTGTCGATGTCAATGGAGCCGTCCATGACATGGTTGAGGTCGAGGGCCATGTAGTGGAAGATGTAGCAGAGGCATTCCGGCATGAACCGCAGGTTCGCGGCCTCCCCCCAGATGAGCAGGTAGAGCGCGGTGTAGAGGAGGTCCCTGCGGGTGTCGGCGCCCGGGGCACATGGACGTGCGGCCTCTGGCCGAGGTAGGCGCACCAGGCCTGTAGTTCTTGAGGAGCTTCTTCCGGATGGCCTGGCGACGGAGGGGTGGAGGACGTCGGGCGGGTGGTCCTGGTCCCTGGGCAGGGCGTCCCGGCGCGGAGCTGCGCGTTGGCGAGGAGGAGGACGAGGTGCTCCCGCTGGTTGCGCGCGTTGTGGGGCTGGAAGCCGAAGGTGAGGCCGAGCCAGTCGAAGAGGTCGGCGCGGCGCGGGTCCCAGCCGCGGCCGGCGAGCGGCGGCGGCGGGAGGTCGGCGGCGTGCAGGAGCGCCGCCATCGCGGCCCGCACCTCCGGGAAGCGCAGCGAGGGGTGCTGCCCGTGCATCACCACGTCCTGGATCGGGACGATGTTGTACGACGCCTGCACGGCGGCGGCGGCGGCTGCTCCCCCGAAGCCGCCGCCCGGCGGGAGGGCGGCGGTTGCGGAGGTGGCTCATCTGTGTCTCACGCAGCTGCAAAACGGGAGGCGGCGTTAGCGTCAGCAATCATTCAATGGCACAGTCTCATCAGCAAGTCAAGATTGAGTAGGAGAGGAAGTACATGAGGAGATGGCGAGTGAGGGGAGAATCATTGAGAGGTGCGTCTAGGATTCGTTTGGCTTCTTCAGTGTGGGGTTTGAAGGAGGTTGGTTGGTTTGCTTTGCTCCCCTTTGCTACTAGTGTTTCCGTGTGCTGTATTTTCCGGTGGGATAATGATGACGCTGATAAGGAGGTGATGTAACTTTTTATACAGAAAAAACATGAGCAAATCGGTTGTGGCGTCTCGTCCTCTTCTCCAGCAAGATTGCTATGGAAACTAGTGAATTCCCCTACCTAGAGAATAACCTTTTTCTAGCGGTCAATGGTGCATTGAGACTTGAGAACCGCTCAATTTCTAGTTTCAGGAGATAAAAGGACTCCATGGGCGACAAACTTTTTGAATTGTGGGTGAGAAAGCATAAACACTTTTAATTTGGAGCCATATGGCATAAGAATCCACTGGACTTTTGTTTACCCCTGTTCTACAATTGGAAACGTTTGGCTACATGCTGCTCACGTGCGGTGTCCCCCCTTCACAGCTGAAAAGAAGCAGACCGGGAGCGCTGCCGGGATAGCAGCCTGAAAGAGTGAAAGTGGTGCACGGCACATCTTAAACCCCGAACGTGAATCTTATACTATCTCAAGGCTGAAATTAAGAGAAAAAAGGCAGAACAAATTCGTAACTGATGGCCAGCTACAGCTTTTTTGGGGAACCTGTCCTCGCGACGCTTCTTTCCAGGCATAATTGGTGCTGCTAATCGCTTCTGTTTAAAGACTCTTAAGCCGCTTTCTGTTTGCTTTCTGCTGTCACTCTTTGTGCCGCACTAGAGAGCTACTAATCTGAATATATGATACATCGCCTTCAAAGGGGAAGGATAAAGAGACCTGGTTTTTCCTCTGGTAAAATTCCTGAGCTGAAAAAAATTAAACACCTCATTGCCTCACATGTGGTTCGTCTTATAAAAGTGCAAAGGCCGCTACCACAAAACCCTAGGGTCTCTGCTACTGCTAGTACTCCATGCTTGCAGATTTGAAATCCCATGGTCCCTAAACTAGGCGTTACTAGTTTTTTCTTTAATCAGCCGCACGCTGCTGTTGATTGCGTCCTCGCTGTAGCTTGACGCCATGACCAAAAAGGTCCAACGCACGCTGCAGAGGAATATCTACATCAGTTAGAATGGCGAGTGGGCCATCGTACCACCGTGGGCGGGCCCGCTCAATGCTCAGCTTTGCGAGCCCGAGGCGCCACCAGATCAACACGATCCGGGCCACTGGAACGTGGGCCAGGAGAGTGGAGCCCACCCAGGATTTTACCAGCACCGGAAACGGCAGCAAAGTATGGCGACATCCTAGGGGAAAATGCCAGAAGCCGCCTGGTGTGGCGCACGAGCAGTGCGAAAAACTACGGGACTGCCACTGAGCCCCGCTCGGCTCGGATGACGGCGGACCAGTTCCGAGCTTGGGAAACCTCGAAGCTAACGGCGATTTGGGGACCGGTGGGTAGGAAGAATCAAGACAGGTTTAGAGATTAGAAGTCTCACCTGACGAATCGACCGGCGGCGAGGAGCGGCCCTCCGTCGCCGTTGAGAACCTTGGCTGCTACTGATGCGGCGGCGGCTTAATCTTCTCGTATTGACATCTGATTAAAGAGAGTGAATCAGAGAAAGGGGGGGTTGGTATCTGAGAAACGAGGAAGGGATTTTAGGAAGAAGAAGAATATATCGCCGGAGCAACCGAGATGGATTCATTACCCCTTTCCGGGCAGTTTTCCGGTCGCTCCGTCGATCTCCCGCTGCCTCGCTCTGCAGGCTTCCTCCTGCTGTTTTTTTTTCCTGTGCTACCTCCCCGGCTTCTCACCAATCGTCACTTGCTCGGCCTTCCTGCCGTTTACCGCATTTGAGACGTTTCGTTTTTTTTTTAGAATAACTGCAGGAGAGCTGCTGTATTAATTTGAGACGTTTCGTTTCGTTCGTAGCGGAGATGCTTTGGTGCTCTTGTGTGGGCCCGTGGCCCAGGAACTTGCTTATTCTCTCCCAGTGCTGCGCAACTCCCAACTGTCCCATCCATTATTTCTCGCTCTACAATCCAACTCAACTAAAAGTTAACCTGTACAGATTAGCTAAATCGAAACTGAATTTTAATTACCAGAAATTAGTACTCTGTACCTACCTTAAAACTTGTGAAGATTAGCTAAATCGGACCTGTATTTTTAGAACTTTAAACTATCAATTCTCGGTCTAATTAGAACCTTATGGTGGATTGGGACCGGCTGCTGACGTGGCATGAGTCGACCCGGATTTCTGTCGATGGTGGGCTAGCGAGTGATATGTCAATATGGATTAACCATTTTGCATTTGATTCGAGTGAGATGGGGAAATAAATTAGGGTTCGTGGAGAGAGAAGGAGACCCAAGGGACAATGCAGGACGGTAAGCGGCAGAAGGGATGATGTTGTGGTCGTCTAATTCATCTTATGCTCCCAATAGCGGATGAGGACGACGAAAAGGGATGGACAAGCCAGTGAAGCTGTGCCATACTTGGACAGAAGCAAACCAATCGATTTGCAATTGAATATCTTAGTAGTAAACATCTTTGGTCTTCCCATTTTTCTTTTCATTTTGTAAATTTAGTAGAAGAGGATAGATCGTGTAAATTGACAAATGTTTGTAGATTAATACACTCTCCTTATGGCAAATCGTCAAGGAAAGCACGTCGATGGATCTCGCGTAGTGCTCACAACTCAGGAAGAAGGTATTACGCATGTGTTGGTGCCATGGTAAGCTCTATTTCTTTTAGAATCCTATGTTATGTTGCTTTTTTACTTCGCCCCCTGTGATTGACTTTTTGGATAATTGAACAGATCGGTGAATGTGGATATGTTGAATGACATAATATGTTGTTATCCAAGTTCATTGGCTATTTACAGATGAAGTATGGGGCTGCGCTCTAAAAAGGATGTGCCTCGCTCTGAAGAACAAACAAGAAGAGAAGATATGGTTGTTGCTCTGAAAATGTGCCTCACTCTAAAGAATAGACTCGTGGATGCGCAATACTCATATTTTCTTGAACCGTTCAACTGAGATATCTAACTTGGGTTGCCACTTGAGAAACTGGCACTTGAGATATTGTCACATTATCATTTATCAATGCAATATGCTGTCTTCTTCTTCTTCTTCTTCATGTTGGTTGTTTCAGAAGACTGCTAATAAGCTATGTGATCACACCAGTTTCATCAGTAATTAGAACATGATCAAGAACTACCACTTCTTCATGTTCTTGATGATCTTCAGGTTCAACAAGTTGCTCATCCTCGATAGTATTGATCTTCTCTGATTCTTCATCACGGAAAAGCATTGTTTCATCAAGTCACTACAACTGCTACTGCTATTGTGATCATTGTCATCCTCCTCTTCATGATACTTAACATGCACGTAAGCTACTCACATATGTATCAGACATCTTCAAGTAGCCACTGTCATCATGAAAAAACAAGAATCCATCAACAAGTGCTTTTCCAGGGACAAGAAAATAGAACTTCAACGATTCTTTCAAGCGTTAAATGTTCTCCAGATTCCCTTGTACCCTTCTGCAAAGAAAACTTGTCCCTCTCGATAAATAAAATATCAGCCCCTGAAGTGAACTCTCACATACGTACACTAATCCGAAGCCTATCGCGACGTGAATTGCCCCGAAATGCACAAAAAAACTATCTTTTCCCTATAAAACCCCTTAATTTTTCTGCTCAAAATCCTAACCCTAACCGCGCAAACAGAGGATAAGCTACGGCGAGCGCATGAGGAGGATGTCGGAGACATTACTTTTGTCGTCACGATTGTCCCTGGCGTGCCGATCATCGGCATGTCACCATTGCCATCACGAGAACTTGTGGAATTCCACTGGATGCGATAGAGGAGAGGGGGTGGACCAGTGGCCCGCATTGGGCCGGCCCAATATTGCGCCGCGCTGAACTGATCATCCCAGTTAACCCATGCCACCTCGGCATTTCCTTTTTGGTTTGGTCGTACGGTTCTAATTATACCAGAAATTGATACTCCCTCCGTACCAAAATAAGTGTCTAAGATTTGCACAAATGTAGATGTATCTAAACATGAAACAAATCTAGATACATCCATATTTTAACAAATCTAAGACACTTATTTTAGGACGGAGAGACGAGAGAGTAGTTTAGAGTGCCACTTACGGAAAGTAAAGTTTGGAGCATTATTTAGCTAACCGTTACAAGTTCAAGGTTTCAAATGAGTAGAGATTTTGTGCTCCGGGCACCAGTGATCCTGGCGTTTTAAAAAAAATCGAAAAAATATTTACGTGTCTCAAAAAATTCTGAAAAAAATCTCGAATGTAGCCATTGGTGTATTCTACAAACGTGCCAAAGATAAAATTCAAATACTTTGTATTTCGGGCTACACAAAAATGACAAAATTGTGGATCTGATTATGCTTATTTTCAAATCTCTAAATTTATTAGATTTTGTCATTTTTGTGCAGCTCCGAATACAATGTATTTAAATTTGATCTTTTGCACGTTTGTAAAATACATCATTAACTACATCCCCAATTTTTTCATATATTTTTAAAACTTATAAATATTTTTTTTGATTTTTTGAAAGCACCAGGAGCACTGGTGCTCGGGAGCACAAACACTTTTCCGGTTTCAAATAGACTTTACTCATCCAACTCCCATCCAAGGCAGGCAATGCATCCACATGCTAGCTGACGTGCACAAGAGCTGTAAAGACAGGTAGGCGCCATACTCAAATGTTCAAGAAAATTGTAAAGGAGAAAATACATGTGTACGAAAAGGGTGCAGCTCGAGTTTACAATTCACTGGAGTACACACCATGAGTTAAGACAAGACCATGACAACGCATCAAACTGTCTCAGCATGGAGACAACAGTAGAGAACTACAGAACGTAGCAAACATAAACTGACATATCACATCACAAAATGACAAGATACCTGGAAATAATTTGCTTCCGATTATTAGATCTCAATAGTCCAGTTTGAAGTCATGTTGGCTGTGCACGTGCAAGAGCCAAGAGGTTTAAGCTTAATGTTTATATGTACATTGTACGGACAGACAAGCAATAGACGGCATCATATCAAATCTCACTTATTTAGCAACACCACTCGTAGCACACGTATGAGCACGGCGTCCAGCCAAACAGGCCCCAACCTGGACTATATCACCACGCACGAGGGGGTGCTCCGGACCCTGATTCATTCAGCCTATCGAGCAATGAATTGAAATCTATCTGTTGTCCGCTCTCCGTCATCCTCTGGATCACATTCAGCACCTGGTCCCTTGGATATCCCATGGTGATCGCCTTCTCGATCATCTCTCCATATGGATGGCCGCGCATCATGTGGTGCGATGACCCTGGATGGCTCATACCAGCACCACCTGGAGCCATCTGAGGTGCCTGGACTGCAGAAGGACCACTTGGCGGGTAGCCATATGCCGCGTTATAACCTTGTGAATGCCCCTGCGGCGCATATTGGGGAGGGCCGGTATATGCCACCTTACTTGGAGGAGGGCCAAAAGAGCCCTGGCTTGGAGGAGGTAGTTGCTGCCTTTGCATGTTGTGCTGAGGTGGTGGGATGCCAGGTCCACCATATGAATATTGCACTTCGGAACGACTCCCACCTGATGGAGCAACGGTGTTGTACGGTCCTTGCATAGACGCACTGCCAGGCAGCGTTTCAGGGGAAGCGTTCTGTGGCTGGTGGGGTGGATAGCTAGAGTAGTTCGGTGGAGTCTGAGGTCTCATCTGAGTTTGCATATGAGGATGCTGTGGTTGCACTGTCTGAGGAAGGTGGGGGTTGGATTGTTGTGGTTGCACTTGTGGTGGAGGAAACTGTTGAGGATTTGACAACTGGGACTGCTGCACTTGTTGTGCTGGAAACTGCTGGGTAGATAACTGAGGCTGCTGCACAGGTGGAGGAAATTGCTGCGAGTAAGTCTGCTGAGGCTGAGCCACTGGTCCAGGAGATGACCGGGAGGGTTGCTGCTGCTGCTGCCACTGCTGCTGGTAAGGAGGGTAAGACTGAGGCTGGGTTTGATTTGCCGACTGAGGCTGGGATGAAGCATGGACATCTTGAGCTTGAGGTCTTGCTGGCAAGTATTGCACCTCTGGTTGTGTGTCCTGGTTGCCTGGAGCTTGCTGTTGTGGGTAGTAAACAATGGCTTGGCTGACAACATAACGGTCCTGGTGTGGTACAAGAGAGCTAGGGGCTGTCTGCTGAGCAGGTTGATCATTGTATTGTTGAACTGGTTCAGAAGCTCTTGGTGCAATCGACGAAGAGTTCACCTGATGAGGCAAAACAAGTGCCAGCTGCTGACTTGTTGCATCCCGCTTTTCTTCAAGCTTTGGCTCGGGGAAAGAAGGTGTTGGCACATCTTCCTTCTTTTTAGATTCATCTTGTGTAAGTTGAAATTTGGCAAGTTCCTTCTGAGTTTCTGCTAACTCTTGTTTGTCACGAAGAATTTGAATAGACCTGTGCACCTGCATCATTTAAAATTGTAATCACAGCTAAAAATTTCTAAGCAGAGAGTCAATGCTCCATATCTATCATCAAATGCATAAGCACCCATGTCAATCACATGTAAAAACAAAAGTACAAAAATAAATTTTCTGAAATTGAATAATCTCAGGGTTTGCAGACTTTGTTAATACCTAAGCTACAATATGAGGCGATTTTCTCAATTTCAATAATCTCAAGGTTTACGTAGAGTTTCTTAACAAAAGTGCAAACCAATATAAATATTCTAATAAATTGTATGCTTAGACTGCAGCACCCAATTTGTATACAGAGACATAAGTACATACATCAGGGTTCAGAGGAGTGAAGTGCATAAACAGTCAATGCAACTGGTTTATCATATAAGGAAGTAAATATGCTATTTTTCATGTGCATTCAGCTATCAGCGACAGGGAGGATATTTATCTCCTCTGGCGCATCACATCACAGTCCATATTTTGGCCTAAACGCGTTTTCTTGAGAGGAATATCATCGGATGTGGCAGCCCTATGTTGGGATTGTTAATATTATGAATATGCCAACTAAATTGTATTCCATACTTGAACCAGTACATATACAGAGGGAGGCAAAGGCCTAAAGACTAAAAGGACCTAAAAGCTAAACATATACTCTTAACACCTCCCCTCAAACTCAAGGTGGATCTAAAACATTGAGTTTGATAATATGAAGACGATGTTGTTCTCTAGTTTGGGACTTGGTGAAGAAATCTGCCACTTGGAGCTCCGACGGAACATATTGAAGACGAATAGTTGATTGTTGACAATGTGAACGAGTAAAAGAGGCATCCACACCAATATGTTTGGTTAGCTCATGCTTGACAGGTTCATTGGCAATTTGAATAGCAGCGGTACTATCACAAAGAACATTTGTGGGTGCCTCACACAAGACTCCAAGATCAGTCAAGAGCCACCGAAGCCATACAATCTCTGAAGTGACAGTGGCAATGGCACGAAGTTCCGCTTCAGCACTAGAACGAGACACGGCTATTTGTTTCTTTGACTTCCATGCAATGAGAGAAGTCCCAAGAAAGAGGCAATATCCAGTGACTGAACGACGATCAACGGGATCACTCGCCCAAGTGGAGTCAGTGTAAGCATGAAGCTGAAGCTGGTTAGAGCGGGCATAGAATAATCGGCGAGATGATGTCCCCCTCAAGTACCGAAGAACACGAAGCAAGTGCCCATAGTGAACTGAGGTAGGAGCACTAACAAACTGACTGAGAATGTGAACTGCATGAGCAATGTCCGGTCGTGTCACAGTGAGATACACAAGGCTGCCTACAAGATGACGATTGCGAGAAGGATCCTCAAGAGGAGTGCCGTCGCTTGGACGCAATTGCAGATGGAGCTCCATGGGTGTGGAAGCAGCATGTGTGTCAGTCATACCTGACCGTGAGATCAAATCCTTGGTGTAACGATGCTGAGAAAGATAGTAACCATCATCAGTACGATCAACCTCAATTCCAAGAAAGTAACTAAGAGATCCCAAATCTGACATCTTGAATTGCTCACTCAATTTTTTCTTAACAAAAGCAATGTACTTCTGATCATCTCCGGTGATCAACATATCATCCACATAGAGCAGAAGCAAAGTGCGACCATGGCCAGATGTATGAATAAAAAGTGGTGGGTCATGCTCACTAGAAGAGAAACCAGCAGCTTGAACCACAGAGCTGAAACGCTCAAACCAAGCACGAGGAGCTTGCTTGAGCCCATAGAGCCTTCCGAAGGCGACACACATGACCCGGTGGGGCCTCAACACCGAGAGGTGGCTGCATATATACTTCCTCCTGTAGATCACCATGAAGGAAAGCATTCTTGACATCCATTTGAGAGATTTGCCAAGACCGAGCAGCAGCCACAGCAATTAGAGTGCGGACAGACGTCATGTGAGCAACTGGAGCAAAGGTCTCATCATAATCTCTCCCATGAGCTTGCTGAAAACCTCTAGCAACAAGACGAGCCTTGTAGCGCTCCACAGAACCATCAGACTTGGTTTTCACCTTGTATACCATTTGCAGGTGATAGGGACTGATCGAGGAGGCAGTGGTACCATATCCCATGTACCGGTACTCTCTAAGGCTGCAATCTCCTCAGACATAGCTAACTGCCACTCAGGCAATACAACAGCCTCTTGATAACTATTTGGCTCACAGGCTGCCCCCACACTGAAATCATTTCTATATCTGCTTGGAAGCTCAATAGTTTCGCGATTGCGAAGAGCATACCTGCTTATCTGAGAGGATTCATCGGTGCAAGGATCAATAGTACTAGTAGGTGGAGATGACTGAGAATCAGATGATACTCTAGGACGTCGACTATAGTGAAAAGGAAAAGAATCTGTAAGTGGTGGATCTGGTGGAGGTGATGAGGAAGGAGAGCGTGAAGGTGGTAAGGTTGGAGATGAATGATCAGAGTCTGGCTCATCTGAAGAGAAGATAGGTGGAAGTGAAAGAAAAGAGGTGGACTCTAAAGTGGTGGTGGATGATGGAATAGTGGAGGAGGAATAGAAGAAAGGTTGATCCTCATTGAAACTGACATCACGAGAAAAACGAATACGACGAGCCGAAGAATCATAACAACGATAACCCTTATGCTCAAGACTATATCCAAGAAAAACACATTCAACAGATTGTGCAGTTAACTTGGTACGCTCACGGGGTGCTAGCAGAACATAACATGTACAACCAAAAACACGAAGATGGTCATACTTGGGAACAGAACCAAACAAAACCTCACCAGGACACTTGCCCTGAAGGCGCGAGGAAGGCTAGATATTTATGAGATACACTGCCGTGGAAATAGCTTCACCCCAGAAATGAGTAGGCACAAAAGAGGAAATCAGGAGAGTACGAGCTGTCTCAATAGTATGGCGATGCTTACGCTCAGAAACACCATTCTGAGCATGAGCACCAGGACAAGAGAGTTGAGGAAGGGTACCCTCGGAAGACCTCTCCTGATTTCCTCTTTTGTGCCTACTCATTTCTGGGGTGAAGCTATTTCCACGGCAGTGTATCTCATAAATATCCAGCCTTCCTCGCGCCTTCAGGGCTGAGGTTTTGTTTGGTTCTGTTCCCAAGTATGACCATCTTCGTGTTTTTGGTTGTACATGTTATGTTCTGCTAGCACCCCGTGAGCGTACCAAGTTAACTGCACAGTCTGTTGAATGTGTTTTTCTTGGACATAGTCTTGAGCATAAGGGTTATCGTAGGGGGGGTTGCTGGAGAGGAGATTGAGGCGAGCTGTGGTGCGCGGCGATGTGGATGACGAAGGTGCGCGACGGAGATGCACGGAGATGCACGGAGACGACGACAACAGCGATGTGGTGCGCGGAGACGACGACGGCGGCGATGTGGTGCGCGGAGACGACGACGGCGGCGATGTGGAGATGCGCGGCGATGTGGACGACGACAACGAAGGAGCCGACGGCCGGGGGACGACGGAGAAGCGCGGAGATGGAGACGGCCGCGCCGGTCAGCTCGCCGGCGGAGACGGGACGGCGGCGATGTGGAGCTCGGTCGGGAGAGGACCTCGCTTTGATACCATGTTAATATTATGAATATGCCAACTAAATTGTATTCCATACTTGAACCAGTATACAGAGGGAGGCAAAGGCCTAAAGACTAAAAGGACCTAAAAGCTAAACATATACTCTTAACAGGGATACCAATGTGTACAATCTCGAAGGTGCAGACAGACATAGATAGAGATAATATTTGATAATTGCCTCCTCAAATATGACTTATATAAGGCCGTGTTAGTGTACAGGGCACAATAATTTGAAAGGCGAAGCAAGTCCAGATGTTCCTAACTGATTGTTCTTCCCTCATAATGACTCCTTACGTGCAGTATACTTGATGTCGTGTTATAAAAGTGTAGAGCTAGATCAATGGTTAAAAGGACATTAGCTTAGAGGACCTGCCCAAGCATCCCCACTGAAAAGCCTTATAAGAGCATCCGAGAAAGTAAAACTTGCAAGGAATATCATGGGCATGAGATCAGGCCTGAGCATACTTGATTACTCGCGGGTGCATATATAGACTAGCGACTTATAGTGTCTCTATGATGATTGTACATTCGTACTTCTGGTTTAGTAGTTCAGGCAGGACTCCAGGTCTGATAAATATTGGAACATGCATGAAGCTCCCCATGCATGCAGACAAAGTGACTTCGGCACTTTGTGGACCATTCTGTAAATTAGTGGTCAAAACTACTTGAGGCCAAGCAATAGTATGCAAAAAAAAAAAAACATCATGGTTGGACGGACCTAACAGATTTTTGTAAACTATATTAAACATGCATGTTCAGCTCAGCTTTCTATTTCAAATTCGGGCGCATCAAGTCAGTGTAGGCCTGTAGGGTAAGCCCAGCCAAACCCTAAACTTTGGGCTAGGCTTGATCCTCATGTGAGAGATGACTGAGTTGCCTACAAGTACCAGTTCCAATCTGTGATGCCCCTTCATCGAGGCATGGAAGTATAAAGCATACAGTCCATATTTATTTCACACCATTTTACAAATTTCTCCTAAGACTTTCTACAATGATGGCTTTCGCTAATCACAATTACTAGATGATCAATACCATGCATAAACATATTGGGGGGAACAGACTGGAGCAGACATTTACAAAGCAAAGGAGCAATAACACATGGAAGTGACATAAAACGTTTGAAACAATAGACGAGCATTTGACCTACTGGTGGGAGAGAGGGTGTTCATTCCCCATTCACCCATGTTCAACCCCTATGATCAATGAGATGGCACTTTGCCGGCACATCACATTAAGTGGGGGCAACAGAGCCTCCAATATTTAGCATGTGTAGGGAAGCACACACACACGTTTATGTGTGCATATGGTACTGGTGTCTGTTGTGTGCATCTGTTTTGTACTCTCCACTCCCTAACAAAATGTTCTGATGCAATAATATCCAGTAACATCAACAGACACAATAAATATTGCATACAAATCAAGAAAGTCACAGAAATTATAGTAATATGCAGATGGACATATGGCATGATCGTACAACTGAAAGAAGTATGTTCTCAAAGCAATCTTACTTTAAATACTAAATTTACTTACTTCATGTAGATGTTTCTCAAGAGACTTCAATCTTAGATCAGTCTCACCACGAAGCATGTCAGTTCGAAGTTCGCCTATGGACCTCTCAAGCTTATAGCAATAAATCTCCAGTTGTGAAAGCCGATTAGTGATTCCCTCTAGAGATCTTAGCAAATTGTCAGCATATTTCTTCATGCATCTCTCAACAGCAGAAAGTACATCCTCTTTGGCGTAACTTTCTTGTTCATAAACTTTCACGGATGGTCTCCCAAATCTGCTATCATGAAAATCCTGCTGCAAAATTTCAAGAATGAGCACTGAAAGTAATGAATAGAAGGTGCGCATTTTAACCACATCCATAACAAAATTAAATCGCCAGGGAAAGTTGGTTGAAAGCTATCTTATAAAATGTAAGAGCTCACTGAAATTTTCAGAGTGTCAATAGTGACATCTCATGGCCTATATTCTATCAGATAGATCTCCACCATCCAGCAATCAAAAAGGCATTACTACGAAATTTCCAGCATGGTACACATAGTTTCGATTGAAGCTGGTCACCTACAATTTTCCTATCCAGTGACTAGCATCATAGAAACAATAACCTCTGCAATCTTTGATCAAATAGGTGACACAAGATTATTTTTACCAGAAGCAGCATTTTATAATCTACTAGGTCGTTCAGCTTATAACCTGGCGTAAACTGTGACTTGACTACATTTTTCCTATACTGCATACTTTAGAACCTTAACCTTTATATCAAATTTGGGGTTAAACCATGATACATTAAGACCAAAAAAAAATCTAAAACACTGAATGTTGAACTTTCTACACGAGTATAAGAATTTCACGAGTTTCCCTCGATCAGTCAATAACAATAGATAAAACTGCTGATACTGTTTCCTCCAAAAAAAAAAACTGTTTATATTGGGTAAACGCGCATAATACCCTAGCCAGCTAGGCTCAGGGCAGAACCACAGCTGAAGCGTACTAACAGTGAACATAAAGATCCATCCCTGCTGAATCATCATTTAATGAAGAAACCAAAACAATTTCCAGTTTCGGTATTCCTGGTTCCAAATTCTCCAACGGAAAGGAGGATTTACAGGCCAGAACCACAATTTAGCCCCAAACTTCGATCGAAGCTTAACACACCCACCACTACCGTTCGCAAAAGGGGTCTATTCTAATGGGGTGGGAATACTGTTGCGGGACGAGACGATATATACCTTGTTGACTGGATCGGGTCGCTTGGGCTCGGAGGGGGCGGCGAAGTCGTCGTAGGAGCAGAGCACGTCGTCCGTGCCGAAGTCGAAGCTGCGGGAACCCCCCGCGGAGCCCCGGCCCGAGGGGGCGGCGCCGGCGCCGGACATCGCCGTGTTAGGGCTTTGGCGCGACGCGCTTGCTTGGAGGGGAAGGGAAGGGCGGTTGATGGGTAGCAGGTGAGGTGAGGAGGAAGAAGGTTTCCGTGAGACAAAAAGGAGGAACAAGGATTGATTAGTACGTGCCGTTCGTTCTAGGGCCCGCTGGGGTGTTGATTAAGCAAAGGCCTCGCCGGCACGGTTGAAAGGATAAGACCAAGGGTGCGTTTGGAAGCAATGTATTTTGAAATTACTCCAAGAAATATGTGGTTTTCGAAAATACCCTGGTTTAAATTTTTTGAGGCTTTTGCTGTAGCAAAAATATTCTTTGTTTTCGTTTGGTTTTGGTCTCCTTAACCGTATCGATGAGGTGGTGGCGACAATGGTACGCTGAAATAAGCTCTCTCCGGTCTCTCCCTATCTCGTCAACGTTTGGTGAAGGGCATGTGAGAGTAGGTTCCGCCAAATTTATTGGATTAATCTGGATCTTGCCTAGATCTTATCAGTTAGTGTGTCGTCAACGAAAGTTGTTTGTTCTTTTGGGTCTGCGACAAGATTCAGGTTTTCCAATCCTCTGAATTGGTGGTGAAATAGTGTAAGTTTGTGTTGCTTGGGGTGTGTCCTCGCCCGATTTTTTAGCGATTATGTCTCGTTGTTCACAACGAGTGGTTATTGCGATCTTCAAATTCTTAGTTGGCGATGGCGTTGGCAAGTGTCCTGGTCTTTTTTTCTGATTGTTCAGTGCGTGTTTCAGTTTTCGGCACTCGTCGAATAATCAAAGAAGGAAGGTGGACATGGGTGTCATTGTATTTTTTGAATGCGTCCATGGGTTTTTAGTCTATCTTTGATGTGTGTGTTTCGGGTTGCATTGAGTTATATCTATTTTGTACTATTTTATTTTTTTGCGAATCCTCTATATTAGGTTTTTTTTAAATAAAGAACATATATGAGATGCCTTTGGTGATACGCCGGAAGAGACCTTTGGTGAATTCGATCCTTTTCTTTTCTCTCCGATTCAAAATAAATGTGGCAATTTTGAACTGACACTTATTTTTAGATAGGAGGGAGTAGTTTTTTTCTCGAACCAACTCAAAGTAATGGGCTCTATAGTTCACGGCCCATCTGGGGTATTCCGAGCTAGGGATGCCACCCGCAGGGTATGGGTAAGCGTGGAGCCACTCCATACCCTTACCCGCCGCTCTCAATCTTGCCTGTCACCCGTACCCATAACCTTGTGCGGGTACAACTTTTTTCCATACCCTTCACCCGATAGGGTAAAAGGGTACCGCGGGTAAAAATACTCGCGTTTGCAACACAACAGATTTAGTATAAAATAATCATAAACAACATCATATAATCATATAACTATCAACAACACATTTAAAACCGCAGCACATACTTATAAATATAAATAGTAGCACATTGTCAACAACAACACATTGTAAACAATAGCACATGTACTTACAAACATCAACACTTGCACATAAGCAACACATTTAAATAGCAGCACTTTAATGATAGACAACAACACATAGTCATAAAAATTAGTAGGTACATTAGGTTATTATTGGGAGACCCACTTGTCACAGATTTAAAAGGGTACATGGGTACGCGGGTATGGGTTATGTGAACCCATACCCGTACCCTCTGCCCGATGGATACGAGATTTCCCCATTTATATACCCATAAATATTTTTTCTTCTCAAACCTTTATCCTAACTAGTTGAATGCCCGTGCGTTGCTACGGGTGACGCAAGTGTATGATACACCACATTTTTTTAATTAGTTTGCATTTCTTATGTTTATCCATATAGCTAAATGTTGATGTGTTGCGACGGAGCAACCCAAAAATATTTTGCCAGCATTGCTCATACAATTGTTGCACTGTGTGAGAAAGTTCAGGGACGGTGGTACACGATCTTTACTCATAACATAAACCTACATATATCTTGAATGAGTGGCTATGGAGGAGGTGATCGACGGCGCCATGACCCGGAGGTTCGAGCTTGAATGGGCACCGTTCTGGACCGGGACCTCCTACTTCGCGCCTTATTGGCCTGTCGGCACGACTCTGAGCCTCCTAGAGCTCGCCATGCTCAGCAGCGCGATAGGAGTGCTGCCGCCCGTGGGCAGTCCGATACCAAGTCGCACCATCATGTTCGTCTCTCACGGGTAAGCCTACTCAGCCTACTTGTGTGAGTGTTTTGTGTAACTTGTACTAATATCTGAGAAGGGCTATTCAACATGGTAGTGAATCTATCTCATGCAAGTCTGAAAACCTGGGTGACAAATAATTGTTGGTTAAAGGATAACCTTTATATATGGTAAGGATCTGACTTACACATTCTGTCCTTTATTATATTGAGACGTTCAGTTTTCATGCTGGTGGTATATATTTCTACAGTCTAATGGAATCGATTGTACATTGCAAGCAGTTTAAAACACATAAGTCTGTTGGAGAACAAGTCCGTACACAGACATTTTAATTGCAATCAAGAACCATTACATGCATAAAACACAATAAATGTCTTTATGTACACTCCAGGATTGAAAATAAATAAATTTTAGACGATAAGACATGTGGCTTTTTATTTGTAGTCAAGACGACCCTCCCAGTTATAGTAAGTTACAATCCTGTTTCTTCGCTTGACAGCCCTTCTGACCTGCTGCGACAAAGACATTCGAGCTGAGAGCAGTGTCGCACGAAATGCCTCCAATTCGTCGCTAGGTTGCCGGAAAACAATCTGGCTCTCATCAGTTGTGGCCAAACCTCCTAAAATAATTATGCGGTTAGATTGTGAACATATATAGTGTGAGATTTGGTTAACATGTACACAGACAAACACATTACCGTCATCGAGTTTTACCTCCAACAGAGTGGCAGCTATAGTCCACAATCCATACTCCGCTAGTCTCCAACGCATGATGCCTTTTCCCATGTGTCGGCCCCAGATACGGACAAAAATAATTTCCCGTCTGTTTGCGTGCACTGTCTAAGAAACAGTAAAAATATGATGTGTGCCAAACTCATACCTGGTGTTCATAACTGCGACGTCACGGCATGGAACGTTGTTATTCGGTGTTTTCTTGTACATAAATTTGCTTACATAGACCACCAGGCCAATAACATCTAAGAAAAAAAATAATCATATAACAATTAGCAAAAAAATATCAGTTAATTGATACATAATTCACTTTAAACATATTTTGATACCTGCAAGCATATTATTCCGCAGACCATAAAAGGTGCTAAAGTGTGTGAACCGCTGTGGTAGCCGAGGGATGTTGGTTTGTGTATCTGATGGGTGTATCTCAGTTTGTCTACGTAAAATGATGACAAACTCCGACTGTATGGCTAATTTAAAGGGCAATGGCTGGTCTGCCGGCTCAAACCATATGCGCTTGAACAAATAGATTGTCCCGCACTGAAGCTGGTTGTTGAAGTGATCAACGAAGTTTTCGTAGCAGATTGCCTCCATTTTCATCCCCTACGATAGAACATAATAACGTCTCAGTAGCTTGGCCACTGTATATCTAAGAAGATCAACCATTCGCAGTCACATCTAAAATATTGGACAATCATGGTTCTGAAAATACAATTAAGAAGTAATACTTGTAGCCTAGATAATAAAAATGAAGAAATATAATCACATCAGTATCTTTCCTGAAGAAAATATCATGAGACAGTGTAAAACTGCTTACTGTGATGTCCGCTAGTATGACATAGAGATACCGTCCCTCATTTGTCTGTTTGATGCGACTGCATAAAACCTTGGCCATTGTTTCCCAGGAGAAATTTAGGTGGACGTGCTCCCAGTTAACATCATCGAATGTTACGTTTCTGCAATTTCATATGAAAAACAATGAGTTATACCGGATACAGGATGTGACGCTGAAAATAATATTTTGATTAAGGTAGAAGATCATGAAGGTTACATGTTGGGCGGAGGCAGCGCGAAGGCAGGAGCCGGTTCCGATGTCGGTGCCATCACCCTCTTCGAGCAGGGGTATCCAGACGGCATGGAGGTAGCGTCTGTTGATCAGCACTGGTTGCTCGCAGATGTCTATATCTTTTGGAGACGACATGGAGGTACCTTATATATTCTGATGATGGCACTAATTGCTCGCAGGGTTGATCCCTCGCTGCTGTTGACCCCAGCGCTGATCCCTCGTTGCTTGCTCTATCGCGTTGATCCCATTGCTGGTCCGTCGCGGCTCCTTTGTGTTGATGTTGCTCCTGTATCGCTCGTGTAAATAAATGGGCCATGTTAGATATGCGTTCTTGTACTCTGTTGAGATTGGCATGTAGTAATTACGTAGCCATGGGACAACAATGTTTTGAGGGAAAATAATGTAGGATTTCTTTCCGCTGATTGATTTCATAATTACTGCGTGCGATGAAGGGACCGTCCAGAGCCATTATTTACTCTGGTCAACCCTGGGAAATTCCTTTCCCAATTAAGTCACGTACAATTAGAGGAGGTGTAATTAGCATTTAATGTCATCCAATGAAAACATCAGGTACAATTAAGTCTCGTGAATAATAAACGAAGAAAAAAATGGAAGCCACCGATATGAGCACAAGTAGACACCTGTTCTTAGGCGACATCCTGGGAAGAATACTTAGCACACTCCCGGCCGTCATGAAGAATACCTCGACAAAAGCTCGTTTGTTTCTCTGAATTTTTTCAGAAAACTGTAACCGGTAACTTCATGATCCTGCAGCCCAAAAAGAGTGCGGATTAATGGAGCTTGATCATATATGGCGGAAATAAGGACCATCGGATACTTTGGCATGGTACCCACGATGGGGAGGAGCAATGTATTTGCTCGGGACAAATACATCATCGCCATCAAGTGCAGAACCGATAACGCCTCATACCGGGCACCAGCCAATGCCGTCCAACTGAAATACAGTTTATTAGTCAGCGGAGAAATTCCAAAATGTAAGTGCCCTTTATTGAATAATACGTGGGTGCATGCAAACCTCCGGATCATCTTCCTGGTTCATGGATGCAAACTATATCTCCAACCCTGTATGACCTCGAACAGCTATAACGGGGAAAATGTCACATGTGTTTTCAATATTTCAATCATTTCAGAGCAAAGATGCATCAAGCTTTACAGAACAGCTGGTAGTGGTAGGTACTCTTCCAATGTATGCAAAAGATCAGCTGACGTTGACCTACCCGCAAGCACAAGAAATTCAGACTGTCATAGCGAGGCACGCTTGCGGTCGCTGGGTGGAGGGAGGAGAACGACAACGGCCAGAGCGAGGCGCGGTCGACGAGCGGAGGGGACATCTGAGCTGCGATACAGGCTGTAGGGGGCAGAGGCAGACAGAGACAGGAAGCGGCGATACAGGCTGTAGGGGGTTTCTATATATGCTTGTAATATAGAAGCAATGACCAATGCAGTGCAAGGTTACGCTGGCCTCAACCTATCTTTTAATCACATCACTTGCAGCAGAACAAAACATGATTTCGCATTACTTCCAGATCCATACGATTGGAAGCAGAACTGAATACAATTCACAAATAAATCTAGAAAATATAGGAGGAGAGGAAAGGGAACACGAAGAGACGCACCAATCCAAGTTTTGTTCAACTGAGTCTGGATCCTGAAACTGTAACCACAAACAAACTGAGCAGAGAGAAACGATGCATGAAAGTAGCTAAAGCTCATTAATACCCTGCAGGTTAGCATCACACTAAACCAGTGTATCCATCCATTTTCATGTTACTTCTACATACCTTTGTTTTCGGCACCAGGCATTGCCCTTTCCTTGAAGAAGCTTATCGTGGAGTTGATGATCAGAAGGCATCCAGTTCTTTCCATTGTCCACCTCAAAGAACCTGCAGACATACAATTTCAGCAAGAGAGCATGCATCAATGGTACAAAGCTAGCACAGTAGCTAATAAAGTACGAGGATGTTAGTAGGGTCGTAAGGCCGATGGTGAGGGAACAAAGCCATACCAGAAACTGCAACCAGTTCGTACCGAAACTATACTACCTATAAAATCATGAACTACGCAGAGAACATTTCCTTTTCCTCTGTTTATGCAGCAATAAAAATCCAGAAAAATAGAAGTTATAGGCTTCCAATTGCATATACCCATTTTCCAAACTCCATACAGTCAACATGATGAATAAATTGCACAAGAGAAACAAAAATAAACTCCATACAGTCAAGCGCTCATTCTTTCCAAAGTACTAACCTGACATGATCACATTGCAAGTAAACAAACATGTGATTTCCTGCTTAACTGACTCATAGTAGACCTTCAATCCATTGGTTCAGAGGAGCTTCTCTTTTTTGGATTCTTCTTGCTCAATATCCCTATTTGCACAAGAACAAACCTAGGTAAGTATGGAAAAAAAATGCAAAAACACCAGATTCAAAGACCCCCCTCGTAGATCCCAGTACAAAAATAAGTTAAATTACTCCAGCCACAAAACACATTTTATCTCACACAAATTCACAAGCGGGAAGCTGTGGAGGGGATAAAAACAATTAGATCAAGCTGCAAGGTAGCCAACCGCTAGAGAGGAGAGCCGGAGCAGCACAGCAGGCGGCGGTTGGAAGAGCTCGTCGAGGCGGGCAGCGGGGAGAGCTGAAGAGAAACCTGCGGTGGCACAGCTTCAGATACTCCAGGTCTTCTCATGCGTGAGCTTCTGTGGGTGGGGGAAGACGTCGGGGCTGTCTGATGCCGAGGCAAGGCAGATGCTGAGCTCCTGGATGTGGGGGTCTGGGGGAGATGTTGGGGATGGCCGGCTCGGGGAATATAAGGATGTGGCGGCAGCGCTTTGTTGCGGGAGAGGAGAGGGTGCTCGGGGGCGTGCGGGTGGCCGGCGGCGGAGAGCTCGACGGGAGGGGTGGCGCCGCGCCGGCGGCGACGGTACCCTGTGCTAGGGTTTGATGGGGGAGGTTGGTGACGATGGGTGGCCTGTTTGTCTTGCGATGTATGCGAACCGGTAAGTGTGGACTGCGGGTTGATTCCCATAGTTTTTAGGGGGCTTTTTACAAAACATCCGCGACGTTTCGTCCGTCCGTGGCCAAGACAGGACATTGCATTCTTTTGTAGTAGAGACTAGGTATCTGAACGCGGCAAATGCCGCGTGTGTGTTTTTGAATTTGAATTTGAAAATGGTGACGTTGTAAAGTTGTCTAAATTTGGAAATCATTGAAATTAAAAATCCTTTTCGTTTTCAAAGATGGTTGCATTTTGGAGATTGTTCAAATTTGGGGACTATTGTAATTCAATTTCAAATGTGTTTTTTTTACGTGAAAATATTCTGAAATAGTTAGTATTTTTTTTTAGTTTGTATTTTGTTTAGGGTTGTATAGTCTATATGTTTGTACTTTGTTGTAATATTTGTTTGAATTTTATATTTGAGGAAGTACATCACATGATCGTTTGTTGAAGTAAATTTATAATTAGAGGAAATTCATTTGGACGCTATACAAATATTTTTCAATTTAGAGTGGTGAAATGCCATAAATTTTTGTTTGAACTCCATAATTAGAGACAATGCAATATGTGAGTTAATGTGTGAGGTATTTATATTTTTAGAGTATTTTTTTTTGTTTGGCAAATTGAATTTTAGAAATGTGTTGCATGTTTTTTCTTTGTGAGAATTATGATATTTTTTTATCGTGGAAGAAGCAATTTGTCATATTGATTATGTACAGATATTTAGAAAATTGAGATGTTTGGATATATTTGAAGTATACCATAAGCATTTGTTTGAACTACATAATTAGGGTTAATGCAATTCGTGAGATATATTTTAGGGTGTTTTCAATTTTCTAGCAACTTGAAATGTTCAAATGTGTTGTATTTCTTTGAACATTTATTTCAAATATGTTATTTTTTTGAAGGAAAATATTTAAAAATAGTTAGTATTATTTGTTTATTTTTTTGAGTGCCTTTATTTATTACAGAGTAACGTTAAATGTTTAGCAAATTGAAATGGTTATATATGTTTGTATTTTGCTGAAATATTTGTTTTAGTTTCATAATTGGAGGATGTATAATACAACTCTTGTGTGGTAAGTTTGAGGATTTGTTGAATTTAGGAAATTTTGTCATACTGCTTGTATTATTTTGAAATGTAGATTTGAAACTATGTTTTTTTAATTCTTTTTTTGTAATTGTTTTTTTAAATTGTAGATTGCAAGATATAATTATTTTAAATTTTTATTTTTTCTGTAATTGTTCGTACATTGCTTGTATTATTTTGAGTTGTAGGTTGGAAAGTATAGTTTTTTTATTTTGCATATTGTTCGGGTTTACATAGTTAAAGTCACTGATTTTGCAACATTTAGCAGTGTTTGGAAATTTTTAAAATACCGTAAAACAATATTTGTAACATATTTTGAATTTTTTAAAGCATGTTGTATGTTACTATGTTTAGTTGGCAATTAAGTTTAAAACGGTTATTTCTTAATATTTACATTTGTGGCATTCTTATTTCGATATATTGAAGCTTATGATATAAATGGGTCGTTGAATTTAATTGTTTTAACGAATTCTTTTTGAATAAGATGTTCTGTACCAAATTGTTTTTTTGGGTTTATCATACGAAGTGGTTACTCATATTATTCTTGTGTTTTTATTTCAGTTGTAAAGAAGGTTGTAAAATTCAAACTTTGTGTAAAATTTAAGATGTGAAATAACTTTGGAAAGGTCACAATGTATTTGGATTGGTTATTTGTTTTTTAATTTTGTGTGGAAATTAAAATAATTTGAAAAAGGTCACTAACTGTTTGAAATGGCTATTTTGGTTTTTACTTTTTTTTTTGAAATTGGTTTGAATTGATTTTGGGTTATATTTCAAAAGTTTGGGAAATATTGGAAAATTTTAAAAGTAAAACAGAATGAAAAAAAAGGGCGAGCCAGCCCACAGGGAGCGGCCCAGCCCAGCAGGCAGCCCCGCCAGCCCAGCTCAGGCCCGCCACGACGTCGCGCTGACGTCACCAGCGGGCGGAGCCGATGCGGCGGCGGCGTCGAGCTCGCCGGCGGCGAACCCGGGCGTTCTGGGACATGCTACTGGGCGCGGCGGACGCGGCTCGACGCGAGCGACCTATACGTGGTGGCGCCGCCTCGCCTAGGTCACCGGAGCGTGGCCGGCGGCGGCTGGACGCGGCGGAGGCCCGCGGGCGCGGCGTCGGCGATTACGGCGACGGCGAGGCATCCCGGCACGTAATCTGCGGCGAGAAGGGAGATCCAGCGACGGCGGATCGGCCCGTGAGCTCCGATGCGTGGGAGGAGGAGCGGAGGGGCGGCGGGGCGCGGCGGCGTCGCCGGCGACCTCCGCGTCTCACGCGAAAGAGAGAGGAGAAGGGGGAGGTCTGCGGATGGTTTCGCAAAAAGTCCTTGCGGTTTCATCAATTTGCGCAGAGGTCCCTCGCAGCGGTAAAACGTGGGACTGCGGGTTTGTTTCGAGAATTTGCGGGTTCTTTTTCGTAAAGCTGGCTGCGCCAAAAAGCGTGCTCGAGCGCTGATTGGTAGAAACTCGGTTGCTACAGTAATACTGTAGCAGCGCGAGCATCTGGGCCGCCCGTGGACACGATCTGACGGCTGACGTTTAGCCACGATTTGCAGTCGACGTGGACAGCGCGAGAGCTCGCGAATCGCACGTACTTTTATATATTAAGGCATAGGGTTTTTATCCGCAGGGCAAGGGTACCATTGCCATCCCTGAGCAATGGATCCGTCTGAGGCAGTGATAGGATCTCCCGAAGTTAACCACGGGCCACATCAATAAGTACAGGTCGGTCGGTACAGGCGTACAGCCCAGTTACAGCCTTTCAGGGCCCAAACTTGAACGCCCTAGCCGACCGAGGCATTTTCTGTGCCCATGGGCCGTAGCAGGTAACATAAGGTATCTCCTGTCCCCGTTTCATTCATCGAAGCCACGACGATTTATTTGCAGAGTTTTCAACAGCTTTTGCGGCCCTGCATCGGCCACTGCAAGTTAACTTGCCGACCTTATTTGATAAAAAAAAATGATTGTCCGTTACTTCACCAACCTTTTTGCAACTGGTCACTGTGTGGTTGGTTTACAGTCGCAGCCAACGGGAAGTTGCAAGTTATCAGTACCCTTATTTGGTGCGAGAAAATGTATTATTAATGCCGTACAGTATTGCAGACAGTAATGAGCGTGAAAAACACGGGGGAAGAGCTCTTCTCGAGTCTGGACAGATGCTTATCACAGACCGCTCGAGTGAAACCGGTCACAACAAATGTGCGACAAAATTGTACTTTTACCTCCCGCTTAACCAGAATCCCGGCCGGCCGGATAGAACAGCGACGCGAGCAGCACCGTGCGTACGTGGATGGATCCAACGCTCCACCCGGAGCTCGACGTACATACGTCCGCACGTGCCATGGCTCCCCGCTCGAGCCTCTAGTTATGGTGCTCTGGGTCCGGGCCGCCCGGCACCTCCCGCTTGTGAGCGGCGGCTCGTCCTTGCAGGCTGATCTCCATGTTCCACCTCCCCCGACGAGCCCGTCCGGAGCCGGCGGCATTGGCGCTCGCGGCAGCATAGACATCAGGCACGGGGCGAGCTTCCGTCGGCGAGGCTACGAGCGCCGCGCCGATGATCAACACCACACAGAGGACAAGAGCGCCGATGCGGGCAGCCATGGAGCTAGCTAGCGTTGGTTGCGAGGTGACTCCGGTGAGCTAGTGTAAATATCTACACGGCGCAAGAATGTTTTCCGGCCGGTAGTGTGCGTGTCTCTGTGTCTTTTCATGGCCAGGTGCCGCTCGTTATTTATAGACAGATGGATCATAGCAGCGGTTACAAAACAAGCATATATGATGGGGCCGGGGCCGGGCAATGTTGCGGATAATTGGTGGAACCACCGGCGCATTGTTGGATTAATCGAGTGGCCACCACCGCGAGAGGCTAAGCAGATCATTCATCGATCACGATGATCTTCTTCTTTACTCGTCTTTGCATTGGCATACGCATGGCATGAGCCAATGTTTTGCTGATCTGCTTCTATGTTGCCATGCTCGCTTTAACAGTTAGTTGCCCAGAATAATCCAGTCCACATCAGTGCGCTATGGAGGGATGCCACCACCGCCGGCCGCTCTCATCCTCAACATACGTACACCGTGCATAGGTTTCTCTTATGTGGAGGACACATAGATGGAGAAAATACGACAAAATGAATGTGGTCTTGCTGTTGCATGCCCTAGTCGAGACGATAAAGCTAGGCTCAAGTTTTGCATAGCGACGAGTTCGTCTAGATCCTTTCGCGTTATATTGACCATCGGTTTTAGTTTCACCTGGGTGAGAAGGCCGTCCACTGAGAAAAAGAAGAGGTCATCTCTTTATAAATAATGCATGAATGTGTCTGTGGTTCAAAACATTTATATGAAACATTTCGGCTCCTCCTTATTTTTCGTATATCTTTGGTCACCATATTTCTAAACCGGATAAACTTGGTCACTTACCCAATCCAAAAGTAGTATCCTCGCTTATGTGGTTGACATTTTACCCAACCTATCATGTTTGTCCATGTTTACACGGGAAGCTCAATCACGCAGGACAAGTGATCACCAATGGGTGCTTTAAAACCAATTGCAATGATCATTTTTCATTTTTATTAAAAGCAAAATTTATAATGTAGAGAATTGTCATCTATTACATATATTCACAACACAATAACTAAATAGACTTGGACGTGGTTCAGTGGTTGGTTGTTTTATTTATAAAGCAGGATGCCAACCTATTTGAACAACATCTTTGCCGGGCCAGGCTTTACGTTCTGTTGCTCCGCCGGCTTGCGGGCCTCGGTATGAAAGTTTGCCCACTGGCACTAGTAGTACTCCATGTCTCCACTGAACTTTTTTAGCCTAGCTAACACGACGTGCTGATCCCGTTATATTGGTGATTCGTGATTTTCGTCAGTTTACGGTCACAGTCAATGGAAAGTTTGCAAATTAACTATACTAAAGTTATCCAATTACTGAATATAGACAACAATGTGCGGGAATATGGAAGGAGAGTTCTCGGCAGAGTTCATCACGCATGAACAACTAAGACCGTGCAAAATACACACTTACAGATTAGATCATGAATAATTCGTGATGGAGCTACCGAAGTATTAATATGTGCAAGCTTGCACTTGTTTATTACAACTGGACCGTATGTGTGGAGTACAGAGCTAGGTACGTACTGACATTCCTGCGTGCATATAAAGGACGCACGACGAATGAAGTCGTACCTCTTCTAACATAAACACACGCATCGATGAGCTCCTTAGACCAAACGAAATTATGCTTCACCTCTCCGATCTGGTCTACGTCCACTCGCATTACGTACGTTAGCTCTTCGCAGCTGGTCACTTGTCTAGTGATGGTGCATCGGGTCCGGGCCGCCCGGCACCTCCCGCTTGTGAGCGGCGTCTCCTCCTTGCAGCATCCTCGCGTTGTTCCACCTCCCCCGGCGAATGCCACCGCCGGCCGTGGCCATGCCGCTGGCGGCATTGGTCATCGCGGCAACGTAGACGTCCGGTGCGGCGCGAGCTTCGGCCGGCGTGGCTACGAGCCCCGCGCAGACGATCAGCACCATGAAGAGGACAGCAGCGCCGATGCGAGCAGCCATGGAGCTAGTGAATGTGCAATGTGTAAGCAGCAGTACTACGAGGGATGTGTGGCAATGCCAATGGAGAGCTGGATATCCTTTCATGGCCAGGTGCCGCCCTCTACTTATAGGATGAGCTATGACTTATGAAATGAGACGGTCATATCAGCGGTTACAAAAGAAACATATGATAGTAGGGCGTTGTTGCGGATAATTGGTGGAACCACCGCGCGCGCGCATTGTGTGTCGACCGAGGGCAAAGCGGGCCACGTAGGGGTACCGCTGGAGTAGTGTCGGATGAAGCTCGATCCCATGGATGATCCTGTCCGAGTGTCCACCCATCGCTACCGGCTAAGAAGATCACGCATCCATCACGACGATCTGAAATTCTTTCTCCTTTTCCCCTTTCTGCATTAGCATATGCTCCCTGCCTACGCACGCCATGATGAGCCAATGCTCTTCTCCTATGTTCCGGTCGATGCTAGCCATGCACATCTCATTGCCCCACAATAATATGGAAGAAAGGGCTACGACACAGTGTGAACTACTGAAAGACTCTAATGCGGTCTGCTTCTATAATAATGCCCATGAGAGTTTCCACGATATTTGTTTTAGAGATAACTAGCAAGGTGGCCCTTGCAAATGCGAGGGCATCATCTTTAGTGTATTAAATAGGTCTATGAATTTTGTTTATGGTGTCAGAGATAGTATAAATATGGAATTCTTAATTACACGGTTGTATAGACACCAAAAATGTGATGGTAAGTAAAATAATATGTGTGAAAAATAGTTTAAACCTATTTAATTTGTGGCCCAATATTGATCGAGTGCAATATTTAAAAAAATGTCATGTCACTGTTTTGTAATAGGATTTCTATTCCGATTTATTTTTACTCCTTTCATATTGTTCCTACTTTTCAATCCAGGCGATCTAAAGTTCTACTCGGATGTATTTGGCATGTCATGTCACACAAAGTTTTAATTAGAGTTTACTACATATCTTTATTCTCTACTATATCCATGGCACCACAAAATTTTGCCCAGCTTGTTATCAGTTCTCGGTAACTATCATCATTATGCGTCGATACATTACGTCAATTATTTGTTTGACATATCTAAATAGCACAAACCAAATAAAAAGTAAAAAACTTCCATGGCAAAGATATGTCCACTAAAATCATAACGATTTTAAGTTTACATCAGACAAAAAAGCGTATTTATTTTCAAAAGGTCACACGGAAAGAAAAGTTTAATTTTGATTTATGGGTGATAAGTAGAGAACCATTCTTCAGATTTATAACGATGCAGGTAACATTCTAAAAAAACATAGGATCAAACATTCTCCAACATTCTTTTTGTCGGGGGGCTACCCCCGGGTAGGGTCATGGTGTGGTAAAAGCTATGCCCAAGTGTGGGCCAGGTTACCGTAAAAACCGGAGTACCTGGACTTAGGAGCGTGATGTAGGTGCAAACCGACATAAGCGTACCGAGTTAACCCAGGCCTGAAGGGACCGAGGTATCATGCTGGTGATAGCCGGCATGTGTCGACCGAGACAAGGGATCCGAGATAAGGATCCGAGATAACATAACCGACATATTATGCCGGTAACTTGTGTGTTTTCTTATGTGCATGAAGGATATTTGAGGAAGGAGGATCCGGCATATCCATGCCGGGTTATCCTTATGTCGGGCAGAGGTCAGCGCTCCTGTCACATCCCGTCTGGCACGGGAACGCCTGACAAGGAAGCGCCTGACACGGGGGCGTGCAGGAGACCGAGATGGCAGGCCATCATTCCACCATTGACTCCGGGTTATCCGGGAACAGACTGCGAGGCAGAGGCATGGGCAGGCCCTGTCTTGTCGCTGACCTCGGGCGTACTTCGGAGCAGAGACATGGGACAGGACATGGGCAAGCCACGTCCTGTCCACTATGCAGAGACAATCATGACGTGCAGGCGTGCGTGTCTGCAGTGCCGGTACGGAGGTGACCGTTGCAAGTGGAGGGGTATTCTGGTAACCCGGTTTAGCCTATATATGTGCCCTCACCCCCTCCTGCGTGAGGGACGGTGCCCGGAGATATCTTTCCCCTCGTAGCTTCATCATCCTGAGCTTTTGACCATTGTTGTGTGATACAGCTCAAGGAGCAAGCTTGTATTGTGATACCGAGATATATAGAGAGAGAAGGCAGGAGTAGGGGCTTTACCTCCTCACGAGGGCCCTGAACCTGGGTAGATCTTGGTGTGCTTGGTGTTCTTCGTGTGCGCTTCTTAGCGCGCTAGCCCTGTCCCGGATTCCACCAGCGTCCATCGGCCCCACACTTTAGCCATCCTATGGCATCTGCCGTGATACCACCACGACAGTTGGCGCCCACCGTGGGGCCGCAGCGGCGCTGGCTGGTGTGACATTCCGGACGGGCTCCATCATCAACTCCGGCGAGCGCGTCGTTTGCGGGCTCGTCTGCAAGCTCGGCGCGCTGAACTTCATCAGCGACAACGCGGGATGCTTCGGCAGCAGGCCGTTCCCGACGAACGGCTGCCTCATCAGCTTCGGCACCTTCGTGACCTACGTCGCCACCGAGGTTGTCTGCAAGTACCCCGAGCAGGTGCTTGTGGCGGAGGATCCTCCTGCTATCTGCGGCTCGCGGCCGGCGTAGCGCTCGCCCCGGGAGCTGCGCAGAGGTCATGATGACCGGCACTGCGGCCGATGCCGGTAAAGGAGACCCCGGCAAAAGAGATGCCGGTAATCCCGCACCAAGGTTAGATCGGCGAAAGTGCCGCTGGAGAGGAGGGAAAACCTCCCCGGCCAGGCCGGTACATCCCATGTGCCGGTTAAGCCAGCTCACCTCGAGGAGATCATAGAGAAGTTAAATGTGCCGGTAGTTGCCGGTACAGATGCTGCCCAGTCAGAGGCAGAGTTGGAGGCACGGCGTCAGAGCTTGCTTCAGGAGGCTCTGGAGATGGCCGAGGTACGAGAGAGAGTTGGGATAACTGTCCGTGAGTATAACCTAGCACATGGTTTTACCCCGGTAGCTGCTCGCCCTAGTCGAGTAGAGGATGTGCGCAAGAGAGGTAAAAACCTCAATGCCGAGTTGGCTAGAGATGGTAGATCTAGCTCCAGCAAAACTCCTAGTGCCTTATCGGTCGAAAAACCGATGTATAGTTCCCCTGCTAAGACTCTTAGGCTGCCGAGGCAGCAAGAGCCGAGTTGTCTGGCTTATCCGGAGAAGCTCTCCGCAGGCAGCAAGACCGAGTTAATGAGCTGGTAGCTGTGGCTACCCGGCAGAATGAGGCCTATCGCAAGGCCAACAGTTGCAGGTGGTCCGATGTTGTTCACTCGGCTAGGGGAGCTAGTGGATCTAAGGGGCAAGCTTCTTCACCGCATGTCGGTGTAGATCGTGACCGGAGTGTAAACTCCGGTAAGAGCAAACAGATGCAGGTGTATGATCCGGCGTGTGCCGGAAAACAGTAGTTGGGCGAGGTAGCGCCGCCGGGGTAGAAGCAATCCCGGTCAGGGCGGTCCAGGTGCCGGGGTAGTTAACTCGGCTGGCCGAGGTTATCCACCTCGGTATCCGACACAAAATCTCGCCCAGCAGCAGCAAAATGTCGGGCATGTCCAGCAGCCGCAAGTTGTTGAGCAGGTGGCTAACCGCTATGATGATGGTTACTCGGCTATGGAGAAAGCCGGGTATCCGAGATATGAAGGTGCACTGGGATCTCGGTTGGGACTCGCCAGTTGTCACCAAATGATGCGCTACAAGTTGGACAGATTTATATGTCCGAGATGCTGGAAGAGCAAGGTCCACCTGGTCCGGCATGTTTTGGACCTCGGATCATGAGGGAACCACCGGTGCGGCACTTTCAGCTAAACCGAGGTGCAAAAACATATGACGGCAGCACCAAGCCGGAGGACTGGCTGACAGATTATGTGTCGGCTGTGCATATTGCGGGAGGTAACCGCAGATGGGCGGTGAGGTATATCCCGCAGATGTTGGAGGGGCCAGCCCGGATTTGGCTGAACAACCTGCGAGAGGGCAGTGTTGATTGCTGGCTGGACTTTGAAGAAGCATTTGTTAGCAACTTCTCCAGCACATACAAGAGACCAAACCGTCCTCACAGCTTGCGATGTGCAAGCAGAGGGATAATGAAACTGACCGGGATTACTTAACCCGGTGGAGTACTATTCGCAATTCCTGTGAAGGAGTTGTAGAGGCACAGGCCATATCTTGGTTTGCCCAGGGGTGCCGACATGGCTCCATGCTCTGGCAGAAGTTGCAGAGGGAAATGCCGGCCACTCTGGCCGAGACAATCCGGATTGCGGATAGCTATGCACTGGGTGATCCGATGCAACCTTTGCTGAACTCGGGAGAGCCGAGTAGAAGATACCCGGTGAACAACAGACCCGGGCCAGTCAGGCAGAACGATCGCCAGGACTTCGGTAACAAGAGGAGAGAACCGGATTACCGGTATGGCTCGAACCAGGTTGCAGCTGTAAACCAAGACCAGCCAGATGCCGGTAATAGCCAGCGTCCGAAGTTCAATGGCCCAGCATGGGGCCAGAATCAAGAGGGAAGAGGCCATGGGGTGACCAGAAGCCATCCTTAACTTATGAGGCTATGTTGGATGGGCCATGCAGTTTCCACACCCAAGACATCGCAGGCCTGCAAATCATACAACTCGGCAGTGCAGCTGGTATCAGCGCACAAGGGGAGAAGGAGCCAGAGCCGGAGGAAATCAAGTGGGGGCACCTCAGAGAATTCCGCCGAGGCAAAACTTGCCGCTTACCGGAGCAAATGCTATCCCGGTGATTCCGCCAGTTCCGAGGCAAGCAGATCCGAAGCCTGTGAATCAGGTGAATGTCGGAGGGAACAATAACAACACTGGTCCCAGCAGGCAGGGAGAGTATCCCCAGGGAGATTACAGAGAAGCTCATCAGAGCTATGTGATATTTGTGACCGAGCCAACTGACAAGAAGAGCTTGCATCGGCGTGCACTGGAGGTGAACGCAGTTATGCCGGCAATACCGAAGTATTTGCACTGGTCCGAGCAAGAGATCACTTGGAGCAGAAGGGATCATCCCCGAGTTATGCCAACTCCGGGAGGTTATGCATTGGTGGTGGATCCGACATTCTTCGGACCGACACTCAATATTCGGTTCACCCGAGTTCTCATTGATAATGGGAGTGCTATCAATATCATGTACCGAGACACCATGGTGAAGATGGGTATCTCGGCAAACATGCTGCACCGAGTTCTACACCTTTCATGGCATAGTGCCAGGTGTTTCATGTGCACCTATGGGCAAAATTTGGGTTGATGTGTTGTTTGGCACCAAGGACAACTGCCGAACTGAGAGTATCCAGTTTGAGGTAGTGGACCTCGAAAGTCCATACCATGCTTTACTCGGTAGGCCTGCATTGTCCAAGTTCATGATATCCACCCATGTGGGTTACCTCAAGATGAAAATGCCGGGTCCTAATGGCATCATCACTATCTCGGGTGATTACAAGCGTGCACTGGAGTGTGCCTCGGCTGGATCGTGCTTAGCCGAGTCACTGATCATCGCTGCGGAGAAGAAGAAGATCCATGAAGTGGTGGCATTGGCTCAGTCCGCACAACTCGGTATGCCGGGTATGGCTAACCCGGAGCAGAATGCAACTTTCGAGGTGCCCAAAGAGACCAAGAAGATCAATGTTGACCCGGCATGTCCGGACCACAACGTCATCATTGGTACCGGGTTAACTGAGAAATAGGAAGGCGAGCTCAGTCACTTCCTCCGTGAGAACCGGGATATCTTTGCATGGTCAAATCAGGACCTGCCAGGTGTTCCGAGGGAGTTGGCTGAGCACTCTTTGTTCGTCAGACCGGATATGAAGCCGGTGAAGCAACCTATGCGACGTCTCTCGGATGAGAGGAGAAAGTGATAGGTGATGAACTGGCCAGGTTACTTGCATCTGGGTTCATCATGGAAGTGCTGCACCCGGACTGGTTGTCTAACCCGGTCCTGGTGGAAAAGAAAAAAGATGACCCGAATGTGGCCATTGTGTGGCGTATGTGTATTGATTACACAAACTTGAACAAGGCATGTCCTAAGGATCCATTCCCGCTGCCTCGGATAGATCAAGTGATCGATTCCACAGCCGGGTGTGAGCTGTTATCCTTTGTAGATGCGTATTCTGGTTTTCACCAGATACCACTGAACCCTGCTGATCAAATGAAAACTGCTTTTATCACCCCGTATGGGGCTTATTGCTATCGTGTCATGACCTTTGGTTTGAGAAATGCTGGTGCCACTTACCAGAGATGTATGCAAAAATGCTTGCATGATCAAATAGGAAAAAATGTGCAGGTGTATGTCGATGACATTGTCATCAAGTCTAAGGAGAAATCCTACTCTGATTGATGATCTCCGAGAAACATTTGAGAATCTGAGGAAATTCCGGATAAAACTTAACCCGGACAAATGTACCTTCGGTGTGCCGGCAGGCAAATTACTCGGTTTCCTCGTGTCAAGCCGAGGTATCGAGGTGAACCCGACAAAAATCCGTGCTATTGAAAGCATGAGGTTACCGACATGTCTCAAAGACGTGCAGAAATTCACTGGATGTTTGGCATCTTTAAGTCGGTTTGTTAGCAGGTTGGGGAAAAGGCATTGCCTTTGTATCAACTCATGAAGAAAACAACCACTTCGTGTGGCCCCCGCAAGCAGATGCGGCGTTCACCGAGTTAAAAAAGATGTTGGCAACTGCGCCGATACTGGCTTCACCATTACCCAAAGAGCCGATGTTGCTCTACATTGCAGCCACAAACCGGGTTGTGAGTGTCGTATTGGTAGTGGAGCGAGAAGAAGATGGCAAAACTGTGCAGAGGCCAGTGTATTACCTAAGCGAGGTGATCTCGTTATCCAAGCAGAACTATCCGCACTACCAAAATGACATATGGTGTCTATCTGGCTGCTAAGAAGTTGAAACATTACTTCCAAGAGCATTCAATCACTGTGGTGTGTGAGGCTCCTATCTCGGAGATCATTGGGTGTAAAGATGCAACTGGCCGAGTAGCCAAGTGGGCTATCGAGGTGTCCCCTTACACTCCTCACTATGAAAGAAGAGATGCCATTAAATCTCAGGCACTGCCGGATTTCCTGGTGGATTGGGCTGAAATGCAATATGAGCCACCACGGCCTGACCCCAATTACTGGAGAATGCACTTTGATGGATCAAGAACAAAAATTGGTTTAGGTGCCGGGGTAGTCCTTACCTCGCCAAAGCATGATCAGTTGAGATATGTGTTGCAGATTCATTTTGCGGCATCTAACAATGTGGCCGAGTATGAGGCACTTGTTCATGGGCTAAATGTGGCCAAAGAAATTGGTATTCGCCGGATAGAATGTTTCGGAGACTCGGATTTGGTGGTGCAGCAAGTCTCGGGAAATTGGGATGCTTTAGATGCCAACATGGCGTTGTATCGGTTTCATGTCCAGAAGATCTCGGGGTTCTTTGAAGGTTGCGAGCTCACGCATATACCTCGGGCTGAAAATGACGCCGCCGATGTACTGTCCAAGCTAGGTTCATCCCGGGATCCAATTCCACCCGGCATAGCCTTGGAGCATCTGAGGAAGCCATCAATCAAACCATCGCCGGAGTCCGAGTCAATTTTTATCCCGGCAAAACCGGAGTCTGGTGCTGTTCCCATGGACGTCGATGTCGGATGCATTTGGGAGAACCCGGGGACTGCTTGGCAGAACCCGGGGACTGGTTACTCAATCTCGGAAGAAGTAATGTCGGTTGATCTCATGGAGGTGGATGATCGGTATTTCCTGTGCGTCCTGTGCCGGAGTGGGCACAACCAATAATGGCATTTATGATGGATGGGAGTTTGCCAAGTAATGAAGTTGAAGCTAGGCAAGTGCAAAGAAGATCCAAGGCCTACACCATCATCAACCAGGAGTTATACAAGAGAAGTGTGACCGAGGTACTGCAGCGCTGTGTCGAGCCGCAGGAAGGGCAGGAGATGCTCCTGGAAATTCATCAAGGAGAATGTGGTCATCATGCTTCATCAAGAGCCTTGGTGGCTAAGGTATTCCGGCATGGGTTTTATTGGCCCAGTGCTTTGAACCAGGCAGAAGATATCGTCAGAAAGTGTGAGGGATGTCAGAGGTTTGCTAAAAAGATCCACCTGCCAGCCTCGGCACTCAAGACAATTCCAATCACTTGGCCCTTTGCAGTTTGGTGCTGGATATGGTGGGAGAATTCAGGCCAGCCCGAGGTAACATGACTCATATGCTGGTGATGGTGGACAAGTTCACCAAGTGGATCGAGGTAAAGCCTATCCGGAAGTGTGATGGTCACACAGCGGTGACCTTTTTGAAGGACATCATTTTGAGATATGGTTACCCCCATAGCATTATCTCGGATAATGGCACAAACTTTGCTGTGGGAGAGTTTGCTCGGTTCTGTGCGGATAAGAGAATTCGGTTGGACATAGCCTCGGTGGCACACCCTGAGGCAAATGGGCAAGTGGAAAGAGCAAATGCATTGGTGTTAGCCGGTATCAAAGCCGGTTGATTGAACCACTGTTGCGAACTCCGGGATGTTGGATAGAGGAGATACCAGCAGTGCTGTGGGGTCTAAGGACCACACCAAATCGATCAACTGGCTATACGCCATTTTTTCTGGTCTATGGGCAGAAGCGGTCTTGCCAACCGACATGGAATATGACTCGCCAAGAGTGGCGCTGTACACTGAAACCGAGGCAAAAGAAGCTCGGGAAAATGATGTTGATTTGCTCGAAGAAGCACGAGAACTGACCTTATCTCGGTCAGCTATATATCAGCAAAATCTCCGACGCTATCATAGCCGGAAGATCAGCCCTCGGGTTTTCCGAGAGGGAGATTTGGTGTTGAGGCTAGTGCAACGCAAAGCAGGCCGACACAAGTTGTCACCTCCATGGGAGGGACCGTTCATTGTGAGCAAGGCTCTGCACAATGATTCATACTATCTTATAGATGCACAGGCACCGAGGAAAAATGTGATGGACAAATCCGGAGAGGAGACCAAAAGACCCTGGAATGTAGCTCTACTTCGTCCCTTTTACTCATAAGGGCGCAGTGTATGTATCTCGGTTTTCCTTTGAATAAAATGCCGGCACTCCGAAAAGAAACTCGGGGACTGCCTTTGTCTATATGCTTGTGTTTTATCTCGGTTTTTTCTGTGTTGTTCATATGTCGGATGATTTTGAGACCTCGTTTCAAAGTTCAAGTAATGTATGCTATTTGTTGTGATCTTGTGACTCGACTGACGAACGCCGAAATGGCAGTCAAGAGCAGAGGTTATGGTATATGGTAAACATGAAAATGGACTCGGGGACTCGGTCCTAAAAAGATCCGACATATGTCGTTTACTAACCCGGTTTTTTCGTTCCTTTTCCTTGTGTCGGATGACTCTAAACCTTACCTCAAAATTTACAAGTATTGTATGCTATAATGATTGATCTTGTGACTCGACTGTCGAACGCCTAAATGGTAGACAAGAGCAAAGATTACTAAGTATAGTAAACAAGAAAGTAAACTCGGGGACTTGGTGCAAAGTGATACGGCATTAAGCTTGTCTTGTTGAAGCTAATATGATAAAAGTAGCACTGCGAAATACTTAAACGTATATTTACATCTGCACCCGGCATTCCGGGGATTTAATAGTTCAATGTTTGATAAGCTTAGGCAGCTGCCTCGGAGGAGCTCGGAGCAGTTGGAGCGGTGCGAGGCTCGGGAGCAGTCTCGGCGGCAGAAGAGCTTCAGTGGTTGGAGCAACCTCGGGAGTTGGAGTGGCTGCCGAGGCACCAGCAGTGTCGGTTACCGGCTTCTCAGAAGTCTCGGTTACCGGCTTCTCTGAAGCGTCGGTCGCAGCCGGCTTGACAATGTCGGTTGCTCGGCGGCAGAAGTGTCGGCAGCCCCGGCAGTGGAAGTCTCGGTTGCGCTGGCAGCAGCAGTCTCGGTCGCTCCGGCAGTGGCAGCGTCGAGAGTCTCGGCCTCGATCTCCTCATCAACGTCTTCTTCTTCTTCGCCCTCTTCATCATCCTGGTCCTCTTCTTCGTCATCCGAGTAGGCGGGACCCGGGATGAAGTGTCGGGTGGGAGCATAACTGGCCATGAACTTGGCTGCATCTTTGCGGCTCTCTATCAATGTCGGATCGGAGGTCCATTTGGAGCCTTGGCGCAGGGAGCGCACGGCGTTGAGTTGATGGACTCGTACCAGGAGAGCACAAAGGTCAGTGCTTGATCAGCTCCGGCACGAGCTGCTGAGGATCTCCACTCTCGGATCCTGGCCTCGGCCCCCGTCAGACACTTGGACAGTTCTTCAATGCTAGAAGGAGTTGGAGATCCTGGCCATAAGCTCGGTAAGCTTTGATACCGGCATCAAGAAGGTCCAGGCCAATGGCCTTCAAAGGAGAGATGCGGGCATTCAGAGCAGTCAAGTAATCTTCCATATCCCATTCCTCCGGGATTGGGCCAGCCTCGGCTCTCTTCGCTCGTGCCTTGCGAACAGTGTTGAGTGCAGCAGCCTTGGAGTGGGCGAAGTGATCTGAAGACAGAAAAGCTATCACCAAATTGAGTTATATACCGGCATATCTTAATGTCGGTGCAAGTAATGAAAGCAAAAGGAAAGGATAAAGAAACTTACAGTCCATCTCCTTGTTCAGCCGGGTGAGCTCGCGGAGCCAGATGTCGGATTTTGCCTTGAGGGCATCCAGTTCTCCTTGAGCCGAGGTAGCGCGAACCTCGGACGCTGCGAGCGTTTCCTTGTGCTTCTGAGCAGCTTCCTCCTTTTGCATCAGGGCCTGCTCAATGCCGGTTTTCTCGCCCTGGACCCGGGCAAGCTCCTCCTGGAGCCGAGACACTTCTGCTTCCTTCTGAAGGGCAGTGGCGTGCGCTTTTTCCTTGTTCTTCAGCGTCTCCTGAAGTTGCTTGTGGGACCTCTTGAGCTTGTTGTGGTCCAGAAGCAACTTCCGAAACACGTGGTCCGAGCATTGGTGCAATCCTGAAAAGGCAAAAGTTGGTATGATTAGTTGAAGATTCATGCCGAGTAAAGCTAAGTGTCGGATTTTTAAAGATTCCTGCCGAGTAAAACTCGACAAGAATCTCGGGGACTGGATGTCGGATTTTTTGAAGATCCGAAGTGTCGGATTTTCTGAAGATACTAAGTGTCGGATTTTTCGAGCTAATGGTGAAAATTTTGTGAAGATTCGCGCGAGTGATCTTTACTCGGGGAGCACAGGTCACTCAACCCGAATCTCGGGGACTGGGGATTGTGTATGTTTATCATCTATGGCAAAAAATAAAAGTTTGGCTGAGGAAAAAATACCTCGGCAAGCTTGCTGGCTCGAAGGGTCGAGACTTGCAAATTGTGCATGGCCTGAGCAAGTGCACTGGGGCCAGCTGGATGTGGAGTGACCGGATGCGCGGAGGAGACCTCGCTTGTGTCGGCAGCGTTCCAGTCCATGTGATATTGCTTCTCCGAGCCTAAGCTGTGTCCACTCTGAGTTTGGAGCTGGGGTAAAACCCAGCTGCTGCTGGTGGCTCGGGAGACAGAAGTGAGAGCTTGGTGCTCCGGGGTAGTGGTTGGAGTCAACACCACTTGTCTCTCCGGGTTGGCAAGCTGTTTCCCGGTGGCTGCTTGGCTATGTGTCGGCTTGGCAAGTGGAGTAGCTTTCCGAGTTGTTAACTCGGTGGACTTGGTGGGGACTTGGTGGTGGACCTGGCCGGGGCGGCTGCTTTGGCTGCTGCTGGTGCTGTTGAGGTTGTTGCTGTCCTTGGTGCTGTTGTTGTTGCTGTGCTCTGTTGTTGTTGTTGTTGCTGCTGTGCTGTTGTTGTGGTTGCTGTTGTTGCGGCTGGGTTGTGGTGGTGGTTGCTGTGCGCCCGAGGTCACCGAATGTCGGCCCGCGGGATGTCGGTTTCCGTGTGGGGGCACCGGAGCCATCATCTTGGTCGAGGATCACAACCTCGGGAGTGACTGTTGAGGTGGCGGGTGCCCCGGAGTCACGTGGCCGAGGTTCGGCTGTACTCGGAAGGGGGCGAGCGCATAGAAGAGGCACTCTGCTCAACTTCAAGGGGGGCACTGCGTCAAACAAGAAAAATGTTATGTCGGGAAAAAGTTATCCCGGCAGAAGGAAAAAAGGAAGTAAGTTTGTGTCGGCAAAAATATCTTACCCTTCAGTAACTGGCGGGGTCTTCTTGCCCTTCTTCGGCTTGACTGCTCCTCTCTTCTGTCGCTTCGCCTGCGGCGCGGCTGGATCCGAGGATGTGGAGGTTCCGGTTTTCGAGGTACCGGTCTCGGCGCGCTTGCGAGATGCCACTTGTTTGCCCGAGGTAGCAGGGCGTGCACTCGGGGCAGAGCCACCCGGGTTAGTTGTTGCCGGGGCTGGGGGAGCAAAGGCGATGGGACGAGCGTCAATTGCCTCTAGCATTTCGCAATCATCATCATCCGACCAATCTCGGATTGAGGCTCGGGCTCGAGGCTTACCCGGAGTAGGGGCGCCAGCTCTTGGTATTGGCAGTTGATCCTCGTCATCCGGATCTTCTACCTCGGCCACGGCCGGAGCAGGGATATCTTGGCCCCATTTGGCGGAGGGATCCTCTCCATCTTCGGTCTTTTGCCGAGTAAACCTCTGCGAGTTAAAAGCAGTAAAACCGAGTTAGTTTATGAGCCAAGTATGGAGCCGACAGAAGGGTGATCTCGGCAGAAAAAGTATGTCGGTATAAAGTTGCAAGTTGCTTACTTGTTCCGGAAGCCGAGCTCTGTCATGAGGTTCTAGACCCCATTCCCATTCCTCGGTCATCGTCATTCGGGCAATGGCCTTGACGGTCTTCTGACCTCAGATTTGGTCAGCTCGTGGGTGCTGATCCGAGTTGGATCATATTGTCCACTCATGTGGCAGATCTTGTGAACTCGGTTCTGGAGGGGGGAGACTCGGCGACTGACAAAAGTCCTAAGAGATCATCGCTTAGCAGGCCTGCCCCCACAAGCTCCTCAACAATCTGGTGAATGTCATTGATCTCGCGGTTCGTGTCCTTGGGTTGAAGCTCCAGTTATGCTGCTCCGTGGGAGTAGCAAGAGCAAATACCGGCAGGTTCAGAAGGTCGACATTATCTGGGCTGTCCGGTTCTTCACATAGAAGAATGAGCGCTGCCACTTCCGGCATGACTCCAGGCCCTGAATCCGAGGGAAGATGGAACCCTCCGAGGTATGATGGTAGCAGCTCCGCACGGGGTCATCACCTTGGGGAAGTTCTTGTTCTCCGGATCCGGGAGACTCTGCTTCCGGAGTTGAAAATACTTGGCCCAGAGCTCGACGGTGGGCCAGAGTCCGAGGTATCCCTCGGAGAAAGCAACGCACGCCGAGAGCGAGTGATGGCATTAGCGGGGAGATGGTGGGGTTGAAGACGAAACTTGTGAGGAAAGCTCGGAAGAAGAATGTGCTCGCGGGGAGTCCGAAGCCGCCTCGAAATGCGCGACGAAGACTACCCGTTCACCCTTTGAAGATCCGGTTCGGCCTCGTCGCCAGGAACCCGGCATTCACTTGTGCCGGAATTCGCTTGGTCCGGCAAGCCAGGTTGCGTCGGAGCCTTCCCACCCGGGAGCTCTCCCTCCTCAACGATATCCTCGGCAGGCTCCGGGGTATTGCTGGTTGACATCTCGGAAGAGATCTGCAAAAGAGCGGCCACAGGAGAACCGAGATAAGTGTCTCGGAGTATGTGTGCAATAGAGGAACCGAGATAAGTATTCGGAGAGTTTAGGCAACAAAGAACGGGATAGGTATCTCGGAACATTTTGGCAAGTTAGGAAAAGTGCATAAGTGGCGGGAAACACGTTTCTGTGGCTAAGGTTTGATGGAAGGATTACGGGGAAAAATAAATAGAAGATAAATATAAGAACTTGTGAGTTGAAACTTGAGAAGACCCGAGGAGAAACTATCGCAAGATTGCTAAGAGGCACGGTGGAGAAAATACGGAGGGGATCTAAGCAAACCATGTTCATCATCATCTATGCATTTGGATGTGAGAGCCTCTAGGATAGGAGGAGGAGGAGTGAACAGATCCAGCGGAGAGGATGAACGTGTTCATCGGAGGGGGATGAAAACACGTTCATCGGCCATGGCG